>BSBK01000783.1:0-396563 GCA_027943335.1 Chamaecyparis obtusa
ATATATAAAGAGAGAGAGAGAGAGAGAGAGAGAGAGAGAGAGAGAGAGACACTTTTACTATAACTCTTGATCTAAAAATGTGGATTTTATTTCATATTTTTGATAGATATTGATTGATCTAATTCTTATAATTGTAAAAAAATTACTGGTTTCTCTGTGTGGTTCTTTTGTGAAGTGCTACTACATGGATACAAGGATGGAGCTTATGTGGTTTTCTTCTTTGTCTCTTGTCTCCTCTACAACTCCTATTAAGGTGGATATCTCATCTTCAATGGGACGAGGAGTTATGATGGCACAAAGATGATCTGGAAGATCTTCATTTGTTACATAAGAATTGTCTTTCTCATCTTCTCTATTCTTCCTATTAAGGTGGGATTATTAGCTATGAAAGGGGTGAGGAGTTGTGTAGGTGAGAAGATGATTTGTAATTTACTTGTGAGTTATAGCAGGAAGGCCCATGTATGATCCAAAGGTAGGATGGTTAGGTTTCCATCCTTTTCTATTTCTATATAGATTAGTCTTGAAGGTGTAGGGTCCTTTTGGAACCCCTACAAGGATCAAGGTCCTTATGAAAACCTTGAATGATGCGGGTCCTTTAGGTAAATCCCTGAAGGTTATTGGTTCCTTTTTAAAAAACCCTTTAATTTTTTCTTGTTGTTACAGGATCAGGGCCCTCTCGCTGCTGACTTAATAAAAAATAATCCATGTTGAGATCAACACAAAATCTTGAGCCTATCTTTAAATCAATCTTCACAATATTTATGCACGTTCTATAAAAACTATAAAAAATAAATAAAACAAAATATAAACCAAAAAGAAAGAAACTCAACACAAATATTCTTTTCATGCAAATAACCATCTCAAAGAAAGAAGCTAGCTAGAGATGATGGAAATTACTCCATCCTTTAATTTCACAAGCCTCCAAATTAATTATGTTATAGTTCATCCATTTGATGTCTTCAATGATTCTTTGGAGGCCCCATTAGCTATATATAAAATTGACCCTAAAAGCCCAATAAGAAGTGTTCTTTTCACTATTTAAACCTAACTTAGCACAATATGGATTATGTGTCTCAACTACGGGAGTCACCATTCTTTGACATCTCAAAAATATGTTTTGGTGCCACATCCTTATGATCATTTTATGAACATCCTTCTAAGACCTTTTCATAATTAGAAATATTAATCATCAAAGCATTCACTTAATATCCCTTACACTCTCTTTGTCTTACTAAAAAATATACTATTTGTTGTTACCTTATTTCTCTTGAAACCAAGGTGCTTCAAAAGTGCTAACTCATTGTCACATGATCCATGAATCATACAAGGGCTACTACCATATACTAAGAGATAATATTTACCATTTTTTTCTATGTGAATATTGAATATAACGTGGCAACTTCATGGCATAAATTTGAGCTATTTCAAGGGTGTAGACTATTGTGTTCATGGTCATGGCTAATAATGGTATCAAATTTCTATAATGTTGTTGTGTAAGATCATGATAAGAAATAATTATAGATTACTTATAGTTAAAGGGTAGTGAGATGTGATTTCTTTCACCTACTCCTGGCTGTGCTTCAACTTATAAAATTCTCCCATTGTATACCCCCTTCATTATTATTTAGAATTTTAAAAAATAAAGTATTAGCTAAGTTTGAAATTGATACCAATAGGGTTAAATCATGGTTTGCTAGAGTAATAGAATGTTTTCTTATTAATTGAATCAAATTAATTTAATTATTAAGTCACTTATTATCTCTTTCAACTTAAGCTAAACTTTAGGTATATAAGAATTAATTTCTTTATTAATTATTATTATGTAACCTAGGGTTTTACCTTTTTAGGTTTTCTGATCTCCTTTTATAAGGATTGATCTCATAACACTTTGTAACCTTTTCTGACATTTCATTATTGATTGCAACTTTTGTTTTTGCACATCAAGGATTTCTCCTCTCTCATGGATCCATACGTTCAGGTCTCCATAGTTGTTTTCTTCTCTCTCTATTTTTGTGATAGGTGTTTGTGTGCAGGTGGTTCTTGAGAGCTGTGGGTTATTTTTCATCAACTCCAATATGGTATCAGAGCTTCAGATCTGCTTGCCCTTGTCCTCTTCTAGAGAGATTTGGCCGTGTTTGTCAGATCTGCATTTTCAGAGGGTTTCATGTCAAATCTAGGGGGACCTATTTTTCAAGTTATCTTGGCTTCAAACAGACCTCACAGTTACATTTAGAGCACCCAAGAACCCCAAGATCCATAAAAAACTTGTCTAATTTTGACAAAGTTGGAATCTATGGCAAATAAAAATTGCAATCAGCCCTAGCACAGATCTTGAGGTGATCAATATTTTTTGAAGCACTTCTGGCCCAAACGGACCTCACGATTGTGTCTAGAAGGTCTGAGATACCCAAAATTCATATAAGGCACGTCCAATTCGGACGCCTTTGCATTTTGAGGCAATTTTTTTGCATGACAAACAGTACGACCTTGACATGCAGATTGAGATAGAATCCTTACATCCCTAGCACGCAAATTGAGATAAAATTATGTCAATCTGGCACACAAATTGAGGTACCAATTTTACTATTTGGATCCCAAATTAAGGCCAAAAAAAATGGCACGCAAATTGAGATAAAAATTCAAACAACCTGGCATAGATCCCGAGGTGCACATGCATTTTTTTTTTTTTTTTTTTCAATTGGGCAGCAACAACTATTTGGCCATCAAATTTAAGCTAGGCAAATGCAGTTTTAGCCCCTGGTCATATGGCGACCAAGGGCCCAGATTTTTGGCCCTAAGGGCCTTGTATGTTGCGATGGCCATTTGGCCATCAATTTTAAGTGCATGAAGTGCTGATGTCAGTACATCTGGACACATTTTTGGGCCTGTTGGAGCCATCTATAGATTTTTGCCCATAACTCGGGCATGTGGGATCAAAATCGGGTGTTCGATATACCATCGAAAAGATGGTTCCGAGCCCAATCCGAAATTAGCGGGTATGATTTTTTTGATTTTTCCATTTTGATGCTATCTTTTGCTATCAAAGTCAGATGTTATCTATGATCTTGGCATTCCAAACCTCTTGCATTCTGGGATCCATTTCTCTTGCATCTAGGTTCCATTTTCGGCAAACGAGATATTACTGGAAAGCTCTTTTTGAGATTTCATCAGATCTGATAGTTTTCATGTGTGATTTTGTCCTTTTGCTCACATCATCCATCTTTAGATCTTTCCAAACAACTTCTTTGGGCCCTCCAGCGCAGTTGTTGGTTTTTTTTCTCATATCTTGAGCATACGGTGTTAAAATTTGGCAAATGAGATATCGTCGGAAAGATTATTCCTAGATCTTTCCAGATCTATAGGTTTGATTTTCTATTTTTTCTTTTTTGATGGTATTTTTCACTTTCAAAGCTAGATGTTCCATTCTGCACTCTGGGAGCTCTATCTTACGCATCCAAACTCTGTTTTTGGAAAATGATATATCGTTGGAAAGGTTGTTCTGAGAAATTTTCAGTGCCATGAGTCATTTTTCTAGATTCTACTCCAGGTTCATTTTATTCAGATTTTTGTATTTTTGCAATCTGGTGGATATCTTGGATGTTTTAGGTCCTGGGATCTCTTCCCTTTGAGGGATGACTCCTCTTAGATTGTTCTTTTGTTTCAGAAGCCTTCACTCTTCTTTGAGCAATGTATACTTCCTTTTTGTAGCATTCTTTTATGCACATACACTTAGATAAAGTGTCATTCTATTGTATGTATGGGATCTTGCACATGTTCGTGCTTTATGTACGTGCACTCCATTATAAAGTGCTGGGAGGTTTGATGTTTGTCATCTTCTTTTGTCATGTGAGTGTTCCTCCAATGACATTAGCGTCAGGTATCTCTATATGTGTTTGTACTCTCTCTGCACATTTGATGTTTCATATTCTTCTTCATCATGCAGTTCATATTGGATGATCTTTTCAGTGTACCTATCATTACTCCCTTATCAACAGTATGGGGTGGTTTCTACTGTTAGTTCTACTACTTCATTGGTTTGATTGTGTGAGCTATGTATTCAGTATTTGATTCTATGTACCAGGTAGTTGTAGTGGCTTGGTACCTATGCATTACAGTGAGATGGATCATTTACCATATGGACACTCTTTCTTTCCTATTTCTTTTGGATGCACTCTTCTAGCTTTGATTGATCAGCTTTTCAAACTTTTAGTGTTTATGCCATCTGTATCTTCGAGTTCAGGTGTTTGCCTTTGTTTGCCACCTGATTCAAGTAGTGTCATTTGAAGGAACTCATGTAGATTACAGTCTTCTCTACCTGGTCATATTTTTGTAGAGGATCTTTAGATCATCAGTTTCTTCTTGGCAGAGTTTGCAGTTTCATGCTTTAGTGATGTTGTACATGTTCAACTTTATTCCTATTTTCTAGATCATTCCTAGTTTTGGAGGCTTCTTCAGTCCTTCAGACTAGTCTTTGTCTCTTTTTGGAGTAGATTTTTTCCCATGTGGTTTTCTCTATTTCTCTGCTTTATAGAGACTTTGTCTTGTACTTGGGTGCCTCATCAGGCCTTTTGTTGTCGAGACCCATTTGCTTTCAGTAGTTCTTTCTAGGTTTTTAGCTTCTCCGAAAGTTTATCTTAAGGCGGGGTGTTAGAGTAATAGAGTGTTCACTTATTAATTGAATCATATTGATTTAATTATTAAGCCACTTATTACCTCTTTTGACTTAAGCTAAAATTTAGGCATATAATAATTAATTTCTTTATTAATTATTATTATGCAACCTAGGGTTTTAGCTTTTTAAGTTTTTTGATCTCCTTTTATAAGGATTAATCTCATAACACTTTTTAACCTTTTCTGACATTTCATTATTGATTGCAACTTTTGTTTTTACACATCAAGGATTTCTCCTCTCTCGTGGATCCATACGTTCAGGTCTCCATAGTTGTTTGCTTCTCTCTCATTCTGTAACAAGTGTTTGCATGCAGGTGTTCTTGGGAGCTATGGGTTGTTTTTCATCAACTCCAATATGGTTGAATGCATAAATTTTTAGCTTAGAAAATGTCATTGTTCAAGATAGAGGTGGATCTTTGTAGGCACAAATAAAGAAACTTATCAATTTCTAAATGAATTCAAATCATTGAAAACGTTAAAATATTCTAAATAAAAAACATGAATAGTTGTAATAGCATCCATATAATTACTTTTATCCTATTAACATAATTCCAATAACTACTTTCTTCCCACTAGTGATATCCCAAAATTATAAATGAAAGACTTCTCTACATTGAATGAAGAGGAGCAATAAAACAAGATGCGTTGACATGGTAGATTATGTAAACTTCCATTGAAACATTTTCACATCCCCATGGAAGTGTCATGGTTTGCATCTAACCAAAGCATTTTACACAAATGTAATTCACATTCCTTCTCAATTCCTAATCAAGCTCATTGGCTTTCAACCACTTTTTACCATTGTACTTTGTTGTCACACAACAAATCAAATAAAAATAGATAACAAAGTTACAAAATGAGCTAAGATTGACCATCCTTCAAATCCTATTTGGTTAACATTTTACATCAACCCTTCAATTATGAATTGATAGGCCGAAATAACTTTTATAATATGGAAGGGGTTGTTTTATGTTTTTCCCTCATTGTAGTGATCAATAGGTTTATTGTAGAACTATAATGCTCTTGCTAAAAATAACCTAGAAAGTACCAAAAAAATCTCTATATGAATATTTAGATAGAATATGTAAATCATAGAGTAGAGTAATTCTTTTTAACTCTTGAGATGATTGATATATAGCATTGAGCTGAATACACACTATAAAAAGTAAAGAAGAATGAATCCTTGTAAGAGATTGGTAGTTGAATGATATATGCTTAGCTTCTTAGTTTATGGTTATCATTCAAAGTTCTTAAACATGGTACATACATTTACATTTTCTTTAGGATTAATCTTGCATAGCTTATATATACTTTCATCTTATTACTCAATTTCACATAGTTTATTATATGATAAATAATAGATCTACATTTCAATTAGAAATAAATAAAACTATCCCCATCTTCAAATAATACTGAAGTCACAAGGCTTGATGTATTGCCTTACATGATTTCATAGATTGTTATAAAGAAAGAAATTAAAAGTATACCACAATTTTAACATTGTTTCTTTAAGATATTAGACCTTATTCACTAGATTTAAACAATAAATGAACTAATAACAAAAAAAATGATCATTATTCAATATTTAATAATAAAAATTGTCCAAAAATCTAAAAATATCTCTTAACAGCACCTTGTAAAAAACTGTATAATAAGACGTGCATTTATTTAACATTTAATTAGAAACAAATAAAACTCTTCATCATCTTAAATCAAATATTGCTTCTTCCATATTATTGGATAGATTGCCGCAAGGAAAGAAAGCAAAGGTACATGGAAAATTCAAGAGTGTTTTCTCTACGCTGTGGCAGATTGCTGCTATGGTGCAGGAATTTTTTGGGCGAGGTTTACACAATAAATTGAATATGGCAAAAAAAAATACCGATAAGAAGGTCTATCGTAAAGGCCTATCTGTTACAAGCATGAAGTATAAGCCACTCTCGTAGCTGGAATCCATGAAGTCCCAGAAATGAACTGTGAACTTGGCGACTTTAGTAGCTACAAAATTTTACAAAATCAACATCCAACAGACTAGGGTAAATGGTTCAGCACGTGTCCTTTCAAATGAAAAGAAATTCAAAGCTCTCCAGAATGTACTCCAAGCTCCATGGATTGAATCTGCTCCAAATTAGAAAGTAAGGTACTTTGAAATGGATGTGTAAATGTACGATAGCATCTCTTTTTTGGAGAAAGACTGGTTGAATGGTTTGATGGTGGGTGTGTTGTGTTTTAGGTGTTTCTTTGAATTATATTGATCTCAATTGTATGAGGCGTGAATACTGTGATGTTAGCTTATTAACGCTATCTGTTCTAAACTATACAAAATGGCTAGCAATGTTTGACCCGGGTAACTATCTGGCCATGAGCAGAAGCGTGGAGAAAGAGTGAAGTGAGAAATACTTTAAATGAACATTATAACAAGAAGAATCAACAATAAATGAGCTTAAATGGTTGACATGTACTTTCTTAATCCAAGTAAACGCCTCATGTTGCGTTGAATGTTATTCTCTTACTCCTAAAACCGTGAGATTAAAGTGAAAACATAAAAGAAAATGTAGATGAAGTGGCGACAAGCTATCACACAAAGTCTTCTAGTCACCGATAGTTCTAAGAATATGAAACTAAAATTAAATGTGTTAGTGTAACAACCCATACAACTTTATTGAGTAGATGATACAAGTATATGAAACTAATATTGTAAAAATTATTGAGTAGATGATACAAGCATTTGAAACTAGCATTCAATGTGATGTGCTAGTATAAACACTCATAAAAATCTATTAATAAACATGTGGATAAACCTTGTGTCTATTAACATAATATGATTCAAAATTAGGCACTGGATTAAATAGCTTCATTAATAACATTTGAATGGTAGAAATTGTATATATAGGAACCAGTTAAAATTTTGCATTTGGACAAAGATAAATGATAATTACTCAATGAAATTTTAGATAGCATAAATAATATGCAAACTTTAATAATAAATTTTCTAGAAGTTAAATAATAGACATGATCTTCTATCTAAAACAATAATTAAACACATCTTTCATTTTCTAAATGACCACTATATCTTTGGAAAGTTGTTATGACTAATGAATATGAACATTAAGCTTTCCACTTGTTAGCATTCATCAAAAAAGTTGAAATCACTTCCTTTTAATTTACATCCATTTTTAATAATAAAAATTTAAAATTTTAATGTTGATTTTACTCATAACACCTATTATTCTAATTGATTTGTTTTACTTAAATTACTCTTTGATCATTCACTATAATTATTTATTTTTTCAATATTATTATAATTCATTTTCTATATTTAAATTATTCCTATCTCACTCACTATAATTAAAGTTTTTATTGAAGTGAATTTTTACAAGTGTACCTTGTGTTTAAGATTGTTTATTTTTTTACCCTTCTTCAAATATTGTGCTTGTATAAATAATTTAGTTATATATATTTTTTATGTGAACTCTCCTAATGTCACGCATTCTTAATCTCTCTCCCTTTGTTTTCTTATGCTCATCCTAAAATTGAAATTAATAGTCAGAAAACTAATGTTTTCATCTCTCCCTCTTATTAATTTCACCAAACAAAATTCTTTTATCCTAAAGTTAAACAAATAATTTTGCTTTTTCATTTTTAAAGTTAGTTTTTATCATTTTTTTTTGTGATTGGTGACTCCTATTTTTAAGCCGATAGGATTTTCCTGCGGGAAAGCTCGTGTACGGCCGTGCATTTATTTCTCACATCATTTTATTTGTCTCACATCTGGAAATAATTTACTGATCAATCGCTAATGCATTTCATGGCCCGCCGGTGATAGAAACGAAGAGAACGCTAGTCGCATCTAGATAAAAGAGAAAACTGGACTGTTATTTACATTGGTTGTAGCATCGTATCTTCTGCCTGGCAAACATTTTCTTTTAGAAAACTTGAACAAGTTTGATATTTTCATTTGCGAGTTTTGAAGGACAGATTCGACCACGTAATCTACAAGTCATATATTTCGGCGAGATGTTTTATTTTGAATCCTCATTTCATTTTCTTTTGCAAGTATATGCCTTGCAATATCATTTTTTTTATTACTGTTTACTTCAATATTACATATATGCCTGAAAGAATAATTTTTTTTTTAATATCTGGAGCTTCTAACAGGAAAGAAACTATGACACGCCCCACGAATGCGCACAAGTCTTCCACATAGGAAGTTGCATCAAGTCTGATCAATGGACTACTAAATCTTTCCTCACCCAAATGGTCAAGTTTATTGCCTAGAATGTTAAAATCTATAACTGTTGTAGGCAACTACGAAACTCTTTCTCTCTGCTTGAACTTTCTCTCCAATTTTTGCATTATTTTTTCATGCTCTGCACTTCTAATGAAACCAATGAAATTCAATGTGCCAAAGATATTGAAGGGGTCCACAACTATGTTTTCTGGACAGTCCACAAACATGAGCACATCCTTTGTCTCTTTGTATGCTTCAAAAACATACTCCATATCCAAACCAATCGCAATATCAGCTACAACACTAAATATGCTTGACATTGTTTCCATCCAGCTATCATCTCTATGTAGTCTACGAAGGCGCTGATTTTGATCCAGTCCACTGTTTCCCATTATTGAATGCAGTATTGTGCAACTTTGTAATTTTTTATGAGCTTCATCCATCCTACCCTTCATTCTATCATACGATTTCTTAATCAACATCCAAAAATTTTGTTGGTCATCTTCATTGTAAATCTTGTCCTCTAGTGTCGATTCATATTATGAAGATACATCCTTTAATGAAATAGCCTTCTTATCAATTTTGTAAAGATGTTGAACATAGTTGTTGCTGAATATCAAAGATGAGAAACACCAGCATATGAAGCAGAATAGCAGTAGTAAATAGAATGGTAAAATCAAAACACATAAATGAAGGACCAATACACTGAAGGAGAGGGAAATTAAAATGTGTCTCCACTTAAATTTCTGAATTGGGTATGCTGGAATATGAGAGGTTGATAGAAGAAACAAATGGAATGATATTTCAATATCACAACATTTGCATGAAATTGTGACACAATTTATAAACATGAAAAAAATAGATAGCTAAGATGAAAACATGGAATCTAACTTTCACATACCAAGCTAATTTTTTTTTTTCACCTATTTCTTTTAGCTATATGATTTAATTAAAATTTTACAATTCTCTCTTTTGTAGAAATCTATTCCGGTTGGTTTATGTTTTGCCAAAAGCAACTGCAATGAGCCAATTTCAAGTATCCAACATTCATATTGAACAACAATGTCACCTGCACTCAACTCTTTTGATCTTCCAACACTGCATTTTTTTAACTCATCCTATGCAAATTTCAAATCTGACACAACTGCCTTTTCAGAAAATGTATAAGCCAATCAAAGAATTTGTCACCAGAAATTGAAATCTTTCAGGGGAAACAAAAAATGAAGCGACTACAAGCATAGTGGTCATTCACATAACTCTTCCAGTTTGGCGCAACAAACTCAAAATCTTCCAAGCAAGACAATGCTTTTTTTCTCCGTTGGGCTTCTTTCCACCGTAGCCGTGGGAAGGGCATTTGTGTTGACAGATGAGGAGGCAGAGACGAAGGTGATGGTGAAAATGTAGGAAGGATTTCATAGGATGGAGGAGGCAAAGGTGAAGGTTTGTGATAAAGGGGCATCTTTGTATAGGCGGTATGTGGAGATGGGAGTGGCAGCAATGGCCCTTTTTCAGCTGAGATACTGGCACACGTCGGTTGGTTCATGGGACCCACACACTTCAAAGCCTGCCCCAAACCAAAACTTACTTTAAATTAAGTAAAACATAATTTAAAAGCTTTTTTAATTTAAAACTTTATGGTTAGATTTCAGAAGAAATATAGTGAGATTTTTTTTTTATTTTAAAAATAATATACTTTAAATTTAAATTAGTTTTTTTTTACATATTTTAAAGGTTGTATTAATAAAATTATAAATATAATATAATAATAGTTAATTATATTTATTGTTAATACATGTATCTTTATTTTTTTTAAATTTTTTTTTAATAATAATATTATATCATATCTGTAAATCCAAGGGACTTTAGACCCATAGCTCTTTGTAACACTATTTATAAAATCCTATCTAAAACACTATTCAGACGCCTTAAATTGATTCTTCCCAAAATTATCTCGGAGGAACAAACAAGATTTGTTCCTGGTTGATCTATTCTATATGGTATAATTATTATACAAGAAATGATGCATTCAACAAACAAGAACAAAGAGGCAAGTATGTTTATGAAATTGGATATTCATAAAGCATATGACATGGTGGAATGGAGATTCCTATGCAAAACACTAGAATCCTTTGGATTCTCCCACCAATGGGTAAATTTTATTTTTAAATGTATTTCAACCCCAAAAATATCACTCCTCATTAATGGGACCCCAGAAGGTTATTTCGACATCTCGAGAGGCATAAGGCAAGGAGATCTACTATCTCCTTTTCTGTTCATAATCATGGCAGAAGCTTTTGGAAGGTCAATACAAAAAGCACAAACTGATGGTAGAATTAAAGGAATTACAGTGACAGATAACATCCCAAACATCTCACATCAACAATTTGTAGATGATACAATTCTTCCAGGAGAAATTTCATTGGAGGAAGCTCAAAACTTCAAAAATATTATTCAGCTATATATGGAAGCATTAGGTCAAAAAGTGAATGCTAAAAAATAAAAAATCTTTGTTATCAACACCAAACCTAAATTAGAAGATCAGATATGTAATATAATTGGTTATAAAAAAGGAACATTTCTGTGTAAATATCTGGGTATAGAACTAGATAAAGGATCGGGAAATAATAAAGGTTGGAACAATATTCTAGAAAGAATGGATAAGAAAATGGGAAGCTGGAAAGGAAAGTGGCTAACAAAAGTGGGTAAAGTAACAAAGATTAAAGCAGTTCTTTCAGCACTTCCTACCTATTAATTATCATGCCTTCCACTAAATAAAAAAATGAACAAGAGGATTGAAGAAAAGATAAGAAGATTTTTTTGGAATGACACGGAAGAGCATAAGAAAATGGAATTAATTAAATGGGATAACATAAGCAAACCCAAGGAATTAGGAGGTTTAGGGATAAAAAATCTGAATTGGAAAAATGAAGCCCTAGGTGCTAAATTGGTGTGGAGAATATATCATGAAAGGGATAAAAAATGGGTAAAGATTCTTTATAACAAATACTTAAATGTAGCAGATCTAACTTCCCTTTTTAGGATGCGCCATTTACCCAAAGGTTCAGTAAGTTGGAATTTCATAGTAAATATATCACTTGGGATATAGGAAGGGGAGAAGAAGCACTCTTTTGGGAGGATTCGTGGGATGGTCATCCCCCCCTAGATAGCTTAGGCATTCCGGCAAATGTTAAAAATGCATTAGTAAACTTATGGGGGACTAAAGTTAGCAATTATAAATACTTGAAAGAGGAAGAAGGAAAATAAATTTGGGCATGGAAAACTCTAGGAAATATTGATCTAGAAACTATAAAAATGGAGACATTTGAAAGTACCCTCTGAAAGAGAAAAGTAAATCAAATGGAAAGAGGCGATAAACTCATATGGGGAGCCTCCAAAGAAGGAAGATACAGTGTCAAAAAAGGTTACAACCTTATTATTCATTCGCATAGATGGGAAGAGGTAGATATGCCTCTTAAACTATGTTAGGATTCCACTTTCCTTCCAAAAGCAAGTATATTCCTTTGGACAGTCCTCCAAAAAAGGATTCTGATAGCCGACAGGCTTAGGAAAATAGGTTTTAAGGGACCGTCAAGATGCGTTCTATGCAAAAAAGATAGTGAGTCAATAGATCATTTATTATTCCAATGCACGTATGCCCAAGAATGCTAGGAATGGCTAAGGCAAAAGCTAGCCTGGTCCTCGCCATTACCAAGTAATCTAGAAAGTAATTTGAAAGGTTGGCCTAATGGTAAACCTTATAATTTTTATGACAAACTTTGGAACATTTGTCCATCCATCCTTATGTGGGAAATCTGGAAAGAAAGAAACAGAAGGATTTTCTGTGAAAAGGAACTGATAAGGTCCATATTACGAAACAAAATAAAAGCAAGCATAGTAGAAGTCATGAACACTTATCTAAGAAAAACAACAAAAGAAGAAGGTTGGTTCTTAGAATGGGATGGTATAATGAAAAGAAATTGGATCAACTTGATTAACCCCCCACTAATTTATAAGAAAAGCAGTCAAGAGGCAAGGGATAAGTGTAAATGGAAACCACCCCCAAATGGATGGACACAACTGAACTTTGATGGGGCATCAAGAGGCAATCCAGGTAAATTAGGTATAGGATGTATCATAAACAAGGATTCTAGAAAATGGATCATTAAAAAAGCAAGATTTATGGGAAACATGATGAATAATTTAG
Source organism: Chamaecyparis obtusa (assembly GCA_027943335.1). Classification (NCBI taxonomy): domain Eukaryota; kingdom Viridiplantae; phylum Streptophyta; class Pinopsida; order Cupressales; family Cupressaceae; genus Chamaecyparis; species Chamaecyparis obtusa. The sequence goes on from BSBK01000783.1 coordinate 13,107, forward strand.
TAGAACTTGAAGCCCTCCAAGAAGGACTTCAATTATGCATTAACATAGGTATTAAAAGACTTATAATAGAAGGGGATTCACAAATTGTGCTCAATGCCTTAAGGATGAGGAGTACCCAAAATTGGGTGCTAAACTCAAAACTAGAAGAAATTTTAAAGTTATTCGATCTCATTGAGGAAATTAAAATTCAACACATATTTAGAGAAGCAAACCAAAATGCTGATAATTTAGAAAACAAGGGGTAGATGAAGAGAAAATATTAAGTTTTAATAATCAAGAAAATATAATTCAACAATAAATATTATAATTTATATAATTACCTAATATTAATATGAGTTAATAAGTATACATTTAGACATTACTAAATAATGATAGTTAAAACATTATAAATAGGTAAATAAGAAAAGGACTGAGAACTGGCATCATTAATTGTTAAAGCCTTCTAGAGCTTCCGGCTCCTTTTCCCCTATAAAGGAGGCGTATCTATCCCATATCGTCAAGTTTGGTCTGTTATCAAAGTTCCTCAGTGTAGGTTATAGCATGGATACTACTGTCATCATTTTTCACACATTAGAAGCTAGGTCAATGGCATTCAGGGGTATCATCAAACCAGATAGGTAGAATAGGATTTTGTATCCCATGGATGATCTTTCTAGGGTAGTTGTCAGTAGAGTCCTAGGTGAGAAAATTTTCATCTATGACTACACTTGGGGCAAAAATAGTTCTGTAATTGGGTTGTTTATAGCATGCCTAGCCAGGGAAAACATAGAGCAAGGTCTAATCATAAATCTATGTCATGACATTTTTGACCTATCCTAGTTGGAAGGGTTTGAGCATGCAGTTTTAAGCATTGTAAATTGGAGGATCCCACTCCCGGAGGTCTATATGAGTCACTCGCCAGGTAGTTTAGGTCAAGCCAACCTGTATGCTGCATATGTTGAGCCTGAGGTTGATTTGGAAAATTAGGAGGATGTAGAATTCATAGTCCCCAATTTGTACAAATCCAGTAAAGAGAAGATTGCCTTCATCTTTCCTCCTAGATGCCCGGTGACCAACATCTAAGGAGACTCAAAGATTATTATGGTATGCATTAATAAGGATGAGATATAGCCCTTTGTTATTTTTTATTTTGCTAGAATATAGTAGCAGCTCCTATGTGCAGGATTTTGTTAACTAGGCATATGTTTAAGCCTGTGTGGGTATCTGATAGTTTTGGCCATGGATCAGTTTTATGCCCCTATTGACCCATTTTTATTAGGGTTTAAGTAATCTGGTATCAGTAGTTATGTATATCTCAGTATATTTGTTTGCAAGAAGAAATTTAGTGCATGTTTCTCCTTATATGGAGATGGCTGTTTGTAAATATCAAATGAAATTAATACAATAAATTTAGTTAACTTCTTTATGTTTGGGAGTTTGCCATTTTGCCTCTTTAATCATAAATAGATATTTTCTCAGTTGTTTCGTATTAGATCGCTTCATGGATGGTACCTCTCACTGGTTTTGTTCTAGATCATTCTGGTTTTATAAAGAAATAGAGGAAGACAAGCGAGTGTTATAAATTTTTTGAAAGTCAGAAGTGGCAGACAATAATCAATTCAGAAGGAATTAAATGAAATCAGGCCTGGATTAGAATTATGAATCATTTTTCTGGATTCTGACTCCATCCTTCATAGATCTATTAGGTTAGCAATCGAACTTTAAAACTGACTAGTGTGGACTTTTATTAATCTTGGTAGAGGGTTTTGATAGAGCTAAAAGACAATAAATTAAGAAACAAAAAAGAAGTGTCTAAATATGAGAAAAAGATTGCAGTCACTAGTAAAGTTTACCATTAACAATAAGACTTCTAAAAAATTGTGTCAATATGGTTCTTAGCCATTTATATACTGACACTAAAAAATTAAGAATCTTGTCAAGAAAATAAGGAAATCATACAAAGATGGCCTAATTTAATACAAAATCTCAATGATAGCAAGAATGTTTAGAAGCTCAATAAGAAGCATTGAATTATAGGCTAAGGAATTGTGTTTCCATTATTTAGCATCACTAAATCAGCATATGTGTACTATAAAGTTGGTTTCTGTAGGAAACGTCGGGCTTGTATTTTTGCTTTTCATTTCCTTCCTTTTAATCAATCTTATGTATAGTTTATATTAATATCCAAAGGGAAGAGTTGAGTTCTTTCATGCAGATTTATGGAGCTATCCCAAGACAGATCATTCAAGGCAAGGAGTAGGAAACACTAATTTCTCTCGAGTACTCAATACACGTAATCCATGTTTGATAAATCAAGAGAATGAATGTTGTAAAAAAATGTATAACTCTATAAAAAATGTTTATAAACTCTTGTACTGGGGTATGCCCCTTTTAAATTTGTATAATATAGGACCTTGGTCCCGGGCAAGATTGGAGGTTTTCTTACTCCATTCTTTCCTACCAGTGCCCGCTTGAATGGAGAAATTGTATTTCTTTTTATCCTTTTAATATAATACAAAGGCTACGACTGCTTACCGATAAAAAATAAATAAAATAATAATATTATATCATATAGTATATTTTTTAATAATTTCAGAATATATATTATCTGGAATTTTAATAACATTATTATTTTTTGTAAATAATTGAATAAATGTATCTCTTCGTTTAAAAAAACAAATGTTATGACATGTCAACACATCAATAAAATGTGACTTAATACATATGTATCATCTATTTTGGAGATCTTGACATAAAGCATATTAATGTAGTATCATATTTGATGATGTGGTTGAAACCTTAGTTACAAGTAGGAGACTTGTCAATTAAGTTTAAAAAAATGGAAATGATTTAAAATTTAATAAAAAATTAGGGTGTTCAACTACTAGCTCTTCTTCCCCTAATTCAAAATTATAAATTAATGAAGGAAATTAATACCAATACTTCATTTATTATATTTAATAATTTATTTTGGTCATAATTATTTACTTTCATAAAAATAGTAGTCAACATATTATGTTGTCAAAAAGCTTTCAATATTGTATATTATTGGGTTTAAATATTTTTATTTTTTATAAAATATGAAAAAATAGAAACATTGTATTAAAAAAAATTAAGACTTGAGATAGAGATAACATTCTTCAAGTAAAATTTAGACTCTCATGAAATATTTTAGAATAAATTAGGAATTGGTTTTTAAATGATAATTTCAAATAAATAGATAATAGTTTAGAAAAGACTATTTGACCATAAATTTTAGGCTTATATTTCCCTACTTTTTCAAAGGATAAAATTATAATATTAAATCCAAACAATTAAGGCATGATGAATAATAAATTCACATAAATAAATCAAATTTAATATAACATATATTTTATTTAATAAATTTAATAGTTATTCTTTAAAAGAAAATAAAAATATTATATTAAAATAAATATATAATTGACATAATGACAATAAGTAAATATTTAATTGTAAAAAACATAATATATTTTATTTAATAAATTTAAAAGTTATTATTTAACAACAGAAGAAAATGATTGTATTAAAATAAATATATAATATAATATGTACTATAATAATCATTATTTTATAGCCTCAGCTTGTGTTCTACTGTCGTTCGCACGCTTTGGATATTATGAGTTGTATGTCTCGGTCAGAAATCTTGTGTGTTTTTATTAAACAATCTTCGTAAGATATCACTCCTTCAAGATGAGTGACTGTCATTATTTAGTGAGCTCGGCTCCTGCAATTTTGTCCTTGGGTTTATTTATTACCTTTTAAAGTCATTTCCCCTTCATTTTCTTCTCCACTGCTCATTTGCTGGCCTTTGATAGTCTTTGTCCTTCTGTTTCTTCCTTAGGCCCCCGGTTTGTCTCTTGTTTGCTTCTCAGCTATGTCAACTCGACCCAATTTTTTGGTGGGTGCTAGCTCTGCTGTGGAATGTTGCTCCACCTGCGCTTCTTTACATATGGAGTATTACCCTAGGAATTACAGGGTTCTTCTTGAAGTGGAGATTTGGGAGGAGCCTTTTCTTGGTCCCATTAGGGATGATATGCTTGCTGTTATGTTTATATGTGAATGGCCACATATTCATCATGGCATCAGGAGGATTATTGGTCATGAAGTCCTTTCTCCATCCAGTCGAAGGATTATATTCCCTTTACAAATTCTCTCTATTTTTTTCTCCAATTTAGTGGATCTTATGCAATCGCCAGCTTGTTTGGATAGTATAGCAATTCGTTATGTGAAGCCCATCTTTCTGCAGAACCATAAGCTTCGGGTTGCTTTACACAAATATGATCTGTGGGGTGGGGCTGCTCTGATTAGTGGGTTATTTCACCACCATGCTCTGTTGAGAGAGCATCCTATTTTCATGATTTACGAAAGTATCAAAAGAGCTCTGGAGTAGAAATCTTTCTGCCCTATTAAAATTGTGCTCCAACAATTTGGGGGTTTCCTTTCCAAAGAATGTATTAGTGCTATACACCAAGTGGTCTTTGCAATGTTGGATCTTTTGGAGGCTGATTCTTCTCCTTTGGTGGCTCCTCCTTTGCAATCCCCTTCTGTTCCTGACTTGAACCTTGGATTGGGTTCTGGAGAGTCTTCAGAGGCCATGTAGACATTGGTTATGTTTCTCTTCATGGTAATTTGGTTCAGGTATTTTTGATTCCTCTATCAACTTTTGGTCGATGTAGTGCCAGCTATTTCAGCAGCTTCTTATTTTCAAATCACTGCTCCATTAGCCTCTTGGCTTCACTGTGCATATAATATTTGGCATTTTTCCATTTCAATAGCTTCTTAGTTTCAAACCACTACTACATCAGAATCCTGGCTTTGTTGTGCATATTATATTTGGCATTTTTGATAAGTCTTGGTCAGTTTAGGAGGTGTAATGTTTTAATTTTTGTAATATCTGTATACAGTGTAATTAGCAGTGCAAGCTTAAAAATGATGCTTGCGTATACATTATGTTGTAAGGTGGCTCATCTGTTGTCAAAGATAATTCACAGTGAGCCATCATTTCTATAATTTTCTGTGATAACTCCCTTGGCAGCACTATGTTGTAAGGTGGCATCACTGCGGTGAATTAAGCCCGTAGTGACCCACCAATTTTGATTTTCTTTTTTCATGATGGGGTCATGAGCGAAGTTTTTTTCCCCTGGTTCTTTTCTCTAAGAGCTCCTTATCTTAGAATAAGGTTGTAAAAAATATTAAAATATATATATTAAGTGGTAATCCCACTGTAGGATTTGAGCAATACAAATCCACAAAACTCGAAGATCACCTGCATACAAAAACTTGTTACAAGGAAGTAGAGACAAGAAGAGGGCAAGGGTTTGACTCAAAAAATGAAGAAGAAAATATCCTCAATTAATGAATGAATTAAATGTACAATGGATCATCCTTATAAAGAAGATCAAAAGCCTTGAAAGGAAAACCCTAGTGCATGTAATAATTAATTAAATTATTACAAGACTAATGCATGCAAGTTTATATTTAAAACAACTAGTGCATGAGTTTAAAACAACTCGTGCATGTGTATTTAAATAGAAATAACTAAAGTAAAAGAGTTGACATCTTAAGAAGGGAGTAAATATTAATTAACATAATTAATACTTTACTCTAACACCCCCCCTTAAGATGAGCAACAATGCAGCTACAAACAATGCAAGAAGAAAGCAAAGGAAACTACAGTGCTGAAAGCATAAAATTGGTCCTGGCAACATGGCCTGATGAGGTACCCATGTACAAAGGAGAGTCTCTATAAAGCGGAGAAATAGAGAAAACCACATGGGAAAAACTCTACTCCAAAAAGAGACAAAGACTAATTTGAAGGATTAAAGAAGCCTCCAAAACTAGGAATGTTCTAGAAAATAGGAACAAGAATGAATATGTAGAACATCACCGAAGCAAAAGGATGCAAACTCTGTAAAAAAGTAATTGCTGATCTTAAGATCCTCCACAGAAATATGACCAGGTAGAGAAGACTATAATCTGTATGAGTGCCCTCAAATGACACTACTCAAATCGGGAGGCAAACAAAGGAAAACACTTGATCTCGAAGATATAGATGACATAAACACCAAAAGCTTGAAGAGCTGATCAATCAAAGCTAGAAGAGTGCATCCAAAAATAGGAAAGAAAGAGTGTCTATATGGTAAATGATCCATCTCACTGAAATGCATAGGTACCCAGCCACTGCATCTGCTTAGTACATAGGAAAAAATATTGAATACATAGCTCACACTATCGAACCAAGGAAGTAGAAGATTGATCAATAGAAACCCCCCATAATGATGACATGAGAGAGGTGACAGGTACACTATTAAGAGTGCCAATAAGAACTACATCGTGAAGAACCAAGAACATCGAAGGTGCATAGAAAGCACAAGCATAAATAAAGATACCCTAAGGCTAATGTCATGGAAGGAACACTCACTTGAAAAAGGTAGATGGAAAACAAAGGCAAACATCAAACCCCCCCATGACACTTTATAATGGAGTGCGAGTACAAATAGCACAAACATGTTCAAGATTCCAAGCATGCAAGAAAATAACACTTTATCTCAGTGCATGTGCATAAAAGAATGCTACAAAAGTGAAGTATACACTACTCAAATAAGAGAGAAGGCTGCTGAAACAAAAGAACAGCCTAAGAAGAGTCATCCCTTAAAGGGAAGAGATCTCAGGACCTGTAACATCCAAGATATCCACCAGAGTGCAGAAGTGCCAAAAACTAAACACAACATACTTGGAGTAGAATTTGGAAAAATGACTCATAGAACTAGAAAGCTCTTAGAACAAGCTTTCCAATGATATCTCGCTTTCCCAAAACGGAGTCTGCATGCGCAAGATAGAGTTTTCGAAGTGCAAAACTAAACATCTAGCTTTGACAGTATAGAAAAACTATCAAAACTTCAAAATCAGAAATTCAAACCTCTAGATCTAGATAGAGCTCGGAACCAGCTTTCCGACGATATCTCATTTACCTGATTTTGACACCATATGCTCAAGATATAAATAAAATACCAACTGGTGTGCGAGGGGGCTCAAAAATGGTGCAAGTGATGATGATGCATGCTGACATCATCAAATGACGGGCTTATATTTGACGGCCAAATGGACGTCACCACCCAAAATGGAAAATAAAATAAAATAATTTTTTTTTGCAAAATCGCATGGCACCTCAGGATCTATGCTAGCCCTTTTCAAAAATTTTGCCTCGATTTGCGCACCAAATTTTTATCTAAATTTGTGTACTAGATAGTAAAATTTTTACCTCAATTTGTGTACCAAAACTTGAAAATTTTACCTTGAGAAGCGTGCTAGTCAGTATAAATTATGCATTGGAAGCGTGCTATGCTGTCTCGTACTAAAAAATGCTCCAAAATGCAAATTTGTCCAAATTAGATGCGCCTTATATCAGAATAGGGGTTTTTGGGCGTTGCAAGCTCAACGGTGAGGTCCGTTTGAGCTCAAAGTGGACCAAAATTTAGGGACCTCCTAATTTCAATAAAAAATAACAAAAAAAGCCTTAATCTAAATCCTTCAAACGCGAACAAGCTATAGTAGATTAGGCTCTAATACCTGTACACACTAAAATATGCACTTCTATGAACCATTACATGCAAGGTTGCTCAAGAATGAGGCCTCACAAAGTGGCTCATAGCTCTCTATGCATGGAGTTGCAAGGGACTATGAGTTTTGCTCTCAGCTAGAGCTACAAGAAGGTGACCTTGCTAGTCAACCATACAATGAGAGATTCAAGTGAAGACAAGGGCAAGAGTGCCAATATCTCCAAGAATCTAAATGGAAATGAAATGCAAATGCAACTAGTATGAAGATGTAAATGTGCAAGCTATGCTATGAAAATGGAAGTACAAACTAAGCTATGAAAGGAAATAGCAATGGATTACAATGCCTCCTATTTAAACTATGTGAGATCTATTCTATTGCATAAAAGGAAATCTATACTATGATGCCATGAATGTAACTATGAAAGCAAAACTATTATGAAATGCAACTAAAAATGTCAAGGCTTCAAAGCTTGAGTGTCTTCAAAGAGAGCTCCAAAACCTGCAGCATAACAATAGCATAAAAAAAATGGATATACAAATGAAGGAGAGAGCTCTCCTTTTATAAGAAATGAGGTGAAATGGACCATGGAGATTAAGAGGCAAAAAGTCTTAATCAGCGGTGGAGCTTGAAAGAGGAGCAATCCATGTGCACAAACATCCTCCAATGAGAGTGAAGTGTTGACTTTTGAGCCTCATGTGAGACAAAAAGTGCTTTTTCCCTTTTTATAAAATAGGAATAATGTTTTATTTGTGCAACTTAGGATAAGAGGAAAGTGGGGCTTTTTATTTAATTGAAAGGGGAGGAAATATTCCTTTTAATCAAATAAAGACTTAGGATAAATGGTTAGCCCATAGGATAAAAATCCAATATATGATCGAAATTAGGACTTGATCAAGAAATTGATATTGTTGAAAATATTGATTATTGATAAAAATGATTCAGGATTGATAAATTGAATAAATGGGGCCCAAAGTCTAGGCGACCATTTTAGGGTGCATACATTTTCCCCTCTTTGACTAATGTGTGATCGATTTGGGAACACATGTAGTCAAAGAATAAAGTCGAAATGTGAGATCGATTTGGGATCACATCTGGACAAACATAAACAAAAGCTTAGACCAACACCGTCGCTGCTAGGTGCAAATCAAGCTTTAGACAAAACTATCACCGTCGCTGCTAGGCAATAATCAATGTCTAAAAATGGGAGATAAGAATCTCAAATTTTGAGCAAAAGCTCACAAAAGATGTCTGAATCAGGAAAATCAAGAGAATTAGGGATGAGAATCCCATAAATACTGCCCCCTCGGAATCAAAATCGAAATCAAGTAGAGGAGAGACAGAAAATTGATAAGGTTGATCAAATCATAATCGAATGTAAGGGTCAAATAGGTTAACCATTAGGCAATAGAACATGCCCCAGCCTGACTGGAAAGATGCAGTCAACATGAGAAATGAGGGAGTGGAATGAATATGAATGAAAGACTAGAAGTTTGGAAGACATGGAAAGATGATGATGCCCCAACAAAGATTAAAAGATTAGGCCTCAAAAGATCAGCCAACTGCACAGAAGGGGGGAAGAATTTAGAAACGCGACTCGGATTTCGATTTCAAGTCCCAAAATGGATAGAAAATGATGTGATATGAAAGACTGGAAATGAAAGATATGATCAAGAAGAATTAGAAGATGAACACAGTTGACCAACTTGTCCGTAGATGATAAAAAGGAGAGCTCTTTCCATATGCAAAATGCAACACTAGACTAACATGAACCTAAAAATGCAAGCTACTATGAACATGATTGACTTGCAAGGTCACAACGCTTACAGACATCTAATTATCATCATCGAGCGTTATTGGTAGCGTCGTAAGATCATACAATGCACACTAGCATAACTATGTGGATATGAATATGATCTTTATCAGATAGAAATGTGGAAATCTCACCTAGGCATCAAAGACATATAGGTCAAGATGACTAATGCAGTGAGATTACCTAAGTTTTGATATGGCGAGATTATGCTTGTATCAAGACACATGAAAGTCAGGATAACTAAAAGCATGCACTCACAAAATAGTCAAGGATAATACCTTGTCAATCCATAGTGTCAAATGCTTATGACAGTTAGGATCAACAAAATATACCCACAAGCAGATAAAGAAAGAAAACATGGTCTTATTCCCTCAGTCTTCTAGCGATGCATCATCGAAAACTTCTCAGGGAGAGACCACTCATCAAAAGAAATCCTCATAGACAGCACACAAAGAAAAATAAAGTCATCATATCGTCATCGAGTGGATTGTTTAAGTGCGTGTGTGTTGGTCATAGAGTCAAATTCTGAGTATCATATCTGCAAAATGAGAAATATCGGGTCATACGAGACTGTTTAGGTAAGACACCTGATAAGTGTTAAGAAACACTTGACGCAAGGGTAGTGTTGAAGAACACTATTTTGGGGTGGTGTTGAAAAACACCTGTTGTGAAATGCCCCAAGAGACAAACATACCTAAAAGACCAATGCTAACAGTTATGCCCCCTAGACAAAGACAAAGACCAATTCCAGATTAGGCCAAATAAGGTCAAGGCATGATGGAAAGTGGCTCAGTGTCGAGGATGCATGCTAACAAATAGGGATGCAAAGGTCTCAAGTACCGCCTGTTTCCGGGTTTTCACCACTTGGACTCTTTTCTTCTTTTTTCATTTTTTTTGTATTTTTGCTACCAAGGCGCCTATTGCTAGGTTTTCACCAAGATACTTTTTCTATATATATATATATATATATATATATATATATATATATATATATATATTTTAGGACTTTTTATGCTTTGTAGGATTTTTTCAGCATCATATATGAATTTTTTTTGGTATTTTTTCAGGACCAATAAGATATATACAAAGGATGCCCCCAGACAGAACGGGCATCAAGGATAGAACTTCTTAAGGTGCACAATGTTGATGGGATCAGGGAGCTGTTCTCCATCAGGATCTGACAGTAAATACGCACCAGTACCAAAAGCAGCTGTGATGACATATGGTCCAAGCCAGTTAGGTTCAAACTTTCCCTTTTGCTCTCTGTTTTGTTGGTTCTTAGGGTTTTCTCGTAAAACAAGATCACCTATTTGAAATTCTCTAGGGCGAACCTTCTTGTTGAATGCCTTGGACATACGCTTCTGATACACTCTCATATGATCAAAGGAAGCCTTATGCTTCTCATCTAGAAGTTCTAGTTCCTGTAACCTCATGGCGCGGTAATCCTCATCTGTAATCAAACCTTTGAGTGAGACTCTAAGGGATGGTATCTCGACTTCTAAAAGTAATATTGCTTCAACGCCATAGGTGAGAGAGAAAGGAGTGGCTCCTGTAGGTGTGCGAATGCTTGTTCGGTAAGCCCATAGTGCTGAATTGATTTGTAAGTGCCAATCCCTACCATTCTTGTGTACTGTTCTATGAAGAATCTTAAGAATGGTTTTGTTAGAAGCTTCTGCCTGTCTGTTTCCTTGTGGGAAATATATGGAGGACCAATGTTGCTTGATTTTAAACTTTTTGCATAGGTGCTTTAGGTCCTTATTCTTAAATTGACCTCCATTGTCAGTAATGATCTCAGAAGGCACTCCAAATCGGCAAATGATATGATTCAAGATGAACAAAGAAATGGTCCTTCCTGAAGCAATAGAAAGTGGTACGGCCTCCACCCATTTTGTGAAGTAGTCAGTGGCAGTAATAATGAACTTGTGTCCACCTGATGAGTTGGGATGAATCTGCCCAACCAGATCAAAGGCCCAGCGCTGAAATGGCCAATGAGAAATAGAAGGAATCAGCTCCCTACCCGGAGCATGAATCAGGTTGCCGTGTTTCTGACATTTTTCACATGACTTAGCACAGGTGACTGCGTCCATCTACATTGTGGGCCAATAATATCCCACCCTAAGAAACCTTCGGGCCATGGCAAGACCATTAGAATGTCCACCACAAATGCCCTCGTGGATGTCAGCTAATGCTTGGTTGGATTCCTCCTTTTCCAAGCACCTAAGGAGTGTCCCATCTAAACCCCTCCTATATAAGTCACCAGAGATGAGGGTGTGGCGAGAGGCGTTACGGATGAGGTTTCAGCGTTCGGAGCGGGTGAATGTGTCAGGGATGATGCCATCACGAAGATATGAATAGATAGCACCATATTGGGAAGACTCATGTGTGATAATGACACAAATGACACGGCTTTCAGATGAGTCAAAGATGGGATGGTGTAGCTCTTCCACCAGGAATTCAAATCTGGATTCATGTGTCTCCAACTGAAGAAGTGAAGCTAATGTGGCCATGGCGTCTGCAACTTTGTTCTCTGTCCTAGGGATTTGTTGAAACGTCACAAAGGTGAAATAGCGTTTCAAAGAATCAACCATCTTTTTATAGGGTATCAATTTGTCATCCTTGGTTTGATACTCTTCATTGACTTGGTTGATGATTAGCTGAGAATCCCCAAAGACATGTAATTCTATGATATTCCATTCTATAGCCATTTTCAAGCCATTAGTTAAAGCTTCATATTCTGCAATATTATTGGTACATGGGAATAATAGTTTATAAGACTTCGGAATGTTGTACCCATGTGGAGAAACAAATAACACTCCAGCACCTGATCCATTTTGCATGCGGGAGCCATCAAAGAACATTGTCCAAGTGCGAGTAGTGGTATATAAGATGTGTTCGTCTAGGAATTCTACTTGGACTGGCATACTATCCTGGATTGGAAAATCAGCTAATTGGTCAGCAATAGCTTGCCCTTTTATTGCCTTCCTTTCAACATACTCTATGTCAAATTCAGTGAGGACCATCATCCATTTAGCAAGTCTACCCGTCAGGGCAGCCTTAACAAGCAAGTATTTAAGGGGATCAATTTTGGCAACCAAGTGTATGGTATGAGCAAGCATGTAGTGGCGCAACTTTTGAGAAGCAAACACCACCGCGAGACAAGACTTCTCAATATTATTGTAATTGATCTCATAAGAGACTAGAGTACGACTGATATAGTATATGGCCCGTTCTTTCCCAGTATCATCTGTTTGAGCCAATAATGCCCCCAGGGAAGTGTCTGTAGTTGAGATATATAAGATCAATGGTTTCCCTGAAATAGGAGGCATTAAGATCGGAGGATTAGCCAAGTATTGTTTAATCTGATCTAGGCTCTTTTGACAATCCTCGTTCCAAACACAAGAAGTACCCTTATGCAATATCTTGTTGAAGGGTTGCGCTCTATCTGCAAGCTAAGAAATAAACCTCCTAATTGATTGAAGACATCCTTGAAGACTTCTCATTTGGCTGATATTTCGAGGAGGTGGCATATCTAGGATTGCTTGGACCTTTTCGGGATCAACCTTGATACCTTTTGCTGATATTATGAATCCTAAAAGTTTGCCTGAGGTGACGCCAAATGCGCACTTCTTTGGATTCAATCTGAGTTGAAATTGTTCCATATGATCTAAAATTACTTCCAGATCATTGAGGTGTGTGTCCCTTTTTCTTGATTTTGCCAGGGTATCATCCACATAATCTTCCATATTTTTGTGCATCATATCATGAAAGATAGTTGTCATAGCTCTTTGGTAGGTTGCTCCTGCATTCTTTAACCCGAATGACATGACGTTCCAACAGTAGGTTCCCCATGCACATGTGAATGCTATTTTCTCTTGGTCTTCAGGAGCTATTTTGATTTGATTATACCCCGAGAAACCATCCATTAGGGAATATATGTCATAGCCCGCCGTCATGTCCACTATCATGTCAATATTTGGAAGTGGAAAGTCGTCCTTTGGGCAGGCTTTGTTTAGATCTCTAAAATCTGTGCAGACACGAATGGAGCCATCATGTTTAGAGACCGGTACTATGTTTGAGATCCATTCTGCATAATCGATGGCTCTAATAAATCCAGCTCTCAAAAGCTTTTCTAATTCTCCTTTGACAAGTAGAGCTATATGTGGATGCATTTTTCTTAGTCTCTGTTTTATTGGCTTGACTCCTGGAGCTATAGATAAGTGATGCATTATGAGATTTGTGTCAAGCCCTGGCATGTCTGAGTAGGTCCATGCAAAATTAATTTTCTTTTTCTGTAAAAACTGTACATATGCCTTGGTCTCTTCCTCTGATAAAGACTGAGCAAGATGGACTATCTGAGGATTTTCTTCTGTGTTTAGATTGACCGGCTTTGTTGGTTCAATCAATATTGATGATCTATCCTGGAAATAGCTCGGCAAGTTATTAAGTACCCCATCCTTAGGTGCCTCAAAGAGGTTTTCACCTTTGGATGCATCATTGCTTTTTACTATTTTTGGTTCTGACACCGCCACAAAGTGGTTTTCGCCATCAGACCTATTTTTCTTTTTGTCTTTTGTTTTGAGACTGAGGTACTTAATATCAGGCTCTGTCATGCTGGTTGTTGGTTCACTGGTGGAAGAAGCCACGGGTTCGAGAGCATTCAGATAGCAAGCAATTTCATAATCATTGTGAAATGTGAGGAATGTGGGCTCTTGGTGGCGCTGAGACCAGTCAATCAGGTCAAAGTGAACAAGGGGCAAGTCAATGGTAGGTTCGATGTTGTTAATGCGAAAGGTGTCATCTCTGGTGACCATATAATCGGAGCTCATCAAGTCTTCTCCTAAGATACCTGAATTGGGGCTCATCCTATCAAACGAAGCGTCGTCTACTAAGGCTATTTGAGGAGGGCAATCCTCTAGTCTGACACTAGGATCATTAGTTGCATCGGGTTGGGTACTATAGGCATGGATAATATCCACGTCTAGATCAATTGTTGCGTCTGAAAGAGAATCCCATTCATATTCATGGGAGTCTATCTCTGAGTCATCATTTAGGCCTCATGATGTAGAAGCTTCAAGGTTAGGAAAGGTTTCCCCCTCTCTAGTGCTAGTATTGGTACTATCCGTCGCAGCTAGGACAGTAACACTTTCCTTTGTCGATCTAGAAGTCACACAATCACTATCCGTCGCAGCTGGGATAGTAGGAGTATTAAGCATCAAATCTGTGGAATCTCCCCAAAGGAGATTCGTTGAGGGCACCCAATCATCAGACACATCTTGTTGGTTGGAGAGATCGGGTGTATAATCTGCATCACTATCACTGTCCGTTGCAGCTGGGACAGGGATACCTTTCTTCTTCTTATTCTCAAACCCTAAGCCGACCGTGGACTTATTTTTGCGTCCAAAAAGAGCATGATCAAGAGGCTCAGCTTTAGCGTCCAGCCTATGACTAAGGGGACCAAATCCCGGATATCCCATATTTTTAACCAGTGTATATCCTTTCCCATAAGTTTCAGGTGAAGGAGCAAAATTCTTATTATGTTTGTATTTCTCCTCGTGATATATCCAGTTCCTTACAGCAATTTCTTCTTTCTCTTCTTGAATGGGGACCGAAGACTCAACAAATTTCCCAAATAACGTCATTGCTGATGACAAAGGCTTCACATTTGGGGAGGGTCTCCCATAAGACCTAGGAGAGACTGGCATTTTTGTAAAAGAATCAATCTTATAATCTCCCATCCCAAGGTCCATTGTCTTGAATTTCTGCTTGCATTGTTCAAGTGAACTACTAGGACTGTCAGCTTCTCTATTCAAAGGTACATGTGATCCCGCAGAAATGTTATTAACTGATAGAGCACTGTCTCCAGGGATGCAAATTTCTACACCATTATGGGGAAACTTAACACATTGGTGATATGTCGATGGGACTGCCTGCATTTCATGAATCCATGGCCTACCTAGCAAAATGTTGTAGGCTAGAGGTCCAACATCAATAATTTGGAATAATATGTCTTTTTCTACGGGACCAATACGAATAGGCAAAATAGCCAATCCCTTAGAACTTCTTTCTGCTTCGTCATATGCTTTGATTGTGATTCTTTTCTTTGTGTCAATGACGTTCTCGGAATATCCTAGAGCTAGCAGCAAACTCAGGGTACAAATATTGAGCCCCGCACCCCCGTCTATCAGTACATGCCTAACACGGGTTTTATGAATCATGACCTCGATGTGTAAGGCCAAATTATGTGGGTGGCTAATGGATTTTTCATCTTCTTTTGAGAAGGTGAGGAAATGAGGGCTAGCCAAATGGTTGACCATGTTTTGGAATTGGTCGATATCTAAGTTATTAGGGACATTGGCTACTCGCAAAGCATCCTCGAGAATGCGCTTGTGCTTAGGAGATAATTCTAAAAGCTCAAAAATGGATATCTGAGCGGGTGTACGTTGTAGTTGGTCAATAAGGTTATAATTGGAATTAGGACCAACGACAGATTTTGGAGGAGCACCTTTGGACACGGGCTGTTTAGACTTGCTAGTGCTAGGACCTTTGATGATAATGGGTGCTTGAGCCTGACCCCTAGTGACAGCATTGAGGGATTGGGGCATTCCTTGTGAGTGAGGACCTCTTATCACCACAGCGGGTCTTTCATTAGTCATAGGAATTGAGTCCACATTATGTCCATAAGGATCTTTCTTTCTCACCATGTTGATATTATCGTCAGCCACTTCAAGCATGTTAATCACATTATCAGCATGTGTGTATGTATAGTTAATAGCCGCCTTGCCATTCTTACTGCTAGAATTCTCTCCTTTTTCATATTTAGGCAAGGGCTCTTTAAAGGCTTTATGGTCTACATTAGTAGTTAACCCATCCACTTGTAATTGTCCTTTCTCAATAAGGTCTTGGACAAGATGCTTGAGTTTAAAACAATTTTCTATGTCATGTCCAATCCCATTATGGAACATGCAAAAAGCCTTAGCATCCCACCAATGAGGTAAAGGATCTGGTATTCGATGTTTTGTAGGATCCTGTGGGTCGCCAGATTATGAGCAACTAGTGTCTTAAAAACATCTGCATAGGATTCTCCCAATTTAGTGAATTGTCTTCTCTCCATTTTAGATCTCTTTTGATACTGAGGTTTGTCTTGTTACGTTGACGATGTTTGCAACTTCATAGCTTGAACTGCATGAGAGAGATTAAGAACTCCTTCATTTTTGACCTGAGATGAATCAACAACTCCGTCGTTGACGACTTGCTTGTTTTTGTTCCAATAAGAGTTCTTTTTGTCCTTGTTACCATTAGTATTGTTATTTTGGCTATTGTTGTTATTTGTTGGTTTAGCCAAAATTCCTTGTTCTTTTAGGACATCCTCAATGCGACATGCCACCTCTACCATAGTATCAAAGGAATTAAATGGGATTTTCTTGACTTCATATTTGAGTTCTGGTATTAGATTGTTCACAATGATATCAATTCTCTCTTCTTCAGGGATTGTCCTTGGGTATTTCGAACACAATCACCTCCATCGTTGTAAAAAGGTGACAAAAGATTCCCCTTGATTTTGCTTAAGTTTACACAAATCAAGCATGGTGACCGACCTAGATAAATTGTAAGCGAAATGTTGCACAAATCTTTGGAAAAGTTCTTTAAATGTCTTTACTGGAGGGGAAAGGTTGGTGAACCACTCCATGGCTTGACCTTTTAAACTCCTTGGGAATAATCTCAGCAAGTAGGAGTCTTCATGGTGAAAGGAAAAGATCATTATGTAGAATTGTCGAACGTGGTCATGAGGGTCACCAGTGCCATCATATTTGTCATATGTTGGGAATTCCATTTTCTTAGGAAATTCTACCATCACCACACTTTTGTCAATGGGGTTAGGACATATGGAGTCCAAATGAAATGTGCTCTTGGGAGCCTTCATTCTATCTATATCCTTTTGTATTTGTAAGATCACCTCATCAGTTGAAGGATTCTGTTTCTTGATTTTTTGGTGAACATCAAAGTTATATGGAACTTTAGCACCTTTGTTGATAAGAATTTCCAAGAATTGGTCTTTGTTTTGTTCCACGTATTGCTCTACATAGGCTTGAAAGGATGGTTCTTGTTGCATAGTCATGAAGTCCATATGATCAAATTTAGCATAACTGCCTCCATGTTGTGAGCCATGATGTGCTCGTTGGGAGGGTTGCTTTGAATGTCTATGAGACAATTGTCTCCTATGATGGTCATATCTTGAAGTCCTTCTTCCTCTAGGACTTGGGGATCGTGAGGGTGTCTTTGATCTTCTTCGAGGGCTAGGGGAAGGGGTAGATGGGGGCGAGTTGATCCCACTATTATCTCCCTTCCCATTAAATCGACTTTGGAGTTGTTGTGCATAGAGTCTATCTTCTTCTTCTTGGGTGACTCTTTTTTGTATATCCAACAATGCACGTTCCTCTTCCTCTAGTTGTCAGAATTTTTTCTTTTTTGCAGCCTATTCATCTAATAGGCTTGCTTCTCTCTCTCAATGCTTCTCAATCTTGTATTTGCATATCGAGAAGTGTCTTTAAGTGGGGAGGTTTGTCTTGAATGCCTTATTGCATTAGCTGCGTTGATATGGTGATCACTAGATTCATTGTTCTGGTCTTCGTGTTGTGACCCTGAATCTGAGTGAGCTGACTTATGCTATCTTTTGGCTCATTGATGAGCATCAAAATACCTCGCGTTGTTAGGAGGTGACCCGGGTGGACTGGCACGAGAAGAACCACCATGCTCTCTTCTGTGTCGTTGAAAGATATCCTCAAGAGTTTGATTCATGGCTTCTCTTTGTTGTTGGGTGAAAGTGTAACTCATGTCCATACTTGATGAAAGTGGTATGAAAGAGGTGCTCACTTCACTAGGGTTAGCTCCCGGATTGAAACAAACCTCGGATTCACTCTTAGGAGATTGGTCAAAAAGGGGTCCTTTTCCCTTAGGTTGTCGACGGGTCTTGATAGGTGGTAACTGGCTAAAGGCAACAGGGGGTCGCTTCCCTTGATTAACTTGGTACCTTGTCGTAACTAACATGAAAGAGAGATATTCTCAATGATAAGGTGACCTTTCAAAGTGTCAACACCAAACTAGGATAATCAAAATCCTCTATTGTCCAAAGAGAAATGAAAAAGAAAAAAGGGCTTTACCAACACTGTCAAAGAGGTGCTTCAAATCAAAGGGTGACTACTCTTGCACCTTTGAATCAGGAGGTTGGACTAGGCCAAAAGATAATTGAAAATGAAAGCGATTTGGACAATAAGAGAACTAAAATTTTCCCAGAATATAGCTAACAATTTTAAAGATGAACCTTGGCACCAAGAATGGCTTTCTAACTTGACAATTATTCCAAAGTGACTTTGTAACTCAAATGATGCTATCCCAGAGAACTAAGAACCAGAAATTTGGAGTCAAGACAGATCTCAAACGTCAGGGTGAGAAGCCTGTTCTAAGACCTGGCCTAATTGACAGCAACTGAAACTGACCAAAATTTAAGCACGACAAAAATGAACCAGGCGATATACTCCAGGCTACTGGGGCGATAAACCTATACCCGTGCGATACTTCGCTCTATGACAGGCAATACTTCTTAACACTTTCGGGCGATATACTCCAGGCAGGTCGGGCGATAGTCCATCAGGGGTGAACTATCGCGCGATATTTCTCTTCAAAGGGGGTGATATTTCTAGCATGCGCGAAGTATCGCACGATACTTTGCCTTACAGGGCGCGATACTGTTGCAAAATTATTCAACTCTTGACCACAATTGTGTGAAATTTGCATTTTTGGGTCTGTTTGGTCAAAATTTTCAGTCTGAGGGTTGATGTTTTTGATTTCAGTGACGGTATCAGCAGAATTTCGGTAGGTTTGCAAACAACAAGGGATCAAAACATGGTCTCAAACACTTGAAACAAGGGCAAAAGCAACCTTGCCAAGGCAAACACTTGTGATATCAAAATTGAAAAAGCACCCTATGAATGCTACCGATTGTTTGTATGTTGAGAACGTTTACACTGGTATCACACAATCGAAGACAATTCAAGCAATTACTACCTACAAGACAAGGCTCAATACTTACCAACTTAGCCCACAACTTGATGCCCCCTTGCCTCACACCAAGTGGTTACCCACAAGAGATATTGGCTTTGTCATGGAAATATCAAAATGACACAACCAAAGGGACACATATGGTGAGTATCTTAAGGTGATCCGGGTAAACCACTTGGATCAATCCTTGCACTAAGAATATAAGCGGCTAAAAGAGGGTGGCTTCTATCTAATGGTTCTTAGTAAAGATTTCCGTTCACAACACCCCTCTTGCTCCTCATAAAGGACTAGGACCTCGCGGCCTCAAGAGTACCTTAAGCATTCTTGTTCAATGTTTTCCTCATGGTCGCAATCCCATAAGCTACTCACATCAAACGAAGACAAGTGTTATGTCTATCAAGGTTTTTGGTGTCCTTGATAGCCTTGAGATTATAGTGAGTTGGAATCACTTGCCACCAAGGAAAATGATGACAAGGTTGTCCCCACTTGAGTTGTTCCTCTTGATTGCTCAAGAGCAGGCCCACTAAAGGATTCCTAAACTAAACAAAAATGGATCAAATCTTGAGGTTCAAGGTTTTTGGTTCACCACAAGGGTGAAGAGCATACTCCCCTATCTCAAGAATCTCTCCCAAACACACCAAGCAAAGAGATCAATTACCCCCTTGCTTCCAAAACCTTAAGATGGGTCAAGATTTTTTGATTCACCTAAAGGTGAAGAGCATACTTCTCCTACCACCTCAAGATGCCTTTCACAAGGTATTAAGATTCCTAATACAATTAGTAAATGCCACAAATGAAAGGAAAATAACAACAAGCAAGAAATGAATTTTTTTTTTTTTTTTTTAATGCTTGGGCAGCCCTGCAAAAACTGTTAGTAGCCCTCTTTGACATGCATTTTTAGCAATTTTCAAGCAAAGGAGGGCACCTACAAACACAACTTGTTAGGCCCACAATGTTAGCAAAATCAAAATCCAAATGTAAATGTGCAATAATCTGATGGATTCAAGCTAAAAGATGCAGGTTAGACCTATCTAAACAAAGCAAAACAAAACAGAAAGCTAAAATAATCGAATTCGGAAAAAAAAATGAAAGCGCAAGTCTCTGCCAGACCAGGCGATGTTTCTCAGTCTTCAATAGTATCGCGTGATACAGTTTCCTATAGTCAGGCGATACTTCTCAGTCGAGCGATACTTCGCACGATGACAGGCGATACTTCGCCCGATGTCAGGCGACAGAAGTCAATATATGAGTGCGATACACTTTTCGAGTGAACTATCACGCCAAGACAGGAAGTATATCGCGCGATATTTCTGAGAAGTGTCGCGCGATAATCTGAGACAGAAAACCAGAGACGCAAATTTTTCTGAAAATTAATCCGAAAATGATGAAAAATGCAGAATTAAAAGGGACAAAGCTAATCTACTCTGCCCCACGGTGGGCGCCAGAAATGTACACACTAAAATATGCACTTCTATGAACCATTACATGCAAGGTTGCTCAAGAATGAGGCCTCACAAAGTGGCTCATAGCTCTCTATGCATGGAGTTGCAAGGGACTATGAGTTTTGCTCTCAGCTAGAGCTACAAGAAGGTGACCTTGCTAGTCAACCATACAATGAGAGATTCAAGTGAAGACAAGGGCAAGAGTGCCAATATCTCCAAGAATCTAAATGGAAATGAAATGCAAATGCAACTAGTATGAAGATGTAAATGTGCAAGCTATGCTATGAAAATGGAAGTACAAACTAAGCTATGAAAGGAAATAGCAATGGATTACAATGCCTCCTATTTAAACTATGTGAGATCTATTCTATTGCATAAAAGGAAATCTATACTATGATGCCATGAATGTAACTATGAAAGCAAAACTATTATGAAATGCAACTAAAAATGTCAAGGCTTCAAAGCTTGAGTGTCTTCAAAGAGAGCTCCAAAACCTGCAGCATAACAATAGCATAAAAAAAATGGATATACAAATGAAGGAGAGAGCTCTCCTTTTATAAGAAATGAGGTGAAATGGACCATGGAGATTAAGAGGCAAAAAGTCTTAATCAGCGGTGGAGCTTGAAAGAGGAGCAATCCATGTGCACAAACATCCTCCAATGAGAGTGAAGTGTTGACTTTTGAGCCTCATGTGAGACAAAAAATGCTTTTTCCCTTTTTATAAAATAGGAATAATGTTTTATTTGTGCAACTTAGGATAAGAGGAAAGTGGGGCTTTTTATTTAATTGAAAGGGGAGGAAATATTCCTTTTAATCAAATAAAGACTTAGGATAAATGGTTAGCCCATAGGATAAAAATCCAATATATGATCGAAATTAGGACTTGATCAAGAAATTGATATTGTTGAAAATATTGATTATTGATAAAAATGATTCAGGATTGATAAATTGAATAAATGGGGCCCAAAGTCTAGGCGACCATTTTAGGGTGCATACAATACCATGTAGGATTTGAGCAATACAAATCCACAAAATCCGAAGATCACTTGCATACAAAAACCTATTACAAGGAAGTAGAGACAAGAAGAGGGAAAGGGTTTGACTCAAAAAATGAATAAGAAAATATCCTCAATTAATGATTGAATTAAATGTACAATGGATCATCCTTATAAAGGAGATAAAAAGTCTTGAAAGGCAAACCCTAGTGCATGTAATAATTAATTAAAACAACTAGCACATAAGTTTAAAACAACTTGTGCATATGTGTTTAAATATAAATAACTACATTAAAAGAGTTGACATCTTAAGAAGGGAATAAATATTAATTAACATAATTAATACTTTACTTTGACACCCACCTTTTATAAAAATAAAATAAAATCATTATATTTACTTAAAATTTTAACCATTTTGTATATAACATTTTTCCATTATATAAAATATATATAGTTAGAAAATTAATAAGTCCATTTGTAGGGTCATGTACATTTAGAGAAGTAATACATCTATTGGATGTACAATACATATTGTTAGGATGGATATGACATACATCCAACCATATCGAATGATACGGCTGGATAGCCGGTGCCATCATTTTAAGCTATATTGTTACTTCATTCCTAATATGCACCTAAAGATGTTACCTCTAAATTTGTGCAAAGGAAAGTTAACAATAAAAGATACCCAAATTAATAAAGTAGTATCACTACCTCATGAAGAGGACAAAACATAGAAGCACCAAAATGATCCTAACATAATAATTTGTATTTTATTGACAAAAAATATCTTCATAGAGTAATTCAAGAAAACAAACTGTAGCTATGTGCTAAAATGTTGTCACACTTCTATGAATCCTTACATGCAAGAAAACTCAACAATGAGCCCTCACAAATC
The DNA here is from genome assembly GCA_027943335.1 of Chamaecyparis obtusa. Classification (NCBI taxonomy): domain Eukaryota; kingdom Viridiplantae; phylum Streptophyta; class Pinopsida; order Cupressales; family Cupressaceae; genus Chamaecyparis; species Chamaecyparis obtusa. The sequence continues at coordinate 35,868 of BSBK01000783.1, forward strand.
GATCCATAATTCTCTATGCATGGAGTTGTAAGATTTGTAAAATTGCTCTCAGCTAAAGCTATAAACTCATGACCCTGCTAGTCAACCACACAATAAGAGATTCTAAATCAGAGACAAGGGCAACAATGCCAATATCTCTAATGAAATCAATATGGATTCAATGCAATGCAAACTAATCTATGAGAATGAAAGATGCAAGCTATTCTATTAAAGGAAAATACAAGTGTTACAAATCCTCCTATTAAGCTATGTGAGATTAATCTATTGCATAAAGGAAATCTATACTAAAAATTCCATGATTATGCAACTATGATGTAAGAAAATAAGCTAAATGAAATACAACAACAATGTCTTCAAAGCTTGAATGCAAGAATGTCTTCAAAGAGCTTCAAATGACCTAAAAAACCTACAGCATAACATTAGTATAAAAACCTAAGATATGAAAATGAAGGAGAGAGCTCTCATTTTATAAGAAATGAGATGAAAATGGACCATTGAGATTAAGAGGCAAAAGACTTAATCAACGGTGGAGAAAAAAGAAGCTTGATCCTTGTGCACAAATATCTTCCAATAGGAAAATAGGAGTTGACTTTAGTGTCCATATGAGACAAAAAGTATTTTTTCTCTTTTTATAAAATAAGAATAATGCTTTATTTGTGCAACATAAGATAAGAAAAAAAGTGGGGCTCTTTTATTTAAATAAAAGGGGAGGAAATTCCTTTTAATTAAATAAAGGTTTAGGATAAAGTGATTTTATTATTTAATTAAAAAAGATTTTTATTTAATTAAAAGGGATTTATTAATTAATTAAAAGGGAGTGTTGGTTGTGGATTATTCCCTTTGATCTTCAACTTGTAGATTTACACTTTGATGGATAACATAAATAAAATTCTGACTCTATCACCACTCCAAAGTCCATAAGGAAGAGGGCCAATTGATAAGGATCAGAGGCTCCTTCTTCACTTTGAGCTTCAATGCTCAGGTGGGTGTACCCTTGACTCACTTCTCTAAAGGAGTCTCAAAATGATGTATACAATGCTCAACACAAGTCTATAAAAGGTTTATCAAATGAATGTTTATGTTTGTGTGGTTGTTAACCATGACTTCAAGAGAAGGGACCAATGCCTTATCCTAGGGCTATGAGTCATCCAATTGTATACTTCAACTGAACACCTCAAATCAAACACAATGGAAACTAGAGTAAGTGCTTTGCCTATTACCCCATTCCCTCAAGCACAAGGACATCAAATTCTATACCTAGCTGTAAACTCACTTAATTCACCTAAAAGGCTTTAATCTTAACTTTGTTAGAAACTCAGAGATGAATTCAAAATACTCCTTGTTTACCATACATTAACACACTTTGTGATATTAACATATATGAGTTCAGAGACAAGCAAGAAGACATTCACAAGATGCAAGATTAGGATTCAAGAATGTTTTCATTAACAAATCTAGAATCAACATATAATTAGCATGACACAAAGCTGAGAAAAAGACACCAAATCAGACCTCTATCAGTGTATTATAGTAAAAAACCAGGGACCAAAAGCAACAAGATTTTGGAACCCTTTCAAAAACCAAAATTCTGCAACTTATACCACTAGCTGCCTTGGAGTTCTCAGAGTGAATGCAACAAGCTATAGACAGCTAGGGGTAGGGTCTCAACCACCTGACATGCCAAAATTTACATTAGAATTTATTACAAGGGTGGGAAACCAAGTAGTCCAGAGAAAGAAAATCTCAAACAGATCTGCAATCATGAAAATCTACGAGCCAGGATAGAGCACTAGGAACTGCCATGAAAATTAGTCAAATCGGCCACCTGCAAACAACTCCTCAAGCACAAAACCATAATCCACCAAGTACAAAATCTCCTTTGCAATTAACCGCATTGACCCTGGACCACATCGCAACAACCTACCACCATCAAACCAGCAATAAATCCGCCCAAACAGCATTAAAACTAGGTACCTTTGGTCACTGCAACCCCTCTGCAAATTTGAATCGAAATCCCAATGGTCACATCTTGGTGCCAGAAACACATCGGCAGTCCTCATTTAAACTGAGAACATCTTTAAGTTGCAGCCGTTGATCTTTATTACTTTCCCAGGCTTCGCAACTCTAACTCATCCAGGCACCACGAGCTAACTCCGCAACTGCGATATCTCAATAGTTGTCGCATGATCGCATAGCACGGAGACAGGCTACGCAATCATGCGACAACCTGCCAACACTGCAACCGCTGCTTGCCCGTAAGTATCAGACCCACCTCGTGCATTCACTTCAGCACCTATCGGCTAATGAAAATCATGCACATCACCCCACCTAGCAAATGGATCCATCACCCGTAAACTCTTTTAAACACTGCCAAATCAAATGGTTGTCATGTAATCGCAAGGGAAAAGTATATTCCTTGCGATCATGTGGCAACCATAGGATTGAAAGGGCTCTAACAACCGGGCCCACCCGAAGCCACATGCCACCAAACCACACCAGCAACCAATCGAAACTCAGCACACCAGCACCATGGACCCACCTTTAACTCCACAACAGCGCAAGCTGGAAAAATGGAATAAAATTTGATAGATGGCGCATGATCGCAAAGGCTTGGAATATTCCTTGTGATCATACACTGACCGTTAGATTAAAGCTTTCAACGCAGGCCCCCCTAACATAAGCCAAGTCATCACCATGTGGATGAATGAAAACCCGCCAACTCAGATCACTGAAACTACCACCGCAATCGTCACCACACTACCACCTCTCACCAAGCCCCAAGGATATGTGTTGACCGGTCGCATGATCGCATAGCCAAAAGACTAGGCTATGTGATCATGCGACAGCCAACCCCAAGCTGCGACATCACCACCTTGGACCATGAAACTGCAACACCAACTACGAAGAGCCAGGACCCACACAGACAGATGGCAAGCGGTCACATGATCGCATGTCAGAAAAGTCTGACATGCGGCCATGTGACAGCCAATAAGAATGTGCCATCTACCACCCCTCTGACACCGGGCCCACATCACACTCAAATAAGAAAATCTGATGGCCGTCACAAAAGCGCTAAGGATAAACATCGTGCAACTACACCAGGCGAACAAGCGACGTCCACAGATTTTGTTCGAGCATTAACTGTGCAGGAAGCATAAGAAGAGACAAACCACCAAGCATTCAGTGACTACGTGACTGACTGCCAGCCAAGTCGTTGGATGTTAGTAGATAACCACCAATCTTTTAGAGATCAAGTGACTAACAGTCACCAGGTCATGAGATATTAGCCGCCTAACCATCAAAAATAGGAGATCAAAAGATAACTGCTAGTCACCAGGTCATCAGAAGGAAAACCAACCGCCAAGCAGCCAAAAACCATGAAGAACCAGGACCACACAGACAGGTGGCAAGCGGTCACATGATCGCATGTCAAAAAAGTCTGACATGCGGCCATGCGACGACCAATCAGAGAAGAGCCTTTGAAAACCTCGACCCACCACCATCGCACTTGCGCACTTAAGGAAAGCTGACAGATAGGGAACTAGTGCGGTCGAAAACACATAATGTTTTCAGTGAAAGAGGATCGAAAAAACACAAAGTTTCTAACACTAAAGGATAAGCGCATAAAATAGGAAGCATAAGGGGTCGAAAACAACGCAGATTTTTGGCAAAAGATCAAAAACATCATGGACTTTTGAAAACACTGTGGGTTTTTGACACTATGGTAAATTTTGAAAACATTGCTTCCTGCGGACCTTGAAACTCGAATAACTTTCAGGGCCTTATGATTTAGGAGATGCAGTCTAGATTGAAGTAAGGTGACAACACAAGGAACACAGGGTAGGGCACAAACCAAGAGACATTTGCAGGGAGGAGGCCATTTTCAAAGGATATTGCCATGGTAGAAAAATGGCCTAACAATGGCTCTGTCTAGGGATGTATGCCTCCTACAGGCATAGCAAGGACTTAAAATCACTGGTAAAAGCAAACCATCCCACAGGACAAAATTGCAGAGACCAAGGAACAAGCAGGGCAAGACCAAGTAACAGGACCAAAAATTGACAGACCAGGGAAAAACAAGGTAGGGGCAAGCAACCTATATATAGAGATTTACAAGATGTACAACCCTAACTATTGTTCATGGAAAATAGAGTACTTCAAATGAAGTACTACTTCAAGAATTGTCCATGAACTGGCAACTCTTGAATATCACCATTAAAATCCTTGATGATGTAAGAATCTTGGCCCCATTTCACATGAATCAGATATGGCCCTAACTAGATGGGATCAAATTTACCATGTTTCCCCTTATCCTCCAATCTGGAATTCCAAACTAACACCAAATCACCAGGCTCAAACTTTCTGTCAACAGTCTTTTTATCATATAGATTCTTAACCTGCAACTGCAATTTGGCATTCCTTGCAACTAATTCTCTTCTAGTTTCATCCAATCTAATGAGGTCCTCAATTCTCAACTACATCTCATCATCAATGTCATCATCATACAACTGCACAAACTTTTACATCTCCAATAAATTGTTTTGAGGCATCCTAGCATGAATTCCATATACCAGGTCAAATGGTGCACAACTAATTGCCCTCTTCACAGTTACCCTATCAGCCCATAAAGCTAATGGCAGCTTTGAATTCCATGCCCTCTTATTCTTCTCCAGAATTCTCTTCAAGATTTTAATCAAGCCCTTATTAGTAGATTCTGCCTGACCATTTCCTTGCGGATGATAAGGTGAGGAATTAGAAATCTGAATTCTCAAACCTTTGCAAAAGTCCATATATTTGGTAGACCTGAAGCACATAGCATTGTCACTCACTATCCTCTTAGGGCACCCAAACCTTGTAACAATATTGTTCATCATGAAATCAATTACCACCTTGCTAGTTGCATTCCTTGTAGGTATAGCTTCTACCCACTTTGTAAAATAATCAGTGGCAACTAAGATCCATGAATGTCCTTCACTTGACTTGTTTGGTATCTCCCCTATGAAATCAATTCCCCACTGCTAGAAAGGAGCCTAAACTTCTACTGGTTTTAATGGTACATTACCTGAAAACTTAAGCTTACCAGAGAACCTTTGACAAGCATCACATCTCCTTACCAACTGTTCTCCATCCTTGAAGATTGTGGGCCACCAAAATCCTACTCTCAAGATTTTATGAGTAGTTGTCTTACCCATGTAATGTCCACCACAAACTCCCTCATGCATCTCCTTCAACAATAGATTAGCCTGATCCTCGTCTACACATTTCAACAGTATGCAATCTAGATTTTTTCTATACAACTTACATTTCACAATCACATACTTGATGGCCTGTAACTTCAATGTCCTCTTATGATTATCATTCATACTATCTAGACACCTCATGTTTCTCAAATAGTAAATAATATCCTGATACCAAATACAATCATCCATATCACATGTATAGTCAATTTCAAAATAATTTACCTAGTTTGCATCTAGATTGGATTGGGCCATCAACTTTGCCAATCCCTATCCTCTAACAAATTTAGTGATCTGGATCTCAACATTGAATTCTTGGATCCTATTGATCAATCTGCATCTTCTTCCAGACACCTTCTGCTGTGAGAAAATATCCTTCACAGCTGCACTTGGCACAAAAGCAATCACAACTGCTCCCATCAAGTAACATCTAAAAGCCTTGATTGCCTTCACAAGTGCATAAGCCTATTTCTCATTTATATCATATTTTAATTCTGCAGCCTAGAAAGATTTACTAAAAAATGCAATAGGCTACTCAAAACCATCCTTATTCTTTTGTAACAAAATTGCAGCAATAGCGTGAAAGGATGCAAAAGAAAAGATATGCATTGGGACACTATAATCAGGCACCTTTAGCACTGGTGCATCTTTGATAGCCTGCTTGATATTTTTGAAAGCCTCATCAGGCTCACCCTCCCAATTGATTATAGATCCCTTCTTCAACATCTTGGAAATAGGTCTAGTAACCTCTACAAAGTTTGTCACAAACCTCCTTAGAAAATTGACCTAACCAAAGAAGGACTGAATCCCTTTAACATTCTTTGGCCTCTGAATTTTATCAATGGCTGCTACCCTCTCAAGGTCAATTCTCACTCCTTGCTTCCCAACTAAGTGGCCAAGAAAATTACCTTCTGTGACACCAAAAGCACATTTCCTTGGGTTTAATGAAATGCCAAATTCCAAGGCCCTCATAAATATTTTCTCTAAATGAACACAATGGTCCTCTTCCCTCTTGGAATAGGCAGTTAAATCATCCTGATACACAACAAGGAAATCATTAATGAAATCTAAAAAGGCAACATCCATTGCCCTCTAAAAAGTAGCACCAGCAATTGTGAGACCAAAAGGCATTCTCACATAAAAATATGTTCCCCAAGCTGTTGTAAAGGATATCTTGAATTGTTCTAATTCCTTAACAATGACCTGATTGTAGCCAGAGAAACCATCCATCATTGACATCAATTCTGATTTGGTTACTCTCTGCAACATAGCCTCCATATTGGGCAAACAATAATTATCTTTCAATGAGCTGATGTTCAAATTTCTGAAGTCCACAAAAAGCCTGATGTCACCATTCTTTTTTCTTACAGGAACAAGATTTGACACCCAAGAAGAATGCCTTATAGGCTTGATAATGCTAGCATCTCTCAACTTCATTAATTCTTCTTGCATCTTGGGTGCCAAAGTAGGATTAATAGGCCTTTGCTTATGCCGGAAAGGTTTAGCATCTTCTCTTAATGGAATAACATGCTGAAATAAATCCTCTCTATAAACCTTTAGGTCATCATACGACCATACAAAAACATGCCTGAATTTCCTCAATAATTCAACCAAAGGTTTCCTTACCTTTTGAGATATATCTCTACCAATGTATACTTTCTTAGGTGTCTCATGTGATCTAAGATTTATCTCCTCAAGATCAACATGATCTTCTCCTTTGATATTCTTTTGAACTCTATCTTGGTTGTCAAAGATAGTCTCCAAAACAACAAGCCCCTTGGGCACCTTGTTAGTTCTAAGCTGAATGACCTCATTGCCTAAGACAACCTCCCTTCCTTCTATTGACTCAACCAAGGCTGAACAATCAAGTTCCTGACCATGATACTGATCCTTGCAATCCAAAAACTTCAAAATATCATTATCATCATCAAAAACTTGCCAATTCTCAATATTGTCTGGTATACTAGGCCTAGTCTAAATTTCAACTTTAGAAATACCAGAGAATGTAACATCATTAGGATTGATTGCAATATTGGCCAACAAGTCAGCCATCTTGTTGTTACTCCTATCCCTCCACTCAACATTAAAGGCATCAAAATGCTCAATCAAATCCCACACTACATTCCTATATTGTTTCAACCTTCTATTCTTGGAAGCATATACTGACCTGACTTGGGACACCACCAACTCAGAATCACCAATAACACTTATGCATTTTATACCATGCTTTTGTGCCAACCTCAGTCCTAACAACAAGGCCTCATATTTTGCTATATTGTTGGTACAAAAGATATTCAATGTGAAAGAGAACTTGTAGGTGTTTCCATCAGGAGAAATAAGTAAAATACCTACTCCTGCACCATCTTTGCAGTTTGCACCATCAAAGTACATGACCCACAAATCACCCTTCACAGAGTCAACACCTACCTTAGTAGAAATAGGTGACAAAACAAGCTCATTCTTAGATATAGGGATCTCTGACTTAAAAGAATTTACATCAGTATCCACAAAACATGTAGTTTCATTATCTATGTTTCTCTCAATCATATGGCATACTCTTGGCTCTCGTTCAATCTTGACAAATTGATCATCAATCTTGAAAGTTGCATAGGACAGATCATACTATAAAATTCCACCCATGGTAGCACTCCATCTTCTAGATAGCAACATCCCATAATGAGGGGGGATATCCACCACCAAAACACTCATTGTTAGCTCCTTCTCTGGATATGCAGCCAACCTATATGGCATTGCATTGATAGTCCCAATAATTGGTACCTCCCTCTGATCCATTGCACAACACCTACCTTGCACTATATCAACTTTCAGGCCCAACCTCTCCATAATTTTGAAAGGCATGACAGTATTAGAGGCACCACTATCAATCATACAATTTCTTAACTTCATCCCATTCACAAGAACACTTAAGAAGAATGGGTCAATATTTTCAAGGCTGGCATTGACAGAGTTGTCCAAATATATTGAAGGAATTTGAGACACAATTCCCTAAGTAGCAACATCCTTCAAAGCTTTATCCTGAGATCCACTACATGAAGTATCATTTTTGTGAGTATTACCAACCCATGCAATAGCTTTATCTTTATGTTCAGGGATCCTCAACAATTCTGACAATGGAACCCTAACTGTAATTTGTGACAATACAGATAACACGTCAACATGGGCAGAAGCAACAATCTCAATCTGCACTGCCTTAACATCTTTTTTCTTGTCTAACATGTTAGGTGTATTGACCACCTTCACTTTCTCAACCTTAGCCATTGTGTTAATTGGCTTCTCAATCTCACAAGAGATCTTTTCAATTCCAACTCCCCTAGGCTCACAATGCTTACTTTTTACATTCTTGAATTTCACCATGTGATCAACCTTTGATTTGTCCTCATTAGGTTCTTCAGAGTTGGTACTCTTTATAAACATTCCTACAGCTTTCTCATTTGTATTCCTTGCCACCATGCCTCTAGTTTGCACCTGGGCAATCATTTCTTAATCCTCTCCATCTCTTCTCTAGAAGGTCTTCTCAAATTTACTAGCTTGGGAGAAGAGTTCACGTTACATGTTTTCTGATCAATGCATTCATCATCAAAAAAACCTCTTGATGAAAAAGAGCCTGATTATGTCTTTTCACATTCACATATACCTCTTCATCAAAATCAGAATCATCTTCATATCCTAGATATGAAGAAGCCATGTTGCATCCAACATCATCTTGTTCTTCTTCTTGTTCTATCTCCTCATTGCTACAATCTTGATCTGCAGCCATAGATTGTGAAACCACACAATGCTCTGCAGAATGAGGGGACTGGCATGCAACACACCATGGTACATTCTCCATGACATTTATTGAAGCTTTATGTAAAGGGTCAGGGACACTTTATCATTATTTCCTCTTGTAGCAGGGAAAATAGGCTTGCCATCCTTCCATTGGGTGTTGTAAGGGTAATTCTGCAGTCTATTCTGCTTACTAAAATTGTTGTTGAATTGAGGCCTCTCATTGGTAGGAGCACTGATGTTCCTACTTGCAGGTGCCTTCAAATCCTTCAATGCATTAAGCACCTTATCCAATTTATCTTCTTCTTGCCTCCTAGATCCAACATTCTTATCATTTTCTTTTTTGTATTTCCTATCCCCAAACAACTTTGGGTCATCTCTCTTTCCACCCAATTTTCCTGATACTTTCATGTTGTTCTCAATATTGACAGCAATCCTAAAAGCATCCCTAAGAGTTCTTGGTTCTTTATCCCTTAATAAATATCCCATCTTCCCATCAAATGCATTGAAGTATGTAGTTAGACAGACATTGTCATCCAACCGCATGACTTGGAACAACTTGTGCATACCTTTCTAAAATCTCATGTTGAACTCAGCTGCAGACTCATTATGATTTTTTCTTATGGTATTGAATTCATTCAACATGAAGCTAGCATTAGGCCTACCACCATATTGCTCCTTGAAACATTTCTCAAAAGAGTCCCAAGTATCAATACACTTATCAGGAAGCCTCTTAAACCAATCTCTAGCATCCTCCATTAGAGATTGAAAAAACAATTTCATGACTACATCCTCATGCTCTACCTCATAATCATTAAGCATATCATCAAATAACCTAAGATGCTCTTCACAACTTATAGCATTATTACCAGCAAACTTAAGTACTTTATCTCTAATATCATTCGGAAAAGCATTTGGATAGCCAGGAATTCCATCAAAACTTATTTTCCTATAGCCTTCTAATTGCATAGGTCTTCTTTGAAAGCTCGAACTAGTGTTAACCCTAGGATCAACATTAGCATCTAAATTTATCTATGCATTTGACTGCTGCCTAGGATCTGTACCTATCCAGGCAGATGAAGAAGGAAAAGAACTAGTAGCATTACTAAGTGGAAAAGTAGTAGTCATAGATGGCATACCTAGTTCAGTAGTAGATGGGCCAAGAGCATTAGCTGAAGAAGCCCACAAAAATTGGATCTTCCTTTTCTTTTCTGCAATGGCAGCGTCAACCTCAGCTATCTCTAGTTCTCTTGCAAGGTCCTCATCTTCCTTTCTCCTTCTCTCCATTTTAGTGTCCTTATTTGAATCAGGTGGTGGGATCCCTGGTATTGTCACTGGTTTGCTTGCTTGGTCACCCACCATCTTCTGCTTTCCTTTGTCATTTATAATAAAAGCAGGTCTGGTAATTCTATGCCCATCCTTATCTTTAGGCAAAGGGACATAACTTTGCACTTGTCTAACCACAGGGCCCTCATTTTCAAATTCATGATCCTGTAGTAAGCGCTCTTGCTCACTCCTCAAGGCATCAAGATCACCAAAAACATCATGCTGCAATGTTTTAGGAGTAGAAGCAAGCATTTTGTTTCTCTCCATTTCATTTATTTTTCTCAAAAGAGACTGCCTCTCTATCAAAGCATTTACCTTTTCAACCTCTCTCTCCTCCTGTAATCTTTTATGTATGGCATTCTACTCTGCCAACTGCAACCTCAGTGCATTAAAATCATCAGGATCTACCATAATGTCATCAGAACCAGATGACACATCTACATCAGGAAGATTTTGATATGGGAAATGGACCCGCCTATGTCTCATGGGTTCTCTTCCGAATTGATCTTCATCAAGATCCAAGTCAACCTCTAAACCCACATCTTTGTTTTCTTCATTTTGACCTGCAAGCAATGGACATTTATCCTGAAATGCAACCTCAGGGGTATTATGAAATCTCTCTTCAGAGTGACCACCTTCTGATCTAGAAACTCTATTTTGTGAACCATCCTCACTTGAGGATACATGTGGTCTTCTGGCTCTAACATTTCTCTATTCTCTCATGGGAGCACTGGTAGACTCCCCATTCCTTCTAATCCAACTCTGGTTTCCCTGTCTAGGTAATTTCTCTAGAGTGACCTCTGGATTCTTTCTAACATATGACCTAGTATTTCTTCTTTTTTCCATGCTTCTTCAATATGTTGCACTGGTTCAAACCTTTGAGCCGCCACCCACCTAGATGGGAAATTCTTAAAAACAACAGGAAAAAAAGAACAGACTAATACCTTTCTCTTTAGATTCTCCCCAGTAGACTCACTGACTCTTAACAAATGCATATCTTTTAGTTGTCCCCAGCAGAGTTGCCATTTTGTTGGTTGTGGATTATTCCCTTTGATCTTCAACTTGCAGATTTACACTTTGATGGATAACATAAATAAAATCCTGACTCTATCACCAATCCAAAGTCCACAAGGAAGAGGGCCAACTAACAAGGATCAGAGGATCCTTCTTCACTTTGAGCTTCAGTGCTCAGGCGGGTGTACCCTTGACTCACTTCTCTAAAGGAGTCTCAAAATGATGTATACAATGCTCAACACAAGTCTATAAAAGGTTTATCAAATGAATGTTTATGTTTGTGTGGTTGTTAACCATGACTTCAAGAGAAGGGACCAGTGCCTTATCCCAAGGCTATGAGTCACCCAACTATATACTTCAATTGAACACCTCAAATCAAACACAATGGAAACTAGAGTAAGTGCTTTGCCTATTACCCCATTCCCTCAAGCACAAGGACATCAAATTCTATACCTGGCTGTAAACTCACTGAATTCACCTAAAAGGCTTTAATCTTAACTTTGTTAGAAACTCAGAGATGAATTCAAAATACTCCTTGTTTACCATACATTAACACACTTTGTGATATTAACATATATAAGTTCAGAGACAAGCAAGAAGACATACACAAGATGCAAGATTGGGATTCAAGAATGTTTTCATTAACAAATCCAAAATCAACATACAATTAGCATGACAAAAAGCTGAGAAAAAGACACCAAATCAGACCTCTATCAGTGTATTATAGTCAAAAACTAGGGACCAAAAGTAACAAGGTTTTAGAACCCTTGCAAAAACCAAAATTCTGTAACTTATACCACTAGCTACCTTGGAGTTCTCAGAGAGAATGCAACAAGCTACAAACAGCTAGGGGTAGGGTCTCAACCACCCGAGATGCCAAAATTTACATCAAAATTTATTACAAGGGTGGGAAACCAAGCAGTCCAGAGAAAGAAAATCTCAAACAGATCTGCAATCATGAAAATCTACGAGCCAGGATAGAGCACTAGGAACTGCCATAAAAATTAGTCAAATCAGCCACCTGCAAACAACTCCTTGAGCACAAAACCATACTCCACCAAGTACAAAGCCTCCTTTGCAATTAACCACATAGACCTTGGACCACATCGCAACAACCTACCACCATCAAACTAGCAAGAAATCTGCCCAAACAACATTAAAACCAGGTACCTTTGGTCACTGCAAACCCCTCTGCAAATTTGAATTGAAATCCCAATGGTCACATCCTGGCACTAGAAACACATCGGCGGTCCTTGTTTAAGCTAAGAACATATTTAAGTTGTAGCCATCGATCTTTATTACTTTCCCAAGCTTCGCAACTCTAACTCATCCAGGCACCATGGGCTAACTCTGCAACTGCGTTATCTCAATAGTTATCGCATGATCGCATAGCATGGAGACGGGCTACGTGATCATGTGACAACCTGCCAACACTACAACTACTGCCTGCCCCTAAGTATCAGACCCACCTTGTGCATCCACCTCAAAACCTGCCAGCCAATGAAAATCATGCACATCACCCCACCTGGCAAATGGATCCACCGCCCATCAACTCTTTTAAACACTGCCAGATCAGATGGTTGTCACGTGATCGCAAGGGGAAAGAATATTCCTTGTGGTCATGCGACAACCATAGGATTGAAAGAGCTCTAACAACCGGGCCCACCCGAAGCCACATGCCACCAAACCACACCGGCAACCAATTGGAACTTAGCATGCCAGCACCACAGACCCACCTTTAACTCTGTAATAGCGCAAGCTGGCAAAATGGAATAAAATCTGATGGATGGTGCATGATCACAAAGGCTTGGAATATTCCTTGTGATCATATGCCGACCGTTAGATTAAAGATTTCAACGTGGGCCCCCCTGACATAAGCCAAGTCATCACCACATGGACAAATGAAAACTTGCCAACTCAGATCATCAAAACTGCCACCGCAACTATCACCACACTGCCACCTCTCACCGAGCCCAGGGATATGCGTCGACCAGTTGCATGATTGCATAGCCAAAAGACTGGGCTATGTGATCATGCGATAGCCAACCCCAAGCTACCACATCATCACCTTGGACCAGGAAACTGCAACACCAACTGCGAAGAGCCGGGACCCACACAGATAGATGGGAAGTGGTCGCATGATCGCATGTCAGAAAAGTCTGACATGTGACCATGTGATGGCCAATAAGAACGTGCCATCTGCCACCCCTTTGACACCGGGCCCACATCATGCTCACATAATAAAATCTGATGGCCGTCGCAAAAGCACTAAGGATAAACACAGTGCAACTTCACCAGGTGAACAAGCGACATCCACAGATTTTGTCTGAGCATTAACCGTGTAGGAAGCATAAGAAGAGACAAACCGCCAAGCATTCAACGACTACGCCACTGATCGCTAGCCAAGTTGCTGGATGTTAGCAGATAACTGCCAATCTTTCAGAGATCAAGTGACTAATAGTCACCAGGTCATGAGATATTAGCCGCCTAACTGCCAGAAATAGGAGATCAAAAGATAACCACCAGTCGCCAGGTCGCTAGAAGGAAAACCAACCGCCAGGCAGCCAAAAACCATGAAGAACCAAGACCACGCGGACAGGTGGCAGGTGGTCGCATGATCGCATGTCAAAATAGTTTGACATGCGGCCATGCGACGGCCAATCAGAGAAGAGCCTTTGAAAACTTGGGCCCACCACCATCACACTTGCGGACTTAAGGAAAGCCGACAGATAGGGAACTAGTGCAGTCGAAAACACACAATGTTTTCGGTGAAAGAGGATCGAAAACACACAAAGTTTTTGACACTAAAGGATAAGTGCACAAAACAAGAAGCACAAGGGGTCAAAAACAACACAGATTTTTGGCAAAAGATCGAAAACATCATGGACTTTTGAAAACATTGTTGGTTTTTGACACTGTGGTAAATTTTGAAAACATTGCTTCCCGCGGACCTTGAAACTCGAATAACTTTCTGGGCCTTATGATTTAGGAGATGCAGTCTGGATTGAAGTAAGGTGACAACACAAGGAACATAGGGTAGGGCACAAACCAAGAGACATTTGTAGGGAGGAGGCCATTTTCAAAAGATATTGCCATGGCAAAAAAATGGCCTAATAGGGAGCATGTTCTCTTAATTAAATAAGATTTTTATTTTTTTCTCTTTTAAATTAAATAAGGCTCAAACCTTAGGAAATATTGAATTGATTATGATTTGATCAAGGAAATTGATATAATTGATATTGTTGATATTTGAAAATATTGATGCAAGGATTTGATAAATTGTTGAATGGGGGCCCAAAGTCTAGGCAACCATTTTAGGGTGCATATATTTGCCCCTCTTTGACTAATGTGTGATCATTTTGGGAACACATGCAGTCAAAGAATGAAGTTGAAATGTGAGATTGATTTGGGATCACAAAACAACTCAAATGTGAGGTTGATTTGGGATCACATCTGGACAAAACATAAACATAAGCTGAAAGACAAGACCAACACCATTGCTGCTAGGTGCAAATCAAGCCTTAGACAAAACTATCGCTGTTGCTACTAGGCAATAATCAAGTCTGAAAAATAGGAGATAAAAATTGAAAGACAAAATCACCACCATCGCTACTAGGTGATAATCAAGTTTGAAAATAAGAATCTCAGGCTGAGCTGAATGATAAAGCTGAATCAAAGATTAAAGCTGACAGGTACTACCCCCTCAAAATCAAAATCAAAATTAGGTAGATAAACCTGATCAAGTCATAATAAATTATAATCAAAGGATGGATCATGATAAGATAACCATCAAATAGTGAAGATATGCCCCAGGTTGATGAGGTTTGACTAAAAAAGATATAGGATAAAGATTATGTCAAACCTCAGAGAGAGGAAGTGAAAGGGGTGAATGAAAGACTAGATGTTTGGAAGACATGGAAAGGAAAAAATTCTATCAAAGATCGAAGAATTATGTCTCAAAAGGTCAGTCAACTATGTAGAAGAATGAGAAATCTTGGAAATGTGACTCGAATTTTGATTTTGAGTCCAAAAATGGATAGAAAATGATGTGATATGAAAGACCAAAAATGAAAGATATGATCAAGAAGAATCAAAAAATGAGCACAGTTGACCAACTAGTCTGTAGATGATAAAAATGAGAGCTCTCTCCATATGCAAGATGCAAAAACTAAACTATGATGAGCCTAAGAATGCAAGCTACTATGAAAAGTGGTTGACTTGTAAGGTCACAACGCTTATAGACATCTAATTATCATCATCAAGTGTTATTGGTAACATCGTAAGATCATACAATGCACACTAGCATAACTATGTGAATATGAATATGATCTTTATCAGATAGAAATTTGGAAATCCCACCTAGGCATCAAAGACATGGAGGTCAAAATGACTAATGCAGTGAGATTACCTAAGTTTGATATGGTGAGATTATGCTTGTATCAAGACATATGAAAGTCAAGATAACTAGAAGCATGCACTCGCAAAATAGTCAAGGATAATACCTTGTCAATCCATAGTGTCAAGTAAGACCAGCATAAATGCTCATGACAATTAGGACCAACAAAATATACCCACAAGCAGATAAAGAAATAAAACATATTCTCATACCCTTAGTCTTCTAGCTATGCATCATCGAAAAATTCTCAGGGAGAGACCACTCATCAAAGAAATCCTCATAGACAGCACACAAAGAAAAATAAAGTCAACATATCTCAACGAGTTGATTGTTTAAGTGCGTGTGTGTTGGTCATAGAGTCAAAATTTGAGTATCACATTTGCAAATGAGCAATGTCGCATCATACTAGACTGTTGGGTAAGACATCTAATAAGTGTTAAGAAACACTCGATGCAAGGGTAGTGTTGAGAAACACTATTTGGGGTGGTGTTGAAAAACACCGGTTTGTGAAATGCCCCAAGAGACAAATGCACCTAAAGGACCTGTGCTAACAGGTATGCTCCCTAGACAAAAATAAAGACCAATTCTATACCAAGGCAAAAAGGTCAAGTCATGATGAAGAATGACTAAGTGTCGAGGACGCATGCTAAAATACAAGGGTGCAAAAAGTGTCAAGTAGCGCCTGTTTCTAGGTTTTCACGACTTGGAGATTTTATTTTTTTAATTATTTTTTTGTATTTTTTCTACCAAGGCACTTGTTTCCAGGTTTTCACCAAGGCACTTTTTCTATATTTTTTTTTTAATTTTTTTTTTCAGGACTGTATATGCTTTTTAGGATTTTTTCAGCATCATATATGAATTTTTTTGGTATTTTTTCAAGATCAATAAAATATGTACAAAGGATGCCCCTAGACAGAAATGGGCATCAAGGATAGAACTTCTTTAGGTGCAAAATGTTGATGGGCTCAGGGAGCTATTCTCCATCTTCATTCGACAGTAAATATGCACTTGTACCAAAAGCTTCTATAATAATGTATGGTCCAAGCCAATTAGGTTCGAACTTGCCCTTTTGTTCTTTGTTCTGTTGATTCTTAGGGTTCTCTCTCAAAACAAGATCACCTATTTGAAATTCCCCAGGGTGAACCTTCTTGTTGAATGCTTTGGACATACGCTTCTGATATACTCTCATGTGATCAAAGGAAGCCTTACGCTTCTCATCTAGAAGTTCTAGTTCTTGTAACCTCATGGCGCGGTAATCCTCATCTCTAATCAAACCTTTGAGAGAGATTCTAAGTGAAGGTATCTCTACTTCTAAAGGCAACACTTCTTCAGCGCCATAGGTAAGAGAAAAAGGAGTAGCTCCTGTAGGTGTACAAATGCTAGTTCTATAGGCCCATAGTGCCGGATTGATTTTTAAGTGACAATCCCTACCATTCTTGTGTACTGTTCTATGAAGGATTTTAAGAATGGTTTTATTAGAGGCTTTTGCCTGTCCATTTCCATGTGGAAAATAGATGGAGGACCAATGTTGCTTAATTTTAAACTTCTTGCATAAATTCTTTAGGTCCTTGTTCTTGAATTGAACTCCATTATCAGTAATAATCTCAAAAGGCACTCCAAATCAGCAAATAATATGATTTAGAATAAATAGGGAAACTATTTTGCCTGAGGCAATAGAAAGAGGGACTGCCTCTAACCATTTTGTGAAATAATTAGTAGTTGTGATGATAAACTTATGTCCACCTGAGGAGTTGGGGTGAATTTTCCCAACAAGGTCAAAGGCCCAACGTTGAAATGGCCAATGAGAAATAGAAGGAATTAGCTCCCTCCCTAGAGCATGAATCAGGTTTCCATGTTTTTGACATTTCTCACAAGATTTAGAGAAAGCTACTGCATCAGTTTGTATTGTGGGCCAGTAATACCCCGCGCTAAGCAACCTTTGGGCCATGACAAGACCATTAGAGTGTCCACCACAAATGCTGTCATGAATGTCAACTAACGCTTGGTCAGATTCCTCCTTTTCCAAGAACCTAAGAAGTGTCCCATCTAAACCCCTCCTATATAAATCACTAGAGATAAGGGTGTGGCGAGAGGCATTACGGATGAGGTTTTGGCATTCAGAATGGTTGAAAGTGTCAGGGATGATGCCATCATGTAGATATGAATAGATAGCACCATAGCGGGAAGACTCATGTGTGACAAGGGTACAAATGACATTGCTTTCAGATGAGTCAAATATGGGGTGGTGTAGCTCTTCCACCAAGAATTCAAATTTGGATTCATGTTGTTCCAACTATAGGACTAAAGCTAATGTAGCTATAGCATCTGCAGCTTTGTTTTCTACTCTAGGGATTTGTTGAAATGTCACAAAGGTAAAGTAACATCTCAATGAATCAACCATCTTTTTGTAAGGTATCAATTTATCATCTTTGGTTTGATACTCCTTATTGACTTGGTTGATAATTAATTGTGAATCCCCAAAGACATGCAACTCTTTTATGTTCCATTCTATAGCTAGTTTCAATCCATTGGTTAATGCTTCATATTCTACAATATTGTTTATACATGGGAATAAAAGTTTGTAGGATTTTGGTATATTATACCCATGAGGAGAAACAAACAATACTCCCACACCTGATCCATTTTGCATGTTGGAACCATCAAAGAACATCTTCCAAGTGCGAGTGGTCATGTATAGAATGTGTTCATCTAGGAACTCTACCTGAATAGGCACACTATGCTTAACTGGAAAATCAGCTAACTGATCAGCAATAGCTTGCCCTTTTATGGCCTTTCTCTCAATGTACTCTATATCAAACTCAAATAAAACCATCATCCACTTAGCAAGTCTACCCATGAGGGCAGCCTTACTAAGCAAGTACTTAAGAGGATCAATTTTTGCAACCAAATGTATAGTATGAGCAAGCATATAGTGTCGCAACTTTTGGGAAGCAAACACTACTGCAAGACAAGACTTCTTAATGTTATTATAATTGATCTCATAAGATACTAGAGTACGACCGATGTAGTATATGGCCCTTTCTTTCCTAGTGTCATTTAATTGAGCCAAAAATGCCCCCAAAGAAGACTCTGTTGCTGAAATGTACAAAATCAATGGTTTCCCTGGAATAGGAGGCATCAAAATTGGAGGATTAGCCAAATACTATTTTATTTGATCAAGCCTCTTTTGGAAATCCTCATTCCACACACATGTTACTTCCTTATGCAATGTTTTATTGAAAGGTTGTGCTCTATCTGCAAGTTGTGAAATAAACCTCCGTATAGATTGGAGTCATCCTTGAAGACTTCTCATTTGACTTATGTTCTTTGGAGGTGGTATATCTAAGATAGCTTGGACCTTTTCAAGATCAACCTCTATTCCTTTTGCTGAAATTATGAATCCTAGAAGTTTACCTAAGGTAACTCCAAATGCACACTTTTTTGGATTCAATCTAAGTTGAAATTGTTCCATGTGATCTAGAATCACTTCCAAATCATCGAGGTGTGTATCTTGTTTCCAAGATTTAGCCAAGGTATCATCCACATAATCTTCCATGTTCTTATCCATCATATAATGAAAAATTGTGGTCATAGCTCGTTGGTATGTTGCTCCTGCATTCTTTAGGCCAAATGGCATGACATTCCAATAATAGGTTCCCCATGCACATGTGAAAGCTATTTTCTCTTGATCTTTGGGAGCTATTTTTATCTGGTTATATCCAGAAAACCCATCCATTAAGGAGTATATCTCATAACCCGCCGTCATATCCACTATCATGTCTATGTTTGGGAGTGGAAAGTCATCCTTTGGGCATGCTTTGTTGAGGTCTCTAAAGTCTGTGCAAATGCGAATGGACCCATCATGTTTTAAAACTAGAACAATATTAGAGATCCACTCAGCATAGTCAATAGCTTGAATGAATCCTGCGTGTAAGAGCTTTTCCAATTCAGCTTTAACAAGAAGAGCTACATGAGGGTGCATTTTTCTCAACCTTTGTTTGATCAGTTTTATTCTTGGAGCTATAGATAGATGATGCATAATAAGATCAGTGTCAAGCCCCGGCATATCGGAATATGTCCAAGAAAAGTTGATTTTCTTCTTTTGCAAAAACTTTGTATATGCCTCTTTTTCTTCAACTAATAAAGACTGAGCTAGATGCACTATTTGGGGAGCCTCTTCTATATTCAAATTCACTGGTTGTGTGGGCTCAATGAGAAATAATGACCTGTCTTGGAAGTAACTTGGAAAGTTATTAAGTACCCCATCCTTAGGCACCTCAAAGAGGTTTTCACCCTCAAATACGTCATTTATTTTTACTATTTTGGGTTCTGACACTGCCACAAAGTGGTTTTTGCCATCATAACCATCTTTCTTTTTTTCTTTTTCTTTTATTTTTAGACCGAGGTACTTAATATCAGGCTCCATCATACTTGTTGCTGGTTCATTGGTGGAAGAGACTATGGGTTCAAGAGCATTTAGATAACAGGCAATTTCACAGTCATTCTGAAAGTTTAAGAGTTGAGGCTCTTGGTGACGTTGAGACCAATCAATTAGGTGGAAATGAACAAGGGGTAGGTCAATGACTGGTTCAACATTGTGTATGTGGAAGGTGTTATCTCTGGTGACCATACAATTGGGATTTATCAAGTCTCCTTCTAAGATACCTGAATCAGGATTTGTCCTACCAAACAAAGCATCGTCCACTAAGGCAATTTGAGGAGTCCAATCCTCTAGTCCTACACTAGGCTCGTTGGTCACCTTGGTTTGAGTACTATAAGTATGGACAACATCCATGTCCAAATCAACTATTGCATCTAAAAGTGAGTCCCATTCAAACTCATGTGAGTCTGTCTCTGAATCATTATTTGGGCCTCGTGATGTAGAAGCCTCAAGGTTAGGAAAGGTTTCCCTTTCTCTAGCACTAGAATTGTTACTATCTATCACAACTAGGATAGCAACACTTTCCATTGTCAATCTAGCATTCATATAGTCACTATCCGTCACAGCTAGAATAGTAGGACTGTCAATTGTCAAATCTTTTGAATCTCCCCAAAGGAGATTTGTTGAAGGCACCCAATCATCAGACATGTCTTGCTGATTAGAGAGATTAGGTGTGTTGTCTAAGTCATTGTCACTATCTGTCATAGCTAAAACTAGGACACTTTTCTATTTCTTATTTGCAAAACCTAAGCCAACTGTTGACTTATTCCTTTGTCCAAAAAGGGCATGGTTAAGAGGTTCAGCTTTGGCATCCAACTGATGACTAAGGGGACCATGTCCTAGATAACCCATATTCTTGACCAATGTATACCCTCTCCCATAAGCTTGAGGAGAAGGTGAAAAATCCTCATTATGTCGTTATTTCTCCTCTCAATAAATCCAGTCCCTAATGACAACCTCTTCTTTTTCCTCCTGAATCAGAACTGAGGATTCTACAAACTTGTCGAACAATGTCATGGCTGAAGATGAGGGTTTCATATCTTGAGAAGGTTTTCCATAAGACCTAGGGGAAATTGGTAATTTTTTGAATGAATCAATTTTGTAATCCCCCATGCCAAGATCCATGGCTTTGAATTTGTCTTTTCATTATTCAAATGTAGTATCAAAAGTGTCAGCCTCCCTATTCAAAGGAATGTGAGACCCTGCTGAAATTGTGTTGACTGACAATGTGCTATCCCTGGGTATGCAAACTTCTACTCCATTGTAAGTGAACTTCACACACTGATGATAAGTAGATGGGACTGCTTGCATCTCATATATCCAAGGTCTACCCAACAAAATATTGTAAGCCAAAGGACCGGCATCAACAATCTGAAACAAAATATCTTTCTCTATAGGACCAATTCGGATAGGAAGAACATCCAATCCTTTAGAACTACATTCTTCTTCATTATAAGCCTTGATAGTTATCTTTTTCCTTATGTCAATGACTTATTCTAAATAACCCAAGGCCTTCAATAAGCTCAAAGAACAAATATTAAGCCCAACACCCCCATCTATCAACACGTGCCTGACACGGGTCTTGTGGATCATAACCTCTATATGAAGGGCCAAATTGTGTGGGTGGCTTAATGACTTGTCATCTTCTTCTGAGAATGTAAGGTAGTGAGTGCTAGCCAAGTGGTTGACCATATTCTGGAATTGATCTACATCTATATCATTAGGGACATTAGCCGCTCGCAAGGCATCCTCAAGGACACACTTATGCTTAGGGGACAATTCCAAAAGATCAAAGATTGAAATCTGCGTTGGTGTACATTGTAATTGGTCAACAAGATTATAATTCAACTCAGGACCAATAGCAGATTTAGGAAGAACACCTTTTGACACTGGCTACTTAGACTTACTAGAGTTAGGACCTCTAATAACAATGGGAGCTTGAGACTGACTCCTAGTGACTGCATTGAGGGGCCAGACATCCTTCATGAGTGAGGACCTCTTAGTACCATAATAGGTCCTTCATCAGGCATAGGATTTGAATCCACATCATATCCATAAGGGTCTTTCCCTCTCATCATGTTGACATTATCATTGACAACTTCAAGCATATTAATAACATTCTCAGCATTTGTGTAGGTGTAGTTGATAGTAGCCTTGTCGTTCTTGTTGTTAGAATTCTCTCATTTCTCATATTTGGGCAAGGGTTCTTTAAAAGCTTTGCGATCCGCATTAGTGGTTAAACCATCAACTTGTAATCTTCCTCTTTCAATAAGATCTTGGACAAGATTCTTAAGTTTAAAACAATTTTCTATATCATGTCCAATTCCATTGTGAAAGACACAGAAACCCTTCTCATCCCACCAATGAGGTTTAGGATCCGGTATGCAGAACTTTGTAGGATCCTGAGGTTGTGCCAAATTATTAGCAATTAACATCTTGAAAATGTCTACATAGGAGTCCCCAAGTTTGGTAAATTGTCTCTTTTCTATTTTAGGTCTCCCTTGATACTTGGGTTTATTTTCTTGTTGTGCTGAAGATGTTTGCAACTTCATGGCTTGGACTGCATTAGAGAGATTAAGAATTCCTTCATTCTTAGGTTGTGATGAGTCAAAAACTCCATCATTGACCACTTGCTTATTCTTATTCCAATAGGAGTTCTTTTTGTCCTTATTACCATTATTATTGTTGTTTTAGCCATTGTTGTTATTAGTTGTTTTGGCCAAAATTCCTTGTTCTTTTAGGACATCCTCTATGCGACACACCACTTCTACCATGGTATCAAAAGAATTAAATGGGATCTTCCTTACTTCATACCTTAATTCCAGTACCAAGTTGCTCACAATGATGTCTATTCTTTCCTCCTCAAGAATTGTCCTTGGATATTTCGAGCACAAACATCTCCATCTTTGTAGAAAGGTAACAAAGGATTCCCCTTCATTCTACTTGAGTTTGCACAAATCAAGCATGGTGACCAAATTTGATAATTTGTAAGCAAAATGTTGAACAAATCTTTCCACAAGCTCTCTAAATGTCTTAACTGGAGGAGTAAGGTTAGTAAACCACTCCATGGCTTGACCCTTGAGACTCCTTGGGAATAATCTCATCAAGTAGGAGTCTTCATGGTGAAAAGAAAAGCTCATTATGTAGAATTGTCTAACATGATCGTGAGGGTCACCAATGCCATCATATTTATCATAGGTTAGAAACTCAACTTTCTTAGGAAACTCAACCAACACCACACTCTTGTCAATTGGGTTGGGACACATGGAGTCCAAATTAAATGTGCTCTTAGGAGCCCTCATCCTTTCTATATCCTTTTGAAGTTGTTTGATCACCTCATTAGTTGACGGATCTTGCTTTTTTACCTTTCGGTCCACATCAAAATTATATGGGACCTTAGCACCTTTGTTGATGAGACTTTCTAGGAATTGATCCTTGTTTTGTTCCACATACCTTTCAACATATGCTTGAAAGGATGGTTCTTGTTGAATAGTCATAAAATCTATATGATCAAAGTTGGCATAACTTCCTCCATGTTGCGAGCCATGATGGGCTTGTTGGGAGGGTTGCTTTGAAAGTCTAGGAGGTGACTGTCTCCTATGGTGATCATATCTTGAAGTCCTTCTACCTCTAGGACTTGGGGATCTTGAGGGCATCCTTGACCTTCTTCTAGGACTTGGTGAGGGAGTAGACGGGGGTGAGTGGGTCCCACTATAAGTACCCCTCCCATTGAATCAGTTTTGGAGTTGTTGTGCATAGAGTCTATCTTCTTCTTCTTGAGCGACTCTTTTCCTTATGTCCAATAATGCACGTTCCTCTTCCTCTAGTTGTCTAAATTTTTTCTTTTTAGTAGCTTGTTCATCTAGATAGGCTTGCTTCTCCCTTTCAATGATCTTCAATCTTGTATTTGCATATCAAGAGGTATATCTAAGTGGAGAAGGTTGTCTTGACTGTCTGATTGCATTGGCTGCATTAATGTGGTGGTCACTAGACTCGTTGCTTTGGTCTTCGTGTTGTGACCTTGAATCTGAGTGAGTTTGTTGGTGATGTCTCTCAGCTCATTGGTGAGCATCAAAATACCTTGTGTTGATCAGGGGTGATCTAGGTGGACTAGCATATGCAGACCCAGTAGACATCATGTTACCCCTATGCCGTTGAAATATGTCATCAAGAGTCTAGCTCATTGCTTCTCTTTGTTGTCAAGTGAAGGTGTAACTCATGTCCATACTTGATGAAATGGGTGCTAAAGAGGTACTCACTTCACTAGGATTACCTTTCGGATTAAAACAAATCTTAGATTCACTCTTAGGAGATTGATAAAAAAAGGGGTCCTTTTCCCTTATGCTGTTGACGAGTCTTAACTGGTGGTAACTGGCTAAAGACAACAGGGGGTCACTTCCCTTGATTGACTTGGTACCTTGTTGTAAATGACATGAAAGAAAGAGATTCTTAATGATAAGGTGACCTCGCAAAGTGTCAACACCAAACTAGGATAATCAAAGTTCTCTATTGTCCAAAATGAAATGAAAAGATAGAAATAAAGGGGCTTTACCAACACTGTCAAAGAGGTGCTAAAATCAAAACATGAAGATCCTTGCACTTTTGAATCAGGAGGTTGGACTAGGCCAAAATATAATTGAAATTGATTAAATGAAAGTGATTTGGACAATAAGAGCACTAAAATTCTCTAAGAATGTAGCTAACAATTCTAGAGATAAGCTTTCTCACCAAGAATAACCTTCTAACCTGACAACTATTTCCAAAGTGGCCTTGATGCTATTCCTAGAGGGCAAAAACTAGAGATTTAAAGTCAAAATAAGTCTCTGATGACAGGATAGAAAATCAAGCAAGCTGTAAAAAAATTAGGTGTTTTAACTCAGGAATTCAGTTGTTTTGTGGTTTAATCAGACACATTAACAAATTTCTAGCATTTTATCAAGCACATAAGACATCAATCAAGGAGTTCAAGCAAGCAATTATCTTCAAACAATGAGCAAGGGGTAAAGCAACCTTGCGCATGAACAAGTATAGTGACTTAGTATTTCTACTCCTTAAAGGTTCTACTTGTGTATGTTTTAAAAATATTTTAGTAGGCACATAGAACACAACAACACCTTAACAAGCTGTCTACAAGGATATACGTGACTTTCTAAAAGGAGTCCTTGATATACGCAAGGTACGTGAGGCCCAAATCCATAGATGAGAAGAATCCAAAATCACACAGCGAGGGGGAGACGGTAATCCAAATCTCCTCCTTCACTTCTCAAAGGTATAAAGTTCTTTGAGGCTTAGCCAAGAGTGATATCAAACTCAATTCCCAAGAGAGGTGTCTTTCGATTCATCACCCGCTATTTATACTCCATTGAAACATGAGAGTTAAGGTCATCCCTTGAGGTGGTGTGTCCCCAAGCAGGCCTTCTAAAAATAAAATTAAGTAATTCACTATCAAAAGTATTTGAAGCACTAAAGGTGGAATACTTAACTCTTCAAGTAAATGTGAAGTGAGTGAAAAAGTGAAACATTTAACTCTTCAAGTGAATGTGAAGTGAGTCCAAAAGTGGAACATTTAACTCTTCAAGTGAATGTGAAGTGAGTCTAAAAGTGAAACATTTAACTCTTGAAGTGAATGTGAAACGAGTCCAAAAGTGAAACATTTAACTCTTCAAGTGAATGTGAAGCGAGTCCAAAAGTGGAACATTTAACTCTTCAAGTGAATGTGAAGCGAGTCCAAAAGTGGAACATTTAACTCTTCAAGTGAATGTGAAGTGAGTCCAAAAGTGGAACATTTAACTCTTCAAGTGAATGTAAAGTGAGTCCATAAGGTGGAACATTTAGCTCCTCACACAAACTCAAAGTGAGTCCAAAAGTGGAACATTTAACTCCTCACACAAAATCAAAGTGAGTCTAAAAGTGGAACATTTAACTTCTCACACAAACTCAAAGTGAGTCCAAAAGTGGAACATTTAACTCCTCACTCACACTCAAAGTGAGTCCACACCTTAGAAAACTAATGAGATCAAGAAAGCATAAAAAGGGGGAAACTTTGTGGAACACTTAACGCTCTTTTCAAGTAGGCCCATCTCCTATGTATAAATGCTGACCTTGCATCCAAAGGGCGGTAATGAGGGGCGATTAGAAATAAGCGAGTCCAACACCCAATTTAGTTAACAAGATCAATCAAAAGTAATCTAAAGTTGCTTATCAATACTACTCATAAATCACAAAGGGTTGAATCAATGGAATATTTAACTTTCCAAGCAAACATAGAGTGAGTCCACAAAGTGGTGCATTTAACTCCCTATGTAAACAAGGAATGAATCCATGCCCTCAATCACTCAATGAGATATTTGATATTGGAACCAATAATTACTTAAGGTTTAAACATAAGCATTCACTTACACAAACTTGTATGAAAGCAAATCTATGTTCATTCATTTTTCATTAAGAGCATCAATTGAAATGTGTTCTATGAAAGCATGTAAACACTCAAGCCAAACACATAAGAGGTTCAATTTTAATCCCAAAATCTAAATTTTGTAGAGATGAAACAAAGTACCTCAAGTCCAACGCTTTTTTTTAAGCATTTTCCATGAAAGCAAGAGCTCCTTCAAATGAACAAGACAAGAAAACAAGCAAACAAGATATGCAATGTATATCCAACTTATGCAAACCCTAGGGTTAGATCTGAAAATCAATTTTTATAAGAAATAATATCCAGCAAATAATCCAAATGATAACTCATATCATGCATTGAACAATGAAAAATAAGTGCATACCCATTATAAAATTTTATTTTTTTTGCATTTGACCTAGTCAACAAGATCTAATTTTTTTGATTAATTTCAATCAAAAAAATAGAAATACAAAATAGAGACCCTTGCTAAAAAACAAAGAGCTTTCTAAAAATGTAAAAATTATAGAAAAATCTCTTCATTTGTGCCCTAGAGAGATACTTTCCCAAAATAGACCAGTTTTTATAAATTGACCAAATGAGCTATGATATGATCTCTAAATTAAAAACATAATGAATGGACCCCTTGTATAATTTTAAGACTTTTCCAGAAATGTAAAAATTTCTAAAAAATATGTTGATTTGCGTCAAAAATTGATTTTTTATGAAAAATAAACAAAAAATCATAAAAAATACAAATTAACTCCAAAAATTTTGAAATTATTTTTGGAGCTTCTCTGATATGTCTTCAACCTACCAAAAAAAAATTTAGACTAAAAAACTAAGCTGTTTGGAAGATATGATCAAAGTTTTCAAATCTAGGATTTTCTGTCTCCAAACAAATCTGCACAAGGGTTAGCTAAAAAAAAATAATCAAAAACCAACATGTAAAAGTGGGTTGCCCCATGGTGGGCACCAAAAATGTGTGCTAAAATGTTGTCACACTTTTATGAATCCTTACATGCAAGAA
Source organism: Chamaecyparis obtusa (assembly GCA_027943335.1). Classification (NCBI taxonomy): domain Eukaryota; kingdom Viridiplantae; phylum Streptophyta; class Pinopsida; order Cupressales; family Cupressaceae; genus Chamaecyparis; species Chamaecyparis obtusa. The sequence goes on from BSBK01000783.1 coordinate 63,489, forward strand.
AACTCAACAATGAGCCCTCACAAATCGATCCATAGCTCTTTATGCATGGAGTTGCAAGATTGTAAAATTGCTCTCAGCTAGAGCTATAAACTCATAACCTTGCTAGTCAACCACACAATGAGAGATTCCAAATCAAAGACAAGGGAAACAATGCCAATATCTCCAATGAAATCAATATGGATGCAATGCAATGCAAACTAATCTATGAGAATGAAAGATGCAAGCTATGCTATGAAAATAAAATACAAGTGTTACAAATCCTCCTATTAAGCTATGTGAGATTAATCTATTGCATAAAGGAAATCTATACTAAAAATGTCATGATTATGCAACTATGATGTAAGAAAATAAGCTAAATGAAATGCAACAACAATGTCTTCAAAGCTTGAATGCAAGAATGTCTTCAAATAGCTTCAAATGACCTAGAAAACTTGCAGCATAACATTAGCATAAAAATCTAAATATGAAAATAAAGGAGATAGCTCTCCTTTTTATAAGAAATGAGATGAAAATGAACCATTGAGATTAAGAGGCAAAAGACTTAATCAACGGTGGAGAAAAAAAGAAGCTTGATCCTTGTGCACAAATATCCTCCAATAGAAAAATAGGAGTTGACTTTAGTGTCCATATGAGACAAAAAATACTTTTTCTCTTTTTATAAAATAAGAATAATGCTTTATTTGTGCAACATAGGATAAGAAGAAAAGTGGGGCTTTTTTATTTAAATAAAAAGGGAGGAAATTCTTTTTAATTAAATAAAGGCTTAGGATAAAGTGATTTTATTATTTAATTAAAATTTTTTTTTATTTAATTAAAAGGGATTTATTAATTAATTAAAAGGGAGCATATTCTCTTAATTAAATAAGATTTTTATTTTTTTCTCTTTTAAATTAAATATAGCTCAAACCTTAGGAAATATTGAATTGATTATGATTTGATTAAGAAAATTGATATAATTGATATTGTTGATATTTGAAAATATTGATTCAGGGATTTGATAAATTGCTGAATGGGGGCTCAAAGTCTAGATGACCATTTTAGGGTGCATACAGTAGCAAATTTGAAAAATAAAACTATTGGAAACAAAATCTTATATATAATATATGAAGTTGGGAAGCATGGATATAAGGAGAAATTGTCTAAGCTTGGGGGTTGAATTTATATATAGAAATGAAAATTTAAAAATAAAAATTTAAAATTGAAAGAGAAGCTTAAGGGAAGGGGAAGAGAGGAGGCTAAAAGTTAGAGAGACGAGTATCTAGGAAGCTTTCAAGACTTATTTTTGAATTGTAACTATTTTCTTAATTACTTCCTTTAATTCACTTGGCTACACATTTTTCTTCCACATCCTAAACTTTTACTCTATCTTTTGTAGTGACTTTTTTCTATCTTTTGTAGTGAGAAGCTACCCAAGCGTTTTGGGTGCATGAGACAATAATAGTTATTTTGGATAGACTTTCCTCCAATAGTTATTTTGTATAAATTTTCCTTAATTATGTTCTAGGTAAATTATTGTTTGTTACCTATTTGGGGTTCATACCCTCCCTATTCTCCAATTCTTTACATTGAAAAAATGTCTTCTCAATTGATTTCATTACATTATGATGCCTTCTCATTTATAATTTGAAACACTTCTATTATGTTATGCTTCAATTATACTTACAAATTAAATGCCTATCGGCGTATCCCTTGCACCTCCATTGGATGCAAGTGCTAGTTGCTAGTGGTTTTATAATTTTTTCTATTAAAAATAATAATAAAACTATTTGAATAAAAATCAATTAAAATCTCTAGATAAACATCGATTAATGACATTTATTAATGTAAGTAAGTGCAGTCACTACGACATCCAACAACTAAAAAAAATGGCCTAGGTCAGAATGTGTGCATGGTTGCTCACCCAGAGAGGACACTAGAAAATGGTTGAAGAGTTTTCATCTACATCTACAAACATCATTTGGTGTCAAAATATCTTTGTCATTTTACCAAGTTTCTTTGAGGGGTTTTGCAAAATGAATTATTGTACTTGCTTCCACACTTTACATGTGTGTTTGTAAGGCATCTCAAACTATAATATATGACAAAACCTTCTGACCATATGAATATTAAAACCTTGTTCCAAATCCCCCACATCGCAGGCAGTGAGGAGATGTTTGCAAAAGTTGAAGGATATAATTTTAAGCCTATAATCTGCATTTGTCTAAAGGTTTTTTTTAGACATTTTCACCAAATTCTTTGAATAAATCCTGCAATCCTTTATCCCATGAGATGGTAGGCCTTGAGGCAGTCTTGTCAATGTGTCCACATTTACAAACATGTTTTCAGAGCATCCCCAATGTAATATTTGACAAAGACCCACTGTGTATGTTTTAAATAATGTTCATGATCTATTTTGAAATCTTACACTTTGATACAAAAAGTGAGAGAAGCGCTTGAAAAATCTTGCCAATACAAACATCCCCATACAAAATTCTCCTTTAATCCACATTGTCAATCACTAAGAGTGGTAATTAAATGTGGCGAAGAAGCAAGATGCAAAACCTAGACTATGGTGTGTGCAAACATTTAGGGCCCATTTTGTTTGTGGTAATAAACTGGAAGAGTCATTATATAATGCGAGAATTAAGTAACTTGCTGTTTGTGGCCATTTTTTGAGTTCTTGAATAAGAAAATTAATCTCCATTTTTGGGCCAATGCTTGGATTAATTAATTTTAAAATAAACCTACAATTCATTTTTTATTCCAGAATAAGCTTATTATGGATTCAAAATTACAACAAAATGTATAAGTTTTTCGGGTCCATGCGTGAATGGTTAAGGGATTATAATCTTATTTTTTAATATTTTTTGTTATAATTTTTTTTTTAAAATAATTTTTTTATTAATTTTTTATATAATATTATTTTTTAAAGTTAATAATACATATTTTAATTTAAAAATATATAAGTTAAAAATACATATATTTTAATTAAAAACCTAGTAACAAAAATGATAAGTTCAAAAATTAAAATTTGTAAGAAATTTTTTTTTTATAATTATACCTTTTTATAAGTTAAAAATACATATTTTTCAAATTAATTAGAAAAATAAAAAATAATCCTTATTCCAATTACACATTATGGGATCCAAACATAGAATAGATTATTCCAGCTTTCATTTTCAAGATTAATTAATTTTAGAATAGGTCCTTATTCTAGAATAGACCTATTCTGGATAAATTAATTCCATGCACCAAACGGGCCCTTAGGGCACAAACTTACCATCTACTCGACAACTCATCCAAAGCTTCAAGTGCTTTTGCCAAGCCAATGAGGTAGATGAAATTATTCCATTTCCGTTTGCTAATGTGGAAACCTTCATTGACCGGAATGTGGAGCGGAGCTTGGAATTTGATGGTGACCCCTACCTTGATTTTTTTTTAATGACGGTTTGCTTTTCATTTTGTGTTTGAATAAAAAAATTAATTCTAATTTTTTAAATTTATGATAAATTATTTTCAATTTTAAATATTTTTATCAATCTAATTAGTAATTCATATCAAATATAATAAATATTCATTTCTAATAAAATATTAATAATCTAGTTATTAGCTCAAAACATATTATATACAAAAATGTCAAACTTATTAAATAAGTTTTTAAAATTCAAACATTTTATTTTAGGAAAACATATATAACAATATCTAGCAATTTATTAATAATATCAAGTTTATAGATTCAATCATTATGGTTTGAAAATATTTTAAATTGTCACATATGGTCTAACAATAGAAAAATGACCAATACAACCATCAAATTTCAGACTTGTATGGAGCTTGGCGGTTGGAGCTGATTACAAATCTCACTAAGTCAAAGAGATTTTATTTTGTAAATTCAATTAGATAATAATTTGTTTGGTTGTTGGTATTTTAACTTGGGTTATTTTGTTTTTTCATTTAAAAAAAGAAACATTCTTTCAATGACATCGTATATGTATGGCAATATTTTCTTTACACAATGAAATGCTAAGTGTGTCTTTTGTAATTTTGTGGGATTATGTGTTGGTTCCTTTTTTCGAGGTGTATTGATTTATTTAGACAATTTTTTAATATTTTAATAAATATAACTTTTAATTTTTAAAGTTATTTTTATAAAAATTAAATAGTTTTCAATAATTTACAATTGTTTTAATGATTTTTAAAAAAAAAAAATTAGTAATTCTTTACATGTATTAAGGAAGATTAATTTTTCTTAATAATTTTTAATGTTTTTTAAGAACATTGTTAAATTGATCTAAAAGTAATTTAAAAATATATAAATAAAAAGTTATAATCTTGAATGGAGAAAACAAATATTTGACAATTATTGTTATAGATTTTTAAAATTCTTTATTTGTGGAAACTTTTTGAATTATTGATTTAGGGTTTTTGAAAATTCTTAAGCATGCAAAAAATTATGCAAAATGAATAACAATTGCTATTTATTATATAATAGTTAAATACAATAGTATGATGTTTAAATGGAGTATCCATTGAATTCAATTGTCAATTTAATAAAATTTGAATATTAAAAGAAAAGCATAAATAACACTTTTTGAAAGGATTATATTTATATGACTTATCTATATATAACTCCAAACTAACCATGTGATTAGTTAGCTAATTCAGTTGCTCTAGAAAATGCATGTTTGGAACCATAGTGAGAACTCTATTCATTTGTCTTTTAGTTTTTGCTAATCCATTAATGATTTCTTACTGAACTAAGAAACCCAATTAGCCTCAATATTATGGAAATTAAACTTGTTTAGAACTATGTTTCTACCCTTGATTCTTCTCCTATTTCGTCCCTATGCTTTAAGCATAAAACAAATCTATCCTCCACTTTTAACAAAAGGCAGGGACTCTAGCTCCATAAGATCTCTTGTATATCAAAAATAATTAACTGTTCGAACTTCAAGACTGCTTTTAATATCTTCACATATGTTCACATGGGTAGATATGCTAATAGTCATAATGAATATGATATTTTATTAGTGGGCCCCACTTTTATCATAGAAACAACATATACAGTGTAAAAGTATGAAAGGAGTTGTTTGGTAAATTTTACAGACTTTGATCTTAATATAATGAAATGGACAATTATCATGGCTAACCACTTGAATATTATATATTTCATTCTCTACATATAGTGGAAGAGCATGGTGTAATATATGAGGGAACATGTTTTTTTTCAAAATTAAATTGGTCATCTCATGCCACATAAGCTACATCGGTCAAACATTTGGAACAAGGCATTTGATACTAACATATTACCACTTTTATATTTTCCTCCTTCAAACTTCTTAGCACCCCATAAGGATTTTGTACTACCTTAAAATAATTAGAGGGAAAATTCTTTAAAAAGAGGATAGTACCTCTAAATAATTTATTTACTAAACATTTTGTATACTTTATACATCAATATTAGCAAATCCAATTTCAGATATTAGGTGCCATTTCTAATTGTTTATTATATTTTTAATTTCATAAATAATTTGATTGTGCAATATTATTGAAATGAAAAAAAATAAAAGAATAAATGAATTTAACGAATTTATTATTGTAATGCAAAATTAACTTTTTGTGACAATTTGAGGCAAAATACATAGGGGAAACATATAATGTAATTGATGAAAGTGATTTCATTTTAAAACATTTTCTACACTTATGACGCACCCAAATCATATGGATACTCAATCGTAATCAAGTTGGTAGCAATTGGAACGTGTTCATTAGTTTTTAATATAAATAAAACATAATTCAATTATCTTCAAGACATTATTTGTACTTTATTATACTCTATTATTTTATAGGAGAAGGATCCTGAGATCCCAAAATACTCTAGTCAAAGCTATTGTTATATAATAGTTATTTAAGTATTTTTTTAAAAACTTGTGGCTGCTATGTACAATCTTCCTAAATGGATGTTAGGATTAAATAATTGTTGTCGATTAAATTAGCACCATATAACTTAAAGTATAGAGAGATTAAAGTATATTAAATTTGTAAATTAGTTTTCTGTGGAGTAATGCTAGTACTTTTTCTCCATTCTAAGTTTACATTATTTTTCTTTCTAAGATCTTGTGAGTAATTGATCTAACATGATTGAATTACTTCAATGAATCTTTATCATAATGCAATTATATTTATTACTTTCAAACAATATAGAAATAAAATAATTAGTATTCTACCTAGCCTTGTGAAAAGATCAAATAATAACTCAAAATTCATGGGAGTTTTTTGAATTTTAACCTTTCCTCCCAATATAATCCCTTACAAGTTGTTTTTGGATCATTACATATTTTATATACATTAAGCTCAAATCATTATATCAATGTCATAAGAATTTTTAGATAGACTAACAAGGTGTGTAAAACGCAAGGGCATGTCACATAGTCCAATAAAATTATAATAGAAGGATTGATAAACTAGAAATAGGAGATTTAATTATTAACACAAACTACCTAAAGGTGATCTAATGAAACACAAGGAATAAACCACAAGGTTTAGAAATAATATCTATCGCTAACATGTAGGAACCCGCATACACGAATACAAATAACACAATAGAACACATTAAGAAATAAGATTTAACCCTAATCATCATAGCCATAAAAATAGTACAAACCTCCCATAAACTATGATATCAAATAAATTTGTCCTATTTTAGAAGCTAAAATATTCCATAAATAGAGTTTGGAATACTCTAGGATTAAAATTTTTATGAGCTCTCACTTTTCCCTCGAAAGATGTAAAGAGAAATGTGGAAAGAGGATGAAAACAAAACCATAACCTATGAAGGCTATAATCCAAGAAACGAAAATTATTTCATGGAGCTAGGGTTTATACACGTGATCTATATATATGGATTAAAATTATTTTAATGTAGATGGAAAGAAGACATAAGGTTTAAAAACTCACAAACAAAGAATACGATAAAAATAAATAAAAAAATTCAATCGCAAAAGTGAATAGACTTAATAGTAATACAATAGAAAATATAAAATCAAACAATTTTTTCATTATCTATCATGAACTTCAAGTGAAAAAGAGATACAACTCCTGTAAGACTTGAAATTGTAAAAATGATAGTCTTCAAAACAATAATTCAACATTCCTCCTCAACTCATGGTATGTTATAAAAAAGCTAATTGTCATATTTACTAGCCCCTCTCTTAAAACATGCATATATAATATTTGCACCAACCCTTGAATGGTGCTTTGATAGGCCAAAATTACTTTTATAATACGAAAGGGGTTCTTTTATTTTTTTCCCTCATTATAGTGATCAATAGATTTATCGTAGAACTCTAATGCTCTTACTAAAAACAACCTAGAAAGTAAAAGAAAAAATCTCTATATGAATATTCAGATAGAATATGTAAATCATAGAGTTGAGTAATTTTTTTCATCTTGAGGTGATTAATATATAGCATTGAGCTGCATACACTCTATTAAAAAATAAAGAAGAACAAATCATTTTAAGAGATTGGTAGTTGAATGATTCGTTCTTGGCTTCTTAGTTTATGATTATGGGTCAAAGTTCTTAAATATGTTACATGCATTTTGTCTAGGATCATTCTTGCATAGCTTAAGTATTTTTACATCTTATTATTCAATCTCACATAGTTTATTATATGATAAATAATAGATCTACATTTGAATTAGAAATGAATAAAGTTACCCACCATCTTCAAATAATATTGAAGTCATAAGATTTAATGTATTGCCTTACATGATTTCATAAATTATTATAAAAAAAGAAATTAGAAATATAATTTTAACATTATTTCTTTAAACAACTATAGAAATAACGGAAAAAATAGAACATTTATTGAAATAACAAAAAAAATTGATAGTTATTCAATATTTAATAATAAAAATTGTCCAAACCTTTAAAAATATCTCTTACTAGCACCTTGTGAACACCTATGATAAGTCGTACATTTATTTAAATTTTAATCAGAAACAAGTAAGACTCATCATCATAAATTAAATATTGCCACTCCCATATTATTCCATAGATTGCCGCAAGCAAAGTTACATGGAAATTTCAGCAGTGTTTTCTTTACACTGGCAGATTGCTGCGACGGGGCAAGCAAATTATTGGGCAAGGTTTACACAATGAATGGAATATAGCAATAAATATATCGATAAACACGTTTATCGTACTTATCAGTTACAAGCCTGAAGTATAAGCCACTCCCGTAGCTGGAATCCATGAAGTCCCAGGGAAGAACTGAGCAACTGTGAACTTGGTGGCTTCAGTGGCACTGCTGATCACATGAAACCCAGGCCAATTCACACGTCTCGACGTTCCTGGGCCACCTCCGGTGTTGTTGTATTCCCCGTAGTATAAAGTGCTTAGAGCAAAGTTCCCGTCCCATTCCAACGAACTAGCAGGGTCAATGTGATCGCCCAGAGTTGATTGCATAAACACGGTGCGAGAGTATTCTCTCCACGGCCAGATAGATCCTTTCACACCTTCCAGATCGGAGAACACCGACACTGCACAATTCTGGATGGAAATTCCGGTGTTTTCATTAGGATCTGTTCTTGCTTTGGCAGTAATTGTATTTTTCTGGTTGCTCATGGGACGCCGGGCGATGATATTACTGTTCTGGATGACGACCACAGCATTGCCGAAGATGAAATCTACGGTGCCGTAGATATCAACTTCGCGGTAGAATTAACGGAGGGAGTAGACATACAAAGTGTCTTGGTAGCCTTTGATGCTGCACCTGTACACCGTCGATTGGTCAGAGCCCACTCGGAGTGCAACGGCCTGCTGCTTCACTGGCCCTGCTATGTTCTTGAAGGTCATGGCTCTTGCGATGAATCCATTGCCAGAAACAGCTGCACAAACACACAATTACACAATCAATCACATAATTATTTTGAGACGTGAATTCTATACTATTTCATGGACTGGTTTTGGAGTCTTACCAACCGTTGCAGTTTTGAAGGTGGTGACGCCGTCTTGGAGGCTCTTGCTTCCACTCACCACGATTTTATCCGTGCCATCTCCCACCAACATCAAATTTGTTATCGTGTTCGATATGTCGATGTTCTCCTTTTAAGTTCCCGCCTTGATGTATATGATGTATCTCGTGCTGCTCTACTCAGGCGCAACACTGATTACTTGGGAAATTGTTCGGTAATTACCGGAGCCGTCTTGGGCTACCACCACGTTCACTTGACTGGCCGGGCTTGACCCCTGCAACAGCTTGCGATCTCCCGTTGACAGCCATTCAGGAAACCCATATTTACTCTCACGCCCATACGGGGAGTAGAAATCTCCGTTTTCGTTGCTATTTACAGATAGCAGGCGGCGGTTATTAATGGTCTTGGTAGGCAAAGTGGAGAGCTTGAACATGGAGAGTGAGTTGCTGACTATTTCTGACAAATTGACAGCTCTGGATGACATGAGAGCTCTGATGGGATTGGTGGCACTCAAATTGAGATCACGAAATCCGTTCATGCAGGTCTCCTGGTTTGCGAGAGCAGCACTGAGCCAAATGGGGGAGTCGACGGCGAAGGATAAGGAACTGTTGTGAGAGCAGACGTTGAGACGATCGATGGTGTCTTGGAAGAGCTCGCAACAATCGTGCCACGCCGCCCGCTCTCTTTCATTCATCACATTGTTTTGGAGAGTGAGTGCGAAGTCGTGGGCTTTTTGAGCCCTTTACAAGCTCACTTGGAAAGCGAGGTTAGTGATCGTCGAGATTGGCTGTCTGAAAAGCAGGATAGGAAGCCATGGACGAGATTCATCACTCGTGATAACGGGCTTTGCTACACGCCGAGCTCGCCAGTTTGGAGACCGTTATCCAAGCGTGATGATGATGATGGGTGTTGTCGTTTGAGGCCACAGAAGCAAAAAACACGAGTGTGGCCACAACTAGAATTGACATCAGAGAAATTACTACACCTTTGCTTTTCAAGTTTTCTCCAATCTTTTCATCAACTTTGGCATAACTACTCTTCATGCTGGGAATTAGCCAATGCTTCAGGCGAGGATAGATTTTGGATTGCAAGGAAGAAGTAAGCTTAAAGCTTCTTGGTAGAGATGTAATGGATGGTTGGAATCTCCAATGTGCAGAGCATCACAATTTATAGGATGGGATTCCGTGACATAGTTGAGAATTGGGTGATCGGTCTCTGGGGACATTTTTGAAATGATAACTCCGGTGCCGCCATGAAATTCTGATTCTCTTACTTTACCGATTGCTTCTGGCAGGTTTCCGTTTCCTTCTCTTTACCAATTGCTTGTATTATTTTCAAGACATTATTTGTACTTGATTATACTCTATTATTTTATAGTAGAATAATCCTGAGATTCCAATATACTTTAGTCAAAACTGTTGCTATATAGTTTAGTTATTTAAGTTATTTTTTAAAAACTTGTGGGCTGCTATGTACAGCCTTCTTAAATGCATGTTAGGATTAAATCATTGTTGTGGATTAAACTAGCATCATATGACATAAAGTATAGAGAGATTAAAGTATAGTAAATTTGTAAATTAATTTTTTGGAGAGTAATGCTTGTACTTTTCCTCTATTCTAAGTTTACATTATTTTTCTTTCTAAGATCTTGTGAATAATTGATCTAGCATGATTGAATTACTTAAATTAATCTTTATCATAATGCAATTATATTTAGTACTTTTAAACATTATAATATAGAATTAAAATAATTAGTATTCTGTGTAGTCTTGTGAAAAAATCAAATGATAACTTCAAATTCATGAATCGATGGTGGGAGTTTTTTGAATTTTAACCTTTCCTCCCAATATAAGCCCTTACAAGTTGGTTTTGGATCATTACATGTTATATATGCATTAAGCTCGAATCACTCTACCTTGATGTCATAAGAATTTTTAGGTAGACTAACAAGATGTGTAAAATGCAAGGACATGTCACATAGTCCAATCAGATTATAATACAAGGCTAGTTCAACTAAAAATAGGATATTTAATGATTAACACAAACTACCTAAAGATGATCTGTTGAATCACAAGGAATAAACCACAAGGTTTAGAACTAATATCTATCGCTAACATGTAGGAATCTACATACACCAATAAAAATAACACAATAGAATACATTAAGAAATAAGATTTAACCCTAATCATCATGGCCATAAAAATAGTACAAACCTCCCATAAACTATTATATTGAATAAATTTGACCTTTTATAGAAGCTAAAACGTTCAATTAATAGAGTTGGGAATACTCTAGGACTAAAAATATTATGATCTCTCACTTTTCCCTCTATAGATGTAAAGAGAAATGTGAAAAGAAAATGAAAACAAAACCATAACCTATGAAGGCCATAATCCAAGAAAAGGAGATTGTTTCATGGAGCTAGGGTTTATACAAATGATCTATTTACATGGATTAAAAATATTTTAATGTAAGTGGAAAGAATAAATAAGGTTTAAAGAATCACAAACAAAGAATAGGATGAAAATAAATGAAAGAATTGCATTCACCAAAGTGAATTGAATTATAATAGTAATACAATAGTAAATATAAAATCAAACAATTTTTTTAAGCTATCATGAGCTTCAAGTGAAAAAGAGATAGAGCTCCTATAAGACTCAAAATTGTAAAAGTGATAGTCTTCAAAAAAAAATTCAACATTCCTCCTCAACTCATGGAATGTTATAAAAAAGCTAACTGTCATATTTACTAGCCCCTCCCTTAAAACATGCATATATAACATTTGCACCAACCCTTGAATGGTGAATTGATAGGCGAAAGTTACATTTATAATACGGAAGGGGCTCTTTTATTTTTTTCCCTCATTATAGTGATCAATAGATTTATCGTAGAACTATAATGCTCTTGCTAAAAACAACCTAGAAAGTACAAAAAAAAAATCTCTATATGAATATTTAGATAGAATATGTAAATCATAGAGTTGAGTAATTTTTTAACCTCTTGGGGGAATTGATATATAGCATTGAGCTGCATACACTCTATTTAAAAAAAAGAACAAATCCTTTTAAGAGATTGGTAGTTGAATGATTCATTCTTGACTTCTTAGTTTATCGTTATGGGTCAAAGTTCTTAAATATGTTACATGCATTTTCTTTAGGATCAATCTTGCATAGCTTAAGTATTTTTACATCTTATTATTCAATTTCACATAGATTATTATATGATAAATAATAGATCTACATTTCAATTAGAAATAAATAAGACTATCCACCATCTTCAAATGATATTCAAGTCACAAGACTTGATGTATTGCCTTACATGATTTCATAAATTGTTATTAAAAAAGAAATTAAAAGTATACTACAATTTTAACATTGTTTCTTTAAGATGTTATGCACTATTCATTAAATTTAAACAATTTTTGAAATAACAACAAAAATTTGATAGTTATTCAATATTTAATAATAAAAATTGTCCAAAACTTTAAAAATATCTCTTACCAGCACCTTGTAAAAAACTGTATGATAAGTCGTGCATTTTAATCAGAAACAAGACAGACTTTTCATCATCTTAAATTCAATATTGCCGCTCCCATATTATTCCATAGATTGCCGCAAGGAAAGCAAGCAAAGTTACATGGCAATTTCAGCAGTGTTTTCTTTACACTGTGGCAGATTGCTACGATGGGGCAAGCAAATTATTGGGCAAGGTTTACACAATGAATTGAATATAGCAATAAATATATCGATAAAAACGTTTATCGTACTTATCAGTTACAAGCCTGAAGTATAAGCCACTCCCGTAGCTGGAATCCATGAAGTCCCAGAGATGAACTGAGCAACTGTGAACTTGGCGGCTTCAGTAGCACTGCTAATCACATGAAACCCAGGCCAAGTCACACGTTTCGACGTTCCTGCGCCACCTCCGGTGTTGCTATATTCCCCGTAGTATATGGTGCTCAGAGCGAAGTTCCCGTCCCATTCCAACCAACCAGCAGGGTCAATGTGGTCTCCGAGAGTTGATTGCATAAACACAGTGCGAGAATATTCTCTCCACGGCCTCCCCAGATATGTCTGGATAGATCCTTTCACGCTTTCCAGATCGGAAGACGCCGACACTGCGCAATTCTGGACGGAAATTCCAGTGTTTTCGTTCGGATCCGTCCTTCCTTGGGCAGTAATTGTGTTCATCTGGTTGCTCATGGGACGCCGGGTGATGATATTGCTGTTCTGGATGACGACCGCAGCGTTGCCGAAGATGAAATCCACGGTGCCGTAGATATCAACTTCGCGGTAGAATTGACGGAGGGAGTAGACATACAAAGTGTCTTGGTAGCCTTTGATGCTGCACCTGTACACGGCAGACTGGTCAGAGCCCACTCGGAGTGCAACGGCCTGCTGCTTCTCTGGCCCTGCGGTGTTCTCGAACGTCATGTCTCTTGCGATGAATCCGTTGCCAGAAACAGCTGCACAAACACACAAAGATAAAATCAGTCACATAATTCATTTGGGACTTGAATTCTAGACTATTTCATGGACTGGTTTTGAAGTATTACCGACGGTTGCAGTTTGGAAGGTGGTGACGCCGTCTTGGACGCTCTTGCTTCCACTCACCACGGTTGTATCCTTTCCGTCTCCCACCAACATCAAATTCGTTATCTGGTTCGATATGTCGATGTTCTCCTTGTAAGTTCCCGCCTTGATGTAGATGATGTATCTCGTGCTGCTCTGCCCAGGCGCAGCACTGATTGCTTCGGCGATTGTTCGGTAATTGCCGGAACCGTCTTGGGCTACCACAGCGTTCGCTTGGCTGGCCGGGCTTGACGCCTGCAACAGCTTCCGATCTCCCAATGACAGCCATTCGGAAAATCCATCTTTACTCTCACGACCATGCGGAGAATAGAAATCTCCGTTTTCGTTGCTATTTACGGATAGCAGGCGGCGGTTATTAATGGTCTTGGTAGGCAAAGTGGAGAGCTTGAACATGGAAAGGGAATTGCTGACGAGCTCAGACAAATTTACAGCTCTGGAGGACATGAGAGCTCTGATGGGATTGGAAGCACTCAAATTGAGATCACGAAATCCGTTCATGCAGGTTTCCTGGTTTGTGAGAGCAGCACTGAGCCAAATGGGGGAGTCAGCGGTGAAGGATAAGGAACCGTTGTGAGAGCAGACGTTGAGACGATCGATGGTGTCTTGGAAGAGCTCGCAACAATCGTGCCAAGCCGCGCGCTCTCTTTCAGTCATCACATTGTTTTGGAGCGTGAGAGCGAAGTCGTGGGCTTTTTGAGCCCTTTCCAAGCTCACTTGGAAAGCGAGGTTAGTGATATCGTCGAGCCTGGCTGTCTGAAAAGCAGGATAGGAAGCCATGGACGAGATGCATCGCTCGGGATAACGGGCCTTGCTACATGCCGAGCTCGCCACTTTGGAGACCGTTCTCCAAGCATGATGATGATCGGTGTTGTCATTAGAGGCCACAGAAGCAACAAACACCAGTGCGGCCACAACGAGAATTGATGTCAGAGCAATTACCACACCTTTGCTTTTCGAGTTTTCTGCAATCTTTTCATCAACTTTGGCATAACTACTCTTCATGCTGGCAATTAGCCGATGCTTCAGGCGATGATAGATTTTGGATTGCAAGGAAGAAGTAAGCTTAAAGCTTCTTGGTAGAGATTTAATGGATGGTTGGAATCTCCAATGGGCAAAGCATCACAATTTATAGGATGGGATTCCGTGACATAGTTGTGAATTGGGTGATTGGTTTCTGTGGACAGTTTTGAAACGATAACTCCGCTGCCGCCATGAAATTCTGATTCCTTCTCTTCCATACTTCAATCCCAACTCTATTATTTTCAAATTCAGCATCTCGTCAGAATCTCGTGCCGCATTAAGGCAGTAGCATTCAAAGTTGATTTCTCATTGCGATTACACTGCATCATGCTGACGGCGTTTAATTCTACTTAAAAAAGCCCACAAGCAGCTTGCAAACATAATCATATTTCATCAAGTAATTTGTACAAGACTGTCCGTAATTAAGTTGACTATAGATTGAGCATGTTAAATAATTTGCTTTAATTATGTCATAAAAGGGGTTATCGATCACAAAGTTCTTTTCTTAAACAGTTGTTTTTCTAATTTAAGTTATTGGTCAGCAGAAATTAGGCAAGCAAAATGTATTGAACAGTGTAAACGAAACTCCTTTCACGGTTCACGTTTCTAGATTCCGTTTACTTTTTTGATCTCTATCTATTAGGTTGCCCTTGAATGGTATAAGTGAAAAGTTTTCGACTTAGAAACATAAATTCCATTTGATCGCATTTCTTAAATATATCTTCTTATCAAAAAAGACACATCAGTTATGTCGATGAGGATTTATAAATTAGAGGTTAAATATATCTTTTTATCTATTTAAAGTTGTCTGAAGTATTTAGTTTGATGGTAAAGTCTATGTTCTGGAAAAGAAAAATTTATTCAAAATATTTCAATTTCAATAATTTATAATAGAACAAGGCAGAAGGGTTGATCTTAAGATCATTAAAAATTGTAAAATATTTTCTACCAGTTTAAATATAAATTTTGATATTAATAAATATAAAGCAAAAGAAAATTTGTGAAAATATTATTGTTGAAGTCCTACATTTATATAATACAAAATTTGGAAATATTTTTTCATGATTTGACATTTATTTTATTTTGTAAGTTAAAAATAAATTTTGCATTATCACAAATAATATATTTAGGGCTATTTCTATTATGTTGATTCAGGCTAATAATTATTATGATCACATTATTAGACGAAATATAATTTTCTTTCATCAAACTTCACCTATATTGTTAATATACTTATTACAAGATATACAAGTAATATTTTCCTACAAAAATAATTTGACAAAAAATCATGCCAAGTACTGATAAACTTGTTTATGATAGTAACCACACCAAAAAAAATATAAAATACTTACCACAATATACAAACATAAGAATGATGGAAAAATACATATACTTCAAACATGATTATACAATTTAAAAATAGATTAATTGATAATTGAACGTCTCTCAAAACTCAAAGATATTTAGATAAGATTGTTGATAAAGATCTTGTCTCCATATCTTATTAGTCTATTATTCTTTTATCTTTTTTAATTCTTTACTACATTGAGCGGAAAGTTGTCTGCTATGAAATTGAATTCTTTGGAGTGTATATTGTTACAACATGGAAAAAAGAAAACTTAATAGAGATGATGCGGAAAAGTTTATTATGTTTACAATCAGTCTCAACTCTCTCGTTGTCAAACTCAAACAGCTGGGAGGACGTGGATTTCGTATGCCGCCTCAAATTTCAAGTGGATGAGGAGGAATAGAGTAGCATTCCACGTTGGATTTTTCTTTTACGACAAATTATTCATGGCTTGAATGTATTTTGTAGAAGACTCTCTATTTTTCACCCTTTCTATTCATGGCCAGATGCTTACCCGGGTCAAACATTAATTCTTCTTACAATTGTAATCAACATAATTCAAATAAAGAAAATGCATGCAAATTCATGCACGCACCATCAATACATTCAACCGTACAACTTTATCAAAATGAGTTGCTACCAAACATTAAAACATCCATTTCAAATTTGTTTGCTTTCCCATTCGATGTAGATTGATTCGAGGGAGCTTGGAATGCATTATAGAGAGTTTGGAACTGCTTTATAAGTTTTGTGTACAGGATAGTACATCCAAAGTGAAGGGTGTTCACTTTTAAATAGAGAAAAGGTCAAATCTGGAACTATTGTTATCCTATTTGACCCTTGGAATCTTTCATTCGCCTCCATATTGATATTCAAGATCACTTCTCCACCTCAAAACATGTTTGTTAGTCTACTCAATATAATTTAAATTCAAGTGCTAATGTTTGTTAATCTACTTAATATAAATTATATTCAATTTATTGTAGTGTCAATATTTGTTAATCTATTTAATATAATTTAAATTCAATTTATAAGAATACCACCATCTTATTGGTTGGGGAAAAATAGTTCATTAAATGTGTCGGTAATAAATTTGATAGAATCTTCATAAATTTAATTCAAAATTTTAATAAAATAAAATTTAAATTATTAAGAAGTACACTTGCAAAGATGTCTTCATATAAGCTCAAATTCATGATTAGAAAGTAGTTTATAGAATGTTCTCATATGCTTCAAATGAATTAGCATTGAGTTGGCATCTTGACTCACCTATATTAGGTTTATGATGTAAACTAGTTCCTTAGCAATAGGAGCTAATCTATTATTTTTCCTATCTTGTTGGGATTGTCTTTAACCACATGGGTCCTCTTTAGGTACATATATTATTGTACATGCTATTTTGGGAGTTGTTAATGTTAGGGATCTAGTAGAGGTGTTGTCAAAGAAGAAATTAGGTTCATAATTTAGATAGTGATTAGACTTATTCAAGTAATTTGATGATTCAAAATAAGGGAGAAGAGAGTAATGTAAATCATTCCTACCTATAAATATGATATATTACTAATATTTTATTTCATACTATGTATGTTTTACTCTAAATAGTTACGTTTTGTTGAAGATTATTAAAAAATTCTTTATTAAAATAAGGTGTTACGATAGCTTAGTATTAGAACATCTTAAGATGCTAGAGCTATTGTTTGAGTTGTACAAGTTATGGCTTGTTTCATAGGAAAATATGAACAATACAATAATAGAGAGCTTAGGAAAAGAACTACGAAAATATCATTGAAGATTTGTGAGAAGATTAAATTTGAAAAGGGTGAGGATAAATAATTACGTTGTGAGAAAGAGATAAATTTAGAGATCTGAAATCCATAGAGGTAAGGATTAACTAATGGTTATATAACTAATAAGAATGGTGAAAAATTAAATCCCTTGAAGAGTTGTAAAAGTTTTTGATTAAGCTAGCAGGGAGAGGGCTCTGATCCCATTACAATAAAATAGACACTAAGAAATAGCATTGGAATTCCTACTTAGAGCCATTACAGTTGAGAGAAAGCCAAAAAACCCCAACTGTAAAATTAATCAAGAACCAACGTAGTCACTTTCAAAGAGCGCCTATCGCTACTACTACTAACCTTATACTACTATCAGAGTTTATCATCACAAAACATACTAAAGATTTTATTTTATCATACTACTACAAAAAATAACAGAGTGCATCTACATACAGTTTCTATAGTTCAGCAAACAACAACTATGTTTTGATAACCAAAAAATTGAGCTAAGTTTAAAACTATCATATAAATAAAGAAACTAATAGACTTAGCTTTCATTAAACCTAGCAATTATTTCCCATTCTTTAGAAAGACTATTGAGTAAGCTTTTCCAATCTTCATTATCCTCATCATGTTGTTCTTCCTCACTTATCTAGCTTTCTTTCCTCTTCTTCGCCACTTTCTTTAACCCACTCTTCCTAGTAACCACTTTGAACAGAGCCTTCTTCATAATCCCATCAACCACCCTACAAAGAGAGAGAATAGAGTTGTCGAGTTGATCTTTTTCATGCACCAACATAGTATCAGAGCCTTCCATAGCAGTAATTCTCTTTTGTGAGTCATCAATCTAACTTTGGAGGTTAGAGGAAGCACTTTTCTCATCTAGAACAAGGGAATGTAGTATTTTCCCCTGGGGGTGATTATTAATATGGGTGGGGGAGTTACAGACCATGTTCAATATATCCTCCAATTCATTCAAATTCATATTTATCTCCATCTAATTGTCTTTCTCCTCTTCCTCTAGCTATTCATCCTCAGCAACATAATTATCATCTTTAGTATTCTTACTAGAATCCTCCTCCTCTTCTGGTTCATACTCCATGTCCATGTCAGAGACCACTTCCTCCTCAATTTCTTTATCCTTATATTCCTTATTACAAAAATGGGAAGACCTTCTCTCCCTCAAACTACAATTGTGCTTAGGTTCCTTCATGCATTCAGTTTCCCCATTCTTATCCTTGTCATGGTCAATGCCAATAAAAGGGCTCATCCTTTTCACCTTTTTTCTAGTACTTTTAGCCTTTGAATGGGTCAGTTTAGTGGTAGCCACTTTTCTTTTCTAGGGTGTGGTATAAAGAAAGGCCTCTTCATGGGGGATTTCCTCATCTGGGAATTTAGGGTTTTTAATCTTCTTTTTCCTAGAAGGAATGGTCTTTTTACCACTAGGGTTGGATTTTTAAAGGAGAGGGTTGGTTTCTAATAGCTCAATTTTTATTAAGCTCTTGGATGGATTCAAAATGTGGCTTTGAAATAAGGAAGCTCTTGGACATGGATTTGTCAAATTCATGTTGATAAAGGGCATAAATTAGGCCCTAGTGGACCAGGGGAGATGCAACCTTGGCAATGTTGCTACCCAGAGAAGAATATAGGAAGAAGGGGATGCTAATCATATGGATGTTTCTCAAATGATTCAAGATAGGAAAGTGATCCCCATGGAAGGTAGTATTCCTACCTTCCAAGGTGAATTTTTTCATAACAAAGAAGGAAAAAAGAGCATATAGAGGGGATAGAGAGAACCTATTGTACCTATTTTCATTGGTCACAACCACCAATTTATTCCCTTTCTAAAAACACTCCTTCATGTAGAGATTATAATCACAAGAGCTCTATCTTTCAACTCTACATCACCATCACATTTTAAGCCCATAGCTTTAGCTATCATCTTAGGGATCATGTGAAATTTTATGCTCCCAATGGTAATGTCACCTTGGTGCTAGGAATTATTGAAATTCATGGATAAAATAGTATTATAACCCCTCATTGCATGGAAATAAGGCGTAATATTGACTCTACTAAAAATATCCCAAAGCTCCCTACTCTATAAAAGTTCCCTACAATCTTTTGGGTTTGAACACTTCAGAGGGTCCCCCATACATTTAACCTTAGAGAGATTCAATTTCTGATTAGTGGACATCAGAGGCCCACCCTTACTAGACTTTGTAAAAGCCAAAAAAACTATTTTTATTCTTCTTACCAGAATAATAGTGAAGTTTCTCAAACACCAACCACTTTTATCTTTGGAAAGATTGGAGAGGCTTGAAATCATAACCCACAATTATGACACGACAACTTTGACTTTTATGAAACATTTTAAGATTATATTTGGATTGTTGACAAGATAGCCTTTACATAAATCTTTACACAAGTGATTGATTAAAAATACCATCACTTGATCATGAATGATGTAGTTAGTTTTTTAATCACAAATAATATTCAGAGTGAAGTGTCAAGTTTGCAATGAGCAAGCTTTGGCATTCAAGTGAGTGTAGTTTAGAAAAGTGGTATATAAAATTCCTTTAGACTTTCTCATAAGAATAAGGGGTATATTACTAGTTCATTTTCTCTTAAATAAACTATAATGAGGTTCACTTTGCCTAGCCTTGACATCACTTATCATTCCTATCATCGGATAGTTATTATTACAAATACAATTAATCTTCACAGGACAAAATATTATTTGACATACCATTCAGATGTTAAGATTTCTTGAAATTATCTCCCAAGAGCCATCCGTAAACATAGAGCCCCCATATATTAAGACGCACATTGATTTCTTTATAACCTTGATTTCCATTTGTATCCCTCCTTTTGTTAGCAAGAACATCTTCAAGTTTGTTGGGACATTTCTCAAACTTAATAAAGGACCAATCCTGATGGTTGAGTCCAATATTAGCCATGATATCCACATCATAGAATTTTCCATCCCTCAAGGTGTGGAGGATCTCAACATGCTTGAAGGGGGATAGGGTTCTTCTAAAATCCTATAAAATACTCCAGAAATCCCAAAGGTACCCAATTGTCCCTTTTAAATCCAGCCTATTATAAGGTTAGAGTCTCCTTCAAGGATAATATAATCATAGCTCATCTCTTGCATATACATTATGCCTTGCCAAGAAGAAATTGCTTTCTCCCTATTATTAGAACCAATACCCAAGTTTTTGCAGAAGCTTTCAATGAGAATGCCCTTCCAATTTATGATACTCCATCAACAATAGAGTACCTAGGGTTTCCTTTAGAACATCCATCCACATTCCTTTTGATCTATCCCTCAAGAGGGGGGATCCATCCAGTGAGTTTCCTTCTCATTATACTGTCCACAAGGTCTTCACTGAAGGGGCAATACAATATCACATGCACTCATATTTGGGGGTTTAAAATTGGCAAAAAAGGGGCCAATATATTGCCTAAATAGGGGGGAGGGGGTTTTGGGGGGGGGGGGGGGGTGGGGTGGGGGCTTATATAGGAATATGGGTGTGACGGGTATTGGGTAAGTATTGGAGGGGGAAGAAAAAAATAGTTTGGGGTAATATTGTTTGAAAATAGCGGGTTTCCTTAGTATGCCTTGAAATCACATGCAATGATTCAGGTTCACTAAGTGAAGCCCCCATGATACTACCCCAGTTTATATTTAGGAGACTTTGCTGAATACCCTAAGTCTATTTAAATATGATCTCTTGTAGAGTAGGGATGGTCTTTCCTTTCTCCAAGGAAACAACATTATTTGTTTCCTTCATCTATTATTTTATTATTTTGAATAAGACAATGCTAGTTCTAGATTGGTCCCTAAAATTTTGGTTATTCCTTTCCTTCTAGACATTCCAAATGAGAAGGGGAGGAATATGAGCCAAGAAAGATCTAATTATATGGTGATTTAATGGTGAGAAATTTACCAACATGAACTTGGAGGTACAAATGGTTCTATATATCTAATTCTCAATTTAATTTAAAGAGAAGTGTACATATCTTTAATATATGGCTTGTCCATGTTTGCGAAATTGAGTTCTTGTGCAACTAATAGCATAGAAAATTCAAATAAAATTGTTGAATGGTGCAAAATTCATTTTGGTAGTCGTAACACAAAATACAACAAATGTTATTTTTTGGACGTAAGAGGTAAAATATCATGCTCACATTATTTAAAAAAATAGCATATTTGAATATTAATTCACTTATGTTGAAATATATATGTACTTTTACTATAACTCTTGATCGAAAAATGTGCATTTTATTTCATATTTGTGATGGATATTGATTGATCTAATTCTTATAATTGTCAAAAAAATTACTAATTTCTCTGTATGTTTCTTTTGTGATTGCTCCTACATGGATACAAGGATGATGCTTATGTGGTTTTCTTATTTGTTTCTTGTCTCCTCTAAAACTCCTATTGAGGTGGATCTCTCATCTTCAATGGGGATGATGAGTTACAATGGCAAGGAGATGATCTGGAAGATCTTTGTTAGTTACATAAGAATTATCTTTCTCTTCTTCTCTATTGTGCCTATTAAGGTGGGATTCTCAACTATGAAAGGGGTGAGGAGTAATGTAGGTGAGAAGATTATTTGTAATTTACTTGCGAGTTATAGAAGGAAGGCCCATGTATGATCCATAGGTAGGATGGTTAGGTTTCCATCCTTTTATGTTCCTATATAGATTAGTCTTGATGGTGTAGGATCATTTTGAAGCCCCTACAAGGATCAAGGTCCTTATGAAAACCTTGAAGGATGTGGGTCTTTTAGGTAAACCCTTGAAGGTTATGGGTTGCTTTTTTGTTTTAAAAAACCTTTTATTTTTTCTTGTTGTTATAGGATCAGTTCCCTCTCCCTGCTAACTTAATAAAAACCAATACATGTTGATCTCAACACCAAATCTTGAGCCTATCTTTAAAATCAATCTTCACAATATTTACACATTCTATAAAAACTATCAAAAATAAAAAATAAAATATAAAGGAAAGAAAGAAACTGAATACAAATATTATTTTCTTGCAAATAACCATCTCAAAGAAAGAAGCTAGCTAAAGGTGATGGAAATTATTCCATCCTTTGATTTCATAAGCCTCCAAATTAATTTTGTTGTAGTTCATCCATTTGATGTCTTCAATGATTCTTTGGAGGCCCCATTAGCTATAACAAAAATTGACCCTAAAAGCCCAATTAGAAGTGTTCTTTTCACTACTTAAGCCTAAATTAGCACAATATGGATTATGTGTCTCAACTATGGGAGTCACCATTCTTCGGCATCTCAAAAACATGTTTTGGTGCCACATCCTTACAATCATTTTATGAACATCCTTCTAAGACGTTTGCATAATTATAAATATTAGTCATCAAAGCATTCACTTAATATCCCTTACACTCCCTTTTTCCTACTAAAAAATATACCTTTTGTTGTTACCTTATTTCTCTTGAAACCAAGGTGCTTCGAAAATGCTAACTCACTATGATATGATCCATGAATCATACAAGGGTTACTACCATATACTAATATATACTATTTACTGGTCAAATTTATTTTGGTGAATATTGAATATAATATGGAAACTTCATGGACATAAATTTGAGCCATTTAAAGGATGTTGACTATTGTGTTCATGGTCATGGCTAATAATGGTATCAAATTTCCATATTTTTGTTGTGTAAGATCATGATAAGCAATAATTATATATTTCTTATAGTTAAAGGGTAGTAAGACATGATTTCTTTCACCTACTCCTTGTTGTGCTTCAACTTACAAAATTCTCCTATTGTATATCCTTTCATTATTATTTAGAATTAAAAAAAATTAAAGCAATAGCTAAGTTTGAAATTGATACCAATAGGGTTAAATTATGGTTGAATGCATAAATTTTGAGCTGATAAAATATCATTGTTCAAGATAGAGGTGGATCTTTGTAGGCACAAATAAAGAAACTTATCAGTTTTCAAATGAATTCAAATAGTTGAAAATGTTAAAATATTCTAAATTAAAAACATGAATAGTTGTAATAGCATCCAAATTAATTACTTCCATCCTGTAAACAAAATTCCAATAACTACTTTCTTTCCACTAGTGACATCCTAAAATTATAAATGAAAGACTTCTCTGCATTGAATGAAGAGGAGCAATAAAACAAGATGTGTTGAAATGGGAGATTATCTAAACTTCCATTGAAACATTTTCACATCCCCATGGAAGTGTCATGGTTTGCACCTAACCAAAGCATTTTGCACAAATGCAATTCACATTCCTTCTCAATTCCTAATCAAGCTCATTGGATTTCAAGCACTTTTTCCCATTGTACTTTTTTGTCACCCAACAAATGAAATGAAAATAGATAAAAAAAATTAACTAAGATTGACCACCCTTCAAAGCCTATTTGGTTAACATTTTACATCAACCCTTGAATTATGAATTGATAGGCCGAAATTACTTTTATAATATGGAAGGGGTTGTTTTATTTTTTTCCCTCATTGCAGTGATCAATAGGTTTATTGTAGAACTATAATGCTCTTGCTAAAAGCAACCCAGAAAGTACAAAAAAAATTCTCTATATGAATATTTAGATAGAATATGTAAATCATAGAGTTGAGTAATTCTTTATACCTCTTGAGAGGATTGATATATAGCATTGAGCTGTATACAAACTATAAAAAGTAAAGAAGAATGAATGCTTGTAAGAGATTGGTAGTTGAATGATATATGCTTAGCTTCTTAGTTTATGGTTATCAGTCAAAGTTCTTAAACATGTTACATACATTTACATTTTCTTTAGGATCAATCTTGCATAGCTTATATATTTTTTCAATTTATTACTCAATTTCACATAGTTTATTATATAATAAATAATAGATCTACATTTCAATTAGAAATAAATAAAACTATCCACCATCTTCAAATAATACTGAAGTCACAAGACTTGATGTATTGCGTTACATGATTTCATTGATTGTTATCAAAAAAGAAATTAGAAATATACCACAATTTTAACATTGTTTCTTTAAGATATTAGGTCGTATTCACTAGATTTAAAGAGTAAATAAAGTAGTAACAAAAAAATAAATCATTATTTAATATTTATTAATAAAAATTATCCAAAAATCTAAAAATATCTCTTACCAGCACCTTGTAAAAAACTGTATAATAAGACGTGCATTTATTAGAAACAAATAAAACTCTTCATCATCTTAAATTAAATATTGCCTCTTCCATATTATTGGATAGATTGCCGCAAGGAAAGAAAGCAAAGGTACACGGCAACATCAAGAGTGTTTTCTTTACGCTGTTACAGATTGCTGCGATGGCGCAAGCAAATTATTGGGCGAGGTTTACACAATAAATTGAATATAGCAACAAAAATACCGATAAGCAGGTCTATCATAAAGGTCTATCTGTTACAAGCCTGAAGTATAAGCCACTCCCGTGGCCGGAATCCATGAAGTCCCAGAGATGAACTGAGCAACTGTAAACTTTGCGGCTTCAGTAGCACTACTGATCACGTGAAACCCAGGCCAATTCACATGTTTTGACGTTCCTGCGCCACCTCCAGTGTTGCTGTATTCCCCATAGTATAGAGTGCTTAGACCAAAGTTCCCGTCCCATTCCAACCAACCAGTAGGGTCAATGTGATCTCTGAGAGTGGATTTTATGAACACAGTACGAGAGTATTCTTTCCACGGTCCCCAGATATGTCTGGATAGACCCTTTCACGCCTTCCAGATCGGAAGACACCGACACTGTGCAATTCTGGATGGAAATTCCAGTGTTTTCATTTGGATCAGTTCTTGCTTGGGCAGTAATTGGGTTCTTCTGGTTGCTCATGGGACGCCGGGCGATGATATTGCTGTTCTGGATGACGACCGCAGCGTTACCGAAGATGAAATCCACGGTGCTGTAGATATCAACTTCGCAGTAGAATTGATGGAGTGAGTAGACATACAAAGTGTCTTGGTAGCCTTTGATGCTGCACCTGTACATCGCCGATTAGTCAGAGCCCACTCGTAGTGCAACGACCTGGTTCTTCTCTGGCCCTACTGTTTTCTCAAAGGTCATATCTCTCGCGATGAATCCGTTGCCAGAAATAGCTGCAAAAACACAAAAAGAAAAAATCAATCACACAATTCATTTAGGACTGGAATTCTAGACTATTTCATGGACTCATTTTGAAATATTACCAACAGTTGCAGTTTTGAAGGTGGTGACGCCGTCATGGACGCTCTTGCTTCCACTCACCACGGTTTTATCCTTGCCGTCTCCCACCAACATCAAATTCGTTATCTTGTTGGATATGTCGATGTTCTCCTTGTACGGTCCCGCCTTGATGTAGATGATGTATCTCGTGCTGCTCTGCTCAGGCGCAGCACTGATTGCTCCGGTGATTGTTCGGTAATTACCGGAACCATCTTAGGCTACCACCACGTTCGCTTGGCTGGCCGGGCTTGAGGTCTGCATCAGCTTGTGATCTCCCGCTGACAGCCATTCGGGAAACCTATCTTTACTCTCACGCCCATACTGGGAGCAGAAATCTTCGTTTTCATTGCTATTTACAGATAGCAGGTGGCGGTTATTAATGGTCTTGGTAGGCAAAGTGGAGAGCTTGAACATGGAGAGGGAGTTGTTGACGAGCTCTGATAAATTCACAGCTCTAGACGACATGAGAGCTCTGATGGGATTGGTGGCACTCAAATTTAGATCACGAAATCCGTTCAAGCAGGTTTCCTAGTTTGTGAGAGCAGCACTGAGCCAAATGTGGGAGTCAGTGGCGAAGGATAAGGAACCTTTGTGAGAGCAGACGTTGAGACGATCGATGGTGTCTTGGAAGAGCTCGCAACAATCGTGCCACGCCGCGCGCTCTCTTTCATTCATCACATTGTTTTGGAGAGTGAGAGCGAAGTCGTGGGCTTTTTGAGCCCTTTGTAAGCTCACTTGGAAAGCGAGGTTAGTGATATTGTCAAGCTTGGCTGTCTGAAAAGCAGGATAGGAAGCCATGGATTAGATGCATTGCTCGGGATAGCGGGCCTTGCTACATGCCGAGCTCGCCTCTTTGGAGACCATTCTCCAAGCATGACGATGATGATGATGGGTGGTGTCGTTTGAGGCCACATAAGCAACAAATACCAGTGCGGCCACAACTAGAATTGAGGTCAGAGCAATTAGTACACCTCCGCTTTTCGAGTTTTCTCCAATATTTTCATCAACTTTGGCATAACTACTCTTCATGCTGGCAATTAGCCAATGCTTCATGCGAGGATAGATTTTGGATTGCATGGAAGAAGTAAGCTTAAAGCTTCTTGGGAGAGATGTAATGGATGGTTTGAATCTCCAATGTGCAAAGCATAACAATTTATAGGATGGGATTCCGTGACATAGTAGTGAACTGGGCGATCGGTCTCTGTGGACAGTTTTGAAACGATAACTCCGGTGCTGCCATGAAATTGTCATTCTCTTACGTTGCTAATTACATGTCTTAGATTTTCACTTTTATCTTTTTACTTCAATCCCAACTCCATTATTTTCAAATTCAGCAGCTACGAGAACCATGTATTCGTCAGAAACTCTTGCCGCATAAAATTCAGATAGTAGCATTCAACGTTGATTTCTTATCGCGTTTACACTATACCATTCAACGTTGATTTCTTATTGCGTTTACACTGTATCATCGCTTGAGGCATTTCAGAAAATGCCCACGGCATAATACGGTCGTTTAGTTAATATCATTCTTTGGTTTCTTCCAGAAATTAAGTGCTTCGTATAATCCTGCTTTAAGTAGCCTTAATTAAGTCAAGTAAGGGCTAATCAATCACAAAGTTTTGTTTCTCTGACTGATGAAGAACCGAGCATTCACTTGAATCGGTCAGTCCACGATACGTATAACTGCTAGTTTCGTCCGCATAATTTAGGAAAGCAAAATATATTGAGCGGTATAAAAGAAATTCCTCTAACAGTTCAAGCTTCTAGATTCTGACTACTTTTTTTATCTGTCTATTAGGATGAACAGTAAATTCCTTTCACTGTGTCAGAAACATAAATTATGTTTAATCTTAAATATCTCTTTTTATCATAAAGACACAACTCTAATGTAGAGTTATGTGGACCTAATAATTAGACACGAAGCAAATCTACTCAAAATTCTTCAATTTTCACATTTATATTAAAATTAGAAATTGCAACTTGGTATGCAATTTGTACGTCGAATATATGTGAATTTTTATTTTTTTTTTCACTTATATGTTTGTTTAATTTAGTGTTTGTTTGTCATTTTTTGTATCATCAAATTTTAGTGCTTCATGATAGTGTAAACTGTAACAATCATAAACCTAAATAAGACTTAATCAAAACCCTAACAATGAACTCTAATTGGAATCATTTAAATAAAATAATAACTCATTGAATATCATCTACATTAATATTTAAATAAATTTGTATTATAATAAATATATTAATAAAATATAATTAATTATAAATTTCTAACATTTTCATCATCAATTCTTCTATATCACATCTTATAATAATTAATATATATTTATAATATTTGATTTTATTAAATTAATTAATGAATATAAGTCACATAAATTTATAATCTAAAAATATATATAATAAATTTTAAAAAATAAGAATAATAATTAAATTATAATACATTATCTATATTTTAAAGAAAAAATGTAATATATTTCAGAAAATAAGTATAAAAATTAAATTATAATACATTATCAATATATAATTTAACCAAAATATATTGTGGAGGGCTCCACCAGTAACTGGTGGTTAATCCTTGATAGTGTGATCCAATCAACAATCGATTTTTTTGTTAGTTTCTATAATATGCTATGTTATATCAAAGAAAGGTGCATGCTTTTTAAACTTGAAATATTTGAGAAATGTTTATTAGTAATTTGATTGGGTAGAAGTTGTTAAGGATAGATCGTCAGTAAAAAAATACAAACCATGATGCAAGAGAAGGCACACTCTACAGTGGATGGTGCAGACATTGCTCAAATCGAGGGTGCCTTGATTGAGTCAGTCTTCTTGGCACCTGCTGATTAGGGTTTACTGGCAGTATGCAAAAGTATTCTCGATTCTCAATGGGAGAGAACACACCTTCAGAAGCACGCACGGTTTCAAAGGAGGCTGCCGCAGTAGCTACAGGTGTTGCCAAAATAGGCTCTAAGCCTGGGGATTATGGTCAAGAGCATGGCATACAAATAGTGGACTGTAGGGCATCAATTTGTGCAATGACAAAGTGGTTTTTATTTCAAATATTTTTATTCATATGATTCTAGCAGTCTTGTTAGGGCTTGCTTGTATCTGGAGCAGATTCATTGGAGTGGAAGGAAGGCTCAAGATTATGTATGCAAATTGTCCCTTTGTATCAGAAGGCTCGAAGAACGAGCTCGAGAAAGGGTAAAACAGGCCCAAAAATGTGGTTTTAGCTAGATAATCAATAGAGAAGTGTTGCTTTCTTTACATCTTTCATTCTCCTTTTACTCTTTTTTTTTTAACCTCATTAATTTTATAGTTCCCCAGCTTATTAAGGGTGCGAGATAAACAGCATATGTTTAAATCAAGTTTAAGTGATTTATGCTAGTGCTAGTTATCGAATAACATATTGTTGGTGCCAAAATTTTAAACTTTTATTTTTGACTTGCAGGTGACGAGCATGCGTGGAAGACAAATGAAGAGTTTGCATGCCAAGCCCTTTCCAGTCTCAATTCCATGGCCATTCAATGTCTGCTGGCAAGCAAACTGAAAATCTCCTCATCCTCATCTAATTAGTGTTAGAGATCAATATCATTTCTCTAGTTGAATACTAATTATAATGCTAATGTTCTTCTCTTGAACTTGGAACAGAGCTTTCCTCCATCAAGCAGCTTCGACGCTGAGTTATATGGCCCTCAGGAGACTTCTATAACAACAGAGCACATCGAGAAAAACCGTGACGACCTCAGAGTGCAGTAATCACTTCTACACTTCTTCATGCATTTTCCTAAATATTAGCATTGTGTTCTCATTATATGCAATGTAATTCATATGAATTTACAAGAATAGTTGAATCTCATTAGTGTCGCTTACTTTTGTTCGTGCTTGAATCCCATTAAATTTATTGTGATTTAAAAAATAATGGGATCACGGGCCATTCCTTGGGCAAGGGCGAATCTGAACTATGCTGCTCAGGCACATATCATCTCTCTAGGTGAGTTGCACATTAGCTACTCTGTTTCCTTTTATTTGTTATTGGGGATAGAATTTGAGTTCACTTGAATAATGTATGTGCATATTTATGGGTGGTTGCAGTGAGTGGAGCAACTTATTTTATTGTAACTTAGACAATACCATTTTGGCCTCTGTATGGAAGAACTCCTTTGAAGAACTTGCAAGTCACATTGAATTTCCCCTGTAAATAGTAGGCTAAAATGGGGATATATCTATGCAAAAATAGAGAAGAAGGCCTAGATGAATGGCTAGCTATATGGTTAATTATTATAGGCCAAAAGATGGATGTAAATGAAACATTACCAGTTGTGAAATGGAATTAATATAGTTTTCCAAGCATTCTTTTCAAATAAGTTTATTGATAGAACTGCATCGCGTATAGCCGAAAGCTGTTACAATCCTTCATTATCTCTATATTAACAGGAGTGGATTCCAACATCTAGTCTGTTCATTACTTCATTTCACTTAACTTTCTATATACAAGCATGGCATACGGTCTAACTATGGCAGGATGCATGTGGAGGAGCATGGCATCACCAGCATGACAAAAAGTACCTTGTGTGTCTCGTAAACTGCATAGTTAACTCCAGTTGAGAAAGAGTCAATACATCATGCTTTTTCAAAATGTAGTCGCGTTCACACCTATGCAGTTTTATGAAATCATGCTTTTTAAAAGCTATGGAGCATTATCAATGGTGCAGGATGTTTCAATCATCTTGTATGGCTATTGGATCCTGTGCACCCTCGATCCCTTAACCCAGCCATATGCGTTTCATATAAGAAATGCCTTTGGCGTAATAAGGTAGACTTTAAGATCATCGTTAAAATGAAAAAATAAATTAATTTTTTTTTATAAATTTAAATATAAATCTTTGGTATTAGTAAATATAAAAGCAATGAGAAAATATTAATATTCAAGTCCTATTTATATATGACATAAAAATTGAGAATATTTTTTCAAGGTTTGACATTTATTTATTTTTGTCAAAAAATAAGTTTATAATATATTAGGTGCTATCTCAATTAAATATGGTCTAGTACTAACAATTAAAGAGAATAGCATCATTAGATGAAAAATAGTTATCTTTCATCAAACCTTGCTTCTATTATTAATAAAATCATAACAAGTCATCTCAATATGTTTGTCTACAAGAAACGTATCAGGAGATAGTCAAAGTCAGAGTAACAAGAGCCTCTTTGCAAATCTCTGCTGGCTATTACGACCGATTCGAAGCTTGAGCACTTTTCTACACAAAAATGGATGCCATAATAGAGGCTACATTTGAGGAGGTGACGCATTTTTAATTCTTGTCACTTTCCCTACCCAATCGCCTTGATTTCCCTGTAGATTCTTTCTCATCAAATAGTATACCATAACTAAATCCTATGTGTAACAGATACTTTTACGACCTTCTAAAGTCATCTAAGTTAACATGAGGTGCAATGTATCAAAATAGAGATAAGAAATTTAATTTTTTATAATTGGAGTGATAAGGTTAATTTGTTTTGAACAAAGGAGTAATTTTTTGGAGGTATGGGTCTATCATCTATTGACATTAACATTGTCAATTCTCACATATTTCAAACATTGTTTGTGTTTTTGAGGTCATATTTGTTACATGTAATAAGGAATTCAAGGAGTCACATGAATCAATGGATGGATAAAGAGTAATAATATATTACAAGAGGCTAAAGGAAATGGAAGCAGTAGGTTTTATATCATTCCAACCTAGCTTCTTGCTTAGAGGTGATTCATTGCATGAGAAGAACCCTATTTGTGTACCTGATGAAAAGAAAGGGCTTGCAGTATTTGTCCCTGAAGATAAGAGGGGGATCGACATATTTGTATCCCTAAAGAAAAGAGGGGGCTTGGCATTTGTGTCCCTGAAGAAAATAGGGGACTTGGCATCATGGTTATCCCTTCAAGGAGCAAGGGGGGGCAAGTTTTAGTTGATGATTTGTCAAGTACTTGAGGAGGAATCTTTTACACTTGGAGGAAGTGTGGAATTTGGAAGGAATGGTTGTCTCATGTGCAAGCGTGTAGTTGGTGATTTGTGCAGTACAAGAGGGATGTTTCCATGGCACTTAAAGAGGCATTAAAAAAACTCGGAGGAGATGTGGACTTTTAGAGGAAATGTGTCTCGTGTGCAAAACTAGAGGAGGCATTAGAGACACTTAGAGGAAATGTCTCTCATTGTGCATGGGAGGTGGGAACACTCATGTTGTCCTTGAATGGTTTCAGGTTCTACAGTAAAGAGATCCACTGATATAGTCAATTTGGTTTTTCTTGAGCCAGTGATAAGGATAGGTGAAGATGCTTGATAAAAGTCTCCAGAAGGGATGGGTTCAAAACCCTTGCAATGTTCTACTCTTGTTCAAGTTAATGTAATAAGGTGAGGAATATTGGTATATTTCATTAATTATTTAGGTTTAGGTTAATTTTAAATAGATTAGGTAAAATAAATGCTAGTTGTTAAAAAATAAAGTAGTTGAGAAGTTATTCATGTAAGGTGGTTTGTAATTGGAATACAAGGCTTTATAAGCCACATGAATATAATTAAATATTATCCGAGTGAATCCAATCGAATATCAATTTTACTAATTTTTTTGTTAATATACAACAATGGTTTGATTGTTCCATTCACATATTTTTGGACAAGGAAATTGTAAGGTGTATAAGAGTAAATGAAAATTCGTATGTGACAAATATATGAAAGGAATGCTTCTATTTGAAAATAAGCTCCTTTAAAACCTTAGTTTCAAGTGTTGATCCAATAAATTAGTTATGGCATGATAGGTTTGGCCACACACACACATATGTATGTATACATGCATGCATGTCTATATGTATATATGTATCTATGTATCTATGTATGTATGTATGCATGTATGTATGTATGTGTGTATCATCCTAGAAAGTAAGCACCTAGCTTGTACTCATTTTGTGCCCACATTAGTGTATTTTCTATGGTAGGACCTCATATTGCACTTAAATACATATTTAATTCAAATATGTGATGCGGGAGCATTTTGGGTTCCTGAAGATCTTTCTTAGTCTTGGAGGAATTCCTTGGCAGAGGAATACTATACTTTGTTTTTGGTAGTTTTCTGAGTTTCTGTGTTCTGATGATAGGTGGAGATCTTTGGAATGTGTGTTGAAAGGAGTTTTTTCCTTTATGTATGTGGAAGATATGTATAAGGTCACAGCTCTTGAGGTGGCATGGTTTGGGAGGTATTGGATGGACAATTTGAAAGTTAGAGTTGTTTTCCTTGCCACTGGAGCAGTATTTTCCTGCAGTTTTGGTGCTGATTGCGCATCATGGAGACCTTGATCCTTAATGAATCAGACCTTACAATCTTAGGGCCTTGAAGAGGGCCTAAAATAATATCTTTTATCAAGAGTCCAAGTCCTAATTCATTATGAATAAAAAGTTATGACCATTTTTCTCGAGGACCTATTTTCTACCAGTTTTCACGCAAAATGTGGAGTGTTTCTTCTTGTGCAGTTCTGTGTCATGAGATGGGGCCTTGAGTAGTTAAGGGCATATTCTTGGGTCATGTGTGGACCTAAATCCAAAGGTGCATTAATTTTTTATCATTCTTGCATTAGTTTTGGTTTCTCTTATTGGACTGGACCCATATTGTAATTTAATGCCTGACTAGCCGGCTTGTGGCTTAGCTGGCTATATATTGTGAGTTTGGGTTGATGTAGAAGTAGGATGATGATCATTAGATCATTCAAAAAGATCTAGAATGTGTAGTGATATGATGGAAGAGTAGAGTAGAAGAGATTTATGAATCTGGGAGTTGTAGCAGAACTAGTGGCTTGAGGGCTTAGGACAACAAGGGGTTGATTGGAAGGTTGTGAGTACAAGTTTAGATCCTATCTTAGTTGTTCTTATTAGAGGCTTCCTGTTGTAGATCTGAACTAGTTGGTGGTTCCTAGGATCTTGTGAGATCTTTCTGATACTTTGTGATTTCATTGTAATAGGCTGAAACCCGGAAGGCCTTACAAACGGACATGTTGAATGAAATTATGTTTTGAATCATTATCTTCTTATATTCCACTGTGCTTGGTGTTGTCATAATCATCACTGTAGGCTTGGACTATCCATTATCAAATCCTCCATCTATGTCCTATGTCAAGTGGTATCAGAGCTTGAAGATCTTGAGTGTGTAAACTAGTTGAGGTTGTTTGCACCATGACCTTGATTTGAAGATGCCTCCGAGGAGAGCATATTTGATGTGAGAGATGAAGATTTCCTTGAGTGAACAGATCATCAAATTGAGATAGGTTGTGAAGATCAACAGTAGATCATCGAGTGTGTGGAGGAAACTGGTATCTTATAATCAGATCACTGAGCAGAGGTAGTTGCACTTTGAAGGGAACTTGACGGATAAGTTGGGTTAGCTTTGGCCTAAATTCCAAGAGAGAAGACATCTTGACAAGGTTGAAGAGCTATGTGATATTGGTTTATGTGATCATTTGGTGGACTCTGACATGAAACCTGTAGAGCAACTTTTCATTTTTGTTGAGATACCTGTGTTTACTAATACTGTGGTTGACCTTGTTGAGGCTGGTGAGAAGATTTATTTTCATATCCAGTTAGTTGTGTTTGACATGGAGATTGTAGAGCATCTGGTTGGGTGTGATTAGGCTGTTGTTGGTCAAGAGTTATCTGTTGCTGAACACCTTTGTGATGGTGGTTTTGGTGACTTTCTCTTATTCAGTTTTATGGTTCAGATCTTATTTTTTGGTTGTGGACTTGAATTGTTGGTTGACAATAATGAGTCTTGTGATGAGTTGCAGAAATGGGATGCTGATGATGAGGGATTCCATTTTGATGTGGATCTGACTTTGGATCTACTTGTTGGGGAGTTGGATACTATTGTTGCTGAGATGAGTTGTCGTGATTAGTGGTATGCTGGTTGGATTGATGAGATTCATACGATCCTGATGTTTGAATGAATGAAGCATAGATGGTTGGTTTTCCAATTTGTTCTCTTATCCTTGATGGATTGGAAGCCTTTGGTGAAGATGGAGTTGATTGTAGATAATTATTTTGAGATTAAAGTATGATACATACTTTCTATTTACCTAGATAGTCTGATGCAAGAGTATTTTGGGTTCTTGAAGATCTTTCTTAGTCTTGGAGGAATTCCCTAGTAGAGGGATACAATACTTTGTTTTTGGCATTTTTCTAAGTTTCTGTGTTGCGATGATCTGTGGAGATCTTTGGAATGTGAACTAAAAGGATTTTTTTCCTTTATTTATGTGGAAGATATGTCTAAGGTTGCAGCTCTTGAGGTGGCATGGTTTGGGAGATATTGGATGGACAATTTGAAAGTTAGAGTTGTTTTCCTTGGCGTCAAAGTAGTATTTTCCTGCAGTTTTGGTGCTAATTGTGCATCGTGGTGACCTTGATCCTTAATGAATCAGCCTTTACACTCTTAGGGCCTTAAAGAGGACCTAAAATAATATCTTTTCCCAAGAACACAAGTCCTAATTCATTATGAGTAAATATTTATGACTATTTTTCTCAAGGGCCTATTTTCTACCAATTTTCACGTGAAACGTGGAGTGTTTCTTCTTGCGCGGTTTCATGTGGTGAGATGGGGCCTTGCATAGTTAAGGGAATGTTCTTGGGTCATGTGTGGACCTAAATCCAAAGGTGCATTAATTTTTTATCATTCTTGCATTAGTTTTGGTTTCTCTTATTGGATTGGACCTATATTGTAATTTAATGCCTAACTGGCCGACTTGTGGCTTAGCTGACTATATATTGTGAGTTTGGGTTGATGTAGAAGTAGGATGATGATCATTAGATCATTAGGAAAGATGTATAATGTGTAGTGATATGATGGAAGAGTAGAGTAGAAGCAGATTTGTGAATCTAGGAGTTGTAGCATAACTAGTGGCTTGAGGGCTTAGGACAACAAGGGGTTGCTTGGAAGGTTGCGAGTACAATTTTAGATCCTATCTTGGTTGTTCCTATCAGAGGCTTCCTATTGTAGATCTAAACTAGTTGGTGGTTCCTTAGATCTTGCGAGATCTTGCTGATACTTTGTGATTTCATTTTAATAGGCCGAAACTAGGAAGGCCTTACAGCTAGACATGTTGAATGAAATTCTATTTCGAATCATTATCATGGTATATTCCACTGTGCTTGGTGTTGTCATAACCAGTAGTGTAGGCTTGGACTGTCCATTGTTGGATCCTCCATCCCTGCCCTCCATCAATATGAGTCCTCCTACATCTTTAATATTGCTTTAACTCAAGGTTGGCTCTGTCTTCTAGGCATGATTTTCCAGTTTTCATCTAATTGCATAATTCATTTCCTCACCTAGGACCCATTCATTTTCAAATTTCAAGATTTGTATTGAATTCAAAAAAACCTTCTTTCTATCCCTATTCTCCTTTTCACCTTCCCTGACATCCACATGAAATTTGAGCTTATTTTACCTAGGAAAAGTTGAGAGATGACTTGTCCATGGAGGGAAATTCAAGAGTTGACTTCTTCCCGGCATACAAGTTGAGATTTGACTTATCCCTGGGTTTTTTAACCTAGATTTGGCTCGGGGCATGCTGCTGGGGTTTTCTTCAAAGGTTTAGATTTACACTTGGCCTTGATCAAATTTGAGCCCCGAAATGGAGGGAGTTTAGTATAAAAGGACATCCTTTCCCCTCATTTGGAATCCATCATTCCTATGCAAGCTATAATTAAGTATAAGTTATCAAGTCATCAATCAACCGTCCAAGCATTCAAGCAACCAAGAGCCATCAAGCATTCAAGTCTTCATTCCTCTCATGCAATCAAAGAATTTTCTTCTATAAATCGAGCTTCTTTCCCCATTAGAGGCCAAGAAAAGGAGTTTTATATAAAGGAAGAAGATCCACATTCATCTATCAAAGTTTCTTCTTCTCTCTCTTTCCCAATCAAACATTGTGGTGGATTACAACATCTACTTCATAAGGTTTATCTTTTCATGATTTCCTTTTTAGATTTTTGTGTTTAGTCAAAGCTATTGCATCAACATTATTGATCACATTTAAAGATGTTATTGTTTCTATATGGTATGATATACTTCATTGTTTAGATCTAGCTTTTGCTACATGATATCATAATTTTATTTTATTTCAAATTTGATTTCTAAATAGGGGTTTGACTGAGGCAAACCCCTTTCTTTAACCATCTTCCCCATTTTTATGTGTATAAGAATAAGTTGTGGAGTCATGGTTTATGTTACCCAAATTTTCCTATTTTTTACAAATTTGGCTAAATCCTATTCCAAGTCTGCAATTTTATCTTGTCAAGAATCCCTAAAAATTCCATGGCTTTAGGTCGTGTCTCTTGGCCTCTGTAATTTTCTAATCCCCTGGTATGCAGTCAAAAATTCATAAAGGTGATCGTTGTGCCCAATAACCCTGAAAACCCTAGGTCACGTTCTAATTTTGTGTTACTTTTTGAGCCACTTAAATCCCTCTAAACACATGCGCCCTTTAAAAGTGACCACCTTCATGTGTTAAGTCTCTAGGTTGTCGGGCAGGGTCCCTTTTAATATTTCCTACAAATGCCTAAGTCTCCCGACAATACTTTACAAGGTGGCTCCCCTTTTAACTTGTGACTGTTGCATGTTTGCATGGAATCTTTTAAGCCCATGTGATCATGCAATAGGGTGACACCTGTATCGGTGGGCCTAGTTCTGAGTTGATATAAGATCCAACGGTTATCATATGATCTCACGAAATCTTCCGATCCCATGTGATCATGAGACAACTGTTGATACGGTATCGACATCACAACGCTTCAAATTTGTGTGGGTCCACTGCCATGGTGTCCTACATGGAAGCATTTCATATGCCATGGGTCTGCATTTTCAAATGGGCTGATGTGTAAAGCTTTTGATTGGTCGCGAGCTGGTGATGTGGAAATTTGTCAGTCGGGTAGAGTATCTTAGCGAGATGGCAGGGAGGAAAGATCTATGGTGGTCGCTTGATTGCATGGAATCTTTTGAGCCCATGTGATCATGCGACCATCATCTGATGTAGGGTCCAGGTTCCTTTGACTTTCGAGGTGACAGTCTTCTCTGACGTGCTCATTTTCTATTGGGCACTGCTGACGACATGGTCTTTTGACTTTTCAAGCGGCCCATGACTATTGTAAAATTGATATGAGCCACTCGATCTGCCAGGAAATAAAAGGATCGACAATCATGTTTTAACCAAACGTGGTAACCATTTATTTTCAAATTCAAATATCTCTGCAGAGGGTTTTCTGCAAACGATTGATTCCAGCAAGCTACGACTACAGAAGGTAGATCAAAAAATTTATGCCTTCAGGACATTTGCAGTTGAAAGGATGATGAGAAGGTCTGGGCAGGCCATCTTGGGTCATTTCTTATCCCTGAGAGGTACCATTTTGTGCATTCATGGCAGGCCTGTTGTGAAAAATTTGGTGAACCGAGGTTGCTTGTTTGTAGGTTGATTTCAGTACAGGGATGGGCACACAAAGATGAATATCTAATTAGTTGAGATATTTGCAAAAATAGCATTTATGATCATACTTGATTGATTTAGGGTTTGTTATTTTGTTGTAAATCTGTAACCCTAGTTAGGCTTTGCTCTCACTTGTTTAGAGGAGATGTATATATTGTTTTTTTTGGAGATTTTGTGCTCAGAGTTGGACAATTGTAAAAGAATTTCACTTTTCTTAAGGGTCATCTGTGGTATCATTTCTATCCTCTGGCTTATATAGTTGTAAATCTTTCATTGATTATTCAAACATTGCAAAGGTATTTTGTGACAATTCTTCATGTCCCTATGCTTCCTTGTTTGGATCATCTCTTAATGAATTGAAGTCTATGCATGTTTTCAATGGCAACTTAGGGTTCCTGATCCCTCTTACTTTCTATAATTGTGTGTGTTATTGTGTTTGATCTTATTTAGATGTTTTTGTGGGTATACTTCAGCCCCCTAATAGTCTTGTCTCAATCCTACACCGAGTTGTAGAAGTGAATGTCTCCTTGCAGGTCATAGGTTGTGTCTTATGTTCAGGCCCTTCTATGAAACACTTATGCAAGCCTATTTAGTAAGTTGTGACCTACTAGACCTAAGCCTTTCATTGGTTCTATCCCTCTATGCTGCAATTCATACCCTAATTTTTATGTATCACCTAGTAGGTAGTTTGCTTTCAATTATTTCCTTTTCAAGTATTCCTTCTATCCCTTTCCCTCAAAAGTTTTACTTTCATGTCTAGAAGCAAATTAAGGTGATTATCCAAGAGGAACCAGCCTAGAACCTAGAGGTCTCATCTGAGATAGCATAGGTCCCACAACCTAGAGATGATTCCCATGTTATACTAAGTTATCAAGACCAAGAGAGCTTGAAACAAGGGTGCAAACTTAGTGTATAACAATTCTAGCACATCCGGTGGGACCAAAGTTCAAATTCATGTTCAATGTATGCTATCTCTGATATGATGATAGCATGCAATAGACCTAGAAGAGGTCATTTTGTTGCATATCTGGCAACTTCAGAAAGTCTACTAGTTTCAAAGATCAAGTGCTGGTATGTTTCAAATCTTTCATATTCAAATCCCAACTAATTGCATGAGTAGACATGTCAAGTTATTATGGACAGTTAGGTTACTCACCATCCTATTATGAGAATAATGCTCAGTGGGCTAGTTATCACCCTTATCAAAGCCATCCAAAGCCTCCTTTTATCCCAAGCTTCCATACAATACAAGGCTATCATTATATCTAGCATGCCCCAAATGATTTTGCCCTTGTACAAGATTATGAAAGAGCCCTCCACCAAGAAGGGTCATGGGCACAAATGGCACAAAAAAGGTTGCAAAGCCAACTCCCCTATCATGCTTACCACCCACCTACCCCTTCTCAGCCTAATTGGTGGCAGATTCAGAGCTCAAACTTCATGAAAGAGCAAGAAAAGACAAAGAGTCT
Organism: Chamaecyparis obtusa; assembly: GCA_027943335.1. Classification (NCBI taxonomy): domain Eukaryota; kingdom Viridiplantae; phylum Streptophyta; class Pinopsida; order Cupressales; family Cupressaceae; genus Chamaecyparis; species Chamaecyparis obtusa. Next base: position 103,400 of record BSBK01000783.1, read on the forward strand.
GTTGCTTGATTTAATTAAGCAAGTGTCTGAGATCAGGGAGCAGCAGGAAATGGAAGCTCAAAGTTATGAGCCAGGGTTCATCCCTTACCAAGTGGCAGAGGCTCTTGTTGATGAGCAACAAATAAAAAAATTCCAAGAAGAGATCAGACACCGAGCTGACATTGAGACAACAAGGTTGAGATCACAAATTTCTCAACAAGAGGCTCCTAGACCTAAAATTCGAAGCTGGATGACCCATTTTCCTCAAGAGCCTACACATTAAGGGCATACAAAGCACTCATTTCCAAGTTTTAGGAGCACCCTTCGAGAATCTGAGCTTGTTTTGGAGCGGTTACAACCTTATTGTGGTCTGCAACAGCCTAAAGACTATATTGAGACAGAGCCGGCTGTAAGGGACCAACACCAAGATGATAGGTCCTTTAGTTTTACAAGCTTCAAGATGGGTATGCCTTCTATGTCTCCCTCTAAGCCCCCTCAATTTCATATCCCAAGTTTTAAGGAAAAAAATTCCTTCCAAGAGCCTATACTTGAGATGCAGCCTACCACTCTGCAAGAGTAGCCTGTTTAAGAAATTTTTTTATCCCAAGAGGCCCTTTTGGTCTTGTAGGATGATGGAGTGTTATGGATACCCCAATGGACTCTGCCTCCCGGCTATCAGATGCCAGATCTTTTCAAGATACTAGTCTAGTGTCTGAGTAAGGACCTATGGCAAATGAGCTTTCATGTGATGAGGAGGAGAAGAAATCTGAGGTATCAGTGTAGAGTGATGATTGTGATGAATTGGAGTAGCAAGCGAAGGAGGTGGAGTTTGATGCCCAGCCTGAGCTCTTGGTCAATTTTTTGAGTGAGCTTCTCCTCTTTGTTGATAATGAAGAAGAGACCATGCCATTGCCTATGGGTGAAGGTCAATTAGAAGAAAACATCCAGCATCAACAAGAGGTTGATACAAAGGGGGATGCTATGCTTTTATTTGATAAGATGCCTAGTTTTGTTGAGTAGGATGATAAAGATATGATCATAGCCACCTCTTTGAAGTTGCAGCGGCTAGAAGAGATTGATATTGAAGATATGTTGATTCATGAGCTTGATCTCATCTTCGAGGAGGAGACTTCCCAATATGAAGAGGATGACCAGAGCCTCGGGGAAGATTGTTTGCAGGGCATCATAGGAAGCTTGTGTGTGGAGCTTGATTGTGAAGAGCTGGTCATTCCTGGGGATCTTCAGGATATTGACAACTTTGATGATCTCTTGGCCTGTTTAAAAGAGGAGGATGACAGTCCCCTGTCCACAGATGATGAGTTGACATGGCTATCTATGATGGAGGGAAACCATGAAGATAAAGAAGAAGCCATCAAGGAAAGTCTTGCCTTTAGACTTTCAAGAGGCTACCCCATCAGATACTTGGCACAGAAGGAGTTTACCGAGGCCCCTCCATATGATCAATTAGAGGAAGGTAGATTTGATCCTATTTTTGCAAAGGCAGTTAATAATTATTTGACAAATTTTTGTGTGCCTCATATCTTTGTAGCTATCCTCATGTGTCCAATGCAAAATATCCTAATAAGGAAAGGTAGCTATTTTTCACAACCAGTGAATGGTTTCATTTGACCAAGTTTCTGTAACTGGTTAGTTTAGGATAGGTTAGGTTTTCCTGCTTTTTGTCCCTATTTTCTAGCTTAGTTCCCTGTTTTCCAAGAAGTGCTCGAGCACAATTTTGTTCCAAGTTTCTCTATCAAGAGTTTTGTGTTCTAGAATAGACCCCATGCCCAATGGATTGCTTCAAGGCCACTGGTTTCAATGTCTAGCAGGCTGACATCTAGTAGAAATTGCCAAAATGTTACCCAATTTTTCCTATTTTATACAAATTTGGCTAAATCCTATTCCAAGTCTACAATTTATTTTGTTGAGCATCCCTAAAAATTCCATGGCTTTAGGTCTTGTCTCCTGGCCTCTGCAATTTTCTAATCCCCTGGTATGTAGTCAAAAATTCATAAAGGTGACCATTGTGCCCAATAACCCTGAAAACCCTAGGTCATGTTCTAATTTTGTGTTACCTTTTCACGCCACTTAAATCCCTCTAAATGCACGTGCCTTTTAAAAGTGACCACCTTCATGTGTTAAGTCTCTAGGTTGTTGGGCAGGGTCCCTTTTAATATTTCCTACAAATGCCTAAGTCTCCCGAAAATACTTTCCAAGGTGGCTCCGCTTTTAACTTGTGGCTGTTGCATGTTCGCATGGAATCTTCTGAGCCCATGCGATCATGCGACAGGGTGACACCTATCCCAGCAAGCCCAGTTCTCAGTTGATATAAGATCCAATAGTTATCACATGATCTCATGGAATCTTTCGATCCCATGCGATCATGCGACAACCATTGATATAGTATCAGCATCGCAACACTTCAACTTTTTGTGGGTCCACTGCCACAGTGTCCTACATGGAAGCATTTCATAGGCCATGGGTCCACGTTGTCAAATGGGCTGATGTGTAAAGCTTTTGATTGGTCATGAGCTGGTGATGTGGAAATCTATCAGTGGGGCTGAGTATCTTAGCAAGATGGTAGGGAGGAAAGATCTACGGTTGTTGTGTGATCACATGGAATCTTTTGAGCCCATGCGATCATGCGACCGCCGTTCGATGCAAGGTCCAAGTTCCTTTGACTTCTGAGGTGTCAGTCTTCTGCGACATGCTCATTTTCTATTGGGTGCTGCTGATGACATGGTCTTTTGACTTTTCAAGGGGGTCATGACTGCTGTAAAATCGATATGAGCTGCTTAATCTACTGGGAAAGAAAAGAATCGACAATCACGTTTTAACCAAACTTGGTAACCATTTATTTTCAAATTCAAATATCTTTGCAGAGGGTTTTCTACCAGTAATTGATTCCAGTAGGCTGCGACTGCAGAAGGTAGCTCAAAAAATTTGTCTTTAGGACATTTGCAGTTGAAAGGATGATGAGAAGGTTTGGGCAGGCCGTCTTGGGTCATTTTTTATCCCTGAGAGGTTCCATTTTGTGCATTCATGGCAGGCCTGTTGTGGAAAAGTTGGTGAATTGAGGTTGCTTGTTTGTAGGTTGATTTCAGTACAGGGATGGGCATGCAAAGATGAATTTTTGATCGGTTGAGATATTTGTAGAAATAGCATTTATGATTAGACTTGATTGATTCAGGGTTTGTTATTCTGTTGTAAATCTGTAACCCTAGTTAGGTTTTGCTCCCGCTTGTTTAGAGGAGATGTATATATTGTTTTTTTTGGAGCTTTTATGCTCAAAGTTGGACAACTTTAAAAGAATTTCACTTTTCTTAAGGGTCATCTATGGTATCATTTCTACCCTCTGGCTTATACAGTTGTAAATCTTTCATTGATTATTCAAACATTGTAGAGGTATTTTGTGACAATTCTTCATGTCCCTATGCTTCCTTGTTTGGATCATCTCTTAACGAATTGAAGTCTATGTATGTTTTCAATGGAAACTTAGGGTTCCTGATCCCTCTTACTTTTTGTAATTGTGTGTGTTATTGTGTTTGATCTGATTTAGATGTTTTTGTGGGTATACTTCAGCCCCCTAATAGTCTTGTCTCAATCCTACACCGAGTTGCAGAAGTGAATGTCTGCTTGCAAGTCATAGGTTGTGTCTTATGTTTAGGCCCTCCTATGAAACACTTATGCAAGCCTATTGAGTAAGTTGTGACCTACTAGACCTAAGCCTTTCATTGGTTCTATCCCTCTATGTTGCAATTCATACCCTAATTTTGGTGTATCACCTAGTATGGTAGTTTGCTTTCAATTATTTCCCTTTCAAGTATTCCTTCTATCCCTTTCCCTCAAAAGTTTTACTTTCATGTCTAGAAGAAAATTAGGGTGATTATCCAAGAGGAACCAGCCTAGAACCTAGAGATCTCATCTCAGTTAGCATAGGTCCCACAACCTGTAGATGATTCCCATGTTATACTAAGTTATCAAGACCAAGAGAGCTTGAAACAAGGGTGCAAACTTAGTGTATAATAGTTTCAGATATAAAAATTTTAGGTGCAAATAGAGGATCATAGAAAGTTTCATCAATTTTGGCACTACTAGGAACAAGTCAACTTCTCAACTTGTCCTTCAAAAATTGACTTCTACCTACAATTTTTGGCTGAAAATTACAGAGCAAGAAGTTATGGTCTCAACTTGTTAAGATTAGAAAACAAAAATCTAATAGTAACAAAAAAAATATAACTAATAATGCAAAGGAATAAAGCACACAAAATTAGAAGAAGAAGATAGAAATATTTAATGTGGTTCACCCAATCTTGGGATACGCCCACCAAACACAAAGTCCAATCTTATTATCTAGTAATTTCAACTTGTTACAATCTACAGTCCCTTGCAACTCAATACCACTACAAGAAGCTATGAAATTCTCATCATGAAAAAATCCTAACCCTAAGGTATTATAAAAGAACTTATGTCAGTTAACAAGTTAACCCTAAAAATACTTGACGAGTCAACCTAGAGAGAAGCTTGACAAGTCAACCTAGAGAAATGCTTTACGAGTCAACTCAAAAATACTTGACAAGTTAACCCCAAATTTTGTTTTTTGGGCCGTTGCCTTGAACCCCATGATGAATGAAAACTGTATAGTACTTGCATGATTAGTCACCACAAACCAACATAGTTTACTAGATCCAGAGTTATAAATGATTCTAACATTTTAGTGACATTAAAATTTAGATCCAAAGTTCAAATGTCCTCATGTTTTTTCAAGGTACACTCACTCTTTCTCTTTTGTCCTTGCATTTACTTTATCAGATCATATCAAATCTCTATTAAGGAATATATAAACCCCAATAAGCATAGATCTTGTATTTTCAGCCATCCTCCTTTTGGTTATGCCAATTGGGTTTACTTTGTGAGGGTATTATATTCCAATGTATGTAGGATTTGGGTTATAGTAGCTTCTATTTTACTTCTCCTATTTTCCTCTATACAATATGTGGGTGTGTGTGTGTACACACACACACAAATATATATATATATATATATATATATATATATATATATATATATATATATATATATATATATATATATATATATATATATATATATATATATATATATATATATATATATATTTGTGTGTGTGTGTGTGTGCATATATATACATGTGTGTACACTTCCAAAAAGTTGGACTTTGTTTTGAAGATGCTTGAAAAAACAAAAGACATGAAGTAGATAATAAAAATGAACTTGAACACAAGATTTCCTTGTCTTTTAACTCCTCGTCTCATGGATTGTGCAAAAGTAGAGGAACTATCCTCCACTTGAGTCACTCCTAATGTTGTTAAATGAAATATAATTTTTCAAACTAGTGGCATGATGTTACGTAATAAGAATTTGGTAGAAAAAAATAGATAGCACAAGGATAGGATAATAGAAGATAGATAAAATGAAATTAAATGTCTCAACTTATAAATTTTTGATGGGGGGAATCTGTGACTAGGATTCAATGATTAATGAATGGTTAAGAATGATTGAGATAGATAGCATGGATTGATAACTTATCCTTATGACAAGTTTCACAATAAGAATAAATGTGTAAGGGCTAGATGTTATCACACATATGTGAGCACATATTTGGAAGATCACGAAAGAGACTTATCTATCGTATGTGTAAGAGATAGGGGGGCTTCAAAATGTGACTTGTCTATGATATGTATTTAAGAGGTAGGGTGACTATGAAGTGATCTTACATGCTCACACATGTGGTCAAAAGGAGGGTAGGGACAATTTTTGAATGATGAAAAGTTAAGATCTTGAACCAATAGATGTGTTACAAGACTAGGATTGAGTATCAAAGGTTGAAGGTGAGGTAAAATTAAATAATAGGAAAGATGGTAATGAAGGTTGATTAGCCTAAATCAAATAATTAATATATAATTAATTGATTTAGTTGAAGGATGTGTGAAATAATATTTTATATGGTGATATTGTTATTAAGATTCAACATTGTAGCTTTTGAGTCAAACTCATTGACCCATGTTTCATGAGTAGTGGTAAAAAAGAACCCATCTCACATGAGAATGAATGAAACATTTATAATTCATTAAATCTAGGTGATGTTCACAAAAGTGAAGCACTAGCACTTCCCAAGAGGTCATTTATCCCAATACTACTTCATCTTAAACACACCCAATACTACTTCATCTTAAACACACTTAACCATGAAGTTTCTTCCAAGGTTAAGTCCACTTTACTTGCAAACTCATTTTAAAACCCTTCAAGAAGTGTCCTGGCTTATGAACCATTCATTAGAATTCCCCTTGAGCTCATCAATTGATAAGTAGGAGAGATTTTCTACAATAATTATAATTGTGATACTGCTATCCAGATTTAGTTGGGTAGTTTTTAACTTTTAAACTCATTGACCCCTATTTCATGAGTAGTGGTTCACAAGAACCCATCTCTCATAAGAATGAATGAAACACTGTGTGCCTCATTGCATCTAGGTGATGCTCAAAGAGGTGAAGCACTAGCACTTCTTGGGAGGTCACCCATCCTAGTACTACTCCATCACAATCATGCTTAACCATGGAGTTTCTGCTAAGTTTAATTCTACTTTGCTTGCAACCTCATCTATAAAACCTTCAAAAAACATTATTCCTTATGAATAATTCATTAGAAAGCATCTTAAGCTCATCAATAAATAAGTAGGAGATAGTTTCCACAACAAGTCAAAATATGATATTGCTATTAGGATTCAACTATGTAGTTTTTTAGTCAAACCAATTGGCCCATGTTTCATGAGTAGTGGATCATGAGAAAAAATCTCTCATGAGAATGAATGGAACACTTAGCACTCATTTCATCTAGGTGATGCTCATAGAGATGAAGCATTAGAACTTCTCAAGAGGTCATTCATCCCATTACTACTTTAACTCAAGCATGCTTAACCACAAAGTTTCTTCCAAGGTTAAGCCCACTTTCCTTGCAACCTCATTTGTAAAACCTTCAGGAAGTATTTTTCTTTATAAACCATTTATTGTAAATCCCTTTAATCTCATCAATTTAGAAGTACCTAAAATAGTTTCCATAGCATGTCCAATTGTGATATTGCTATTAGGATTCAACTGTGTAGTTTTTGAGTCAAACTCATTGACCACATATTTCATGAGTAGTAGTTCACAAGAACCTTTCTCTCATGAGAATGAATGGAATGCACAACATTTATTACATCTAGGTGATGCTCACATAGATGAAGTGTCAGGACTTCCTAGGAGGTCACCCATCCTAGTATTACTCCAACTCAAGTGCGCTTAACCACAAAGATTCTTCCAAGGTTAAGTCCAATTTTCTTGCAACCTCATTTGCAAAACCTTTAGCAAGTTTGTGCCTTATGAACAATTTATTAGAAAGCCCCTTAAGATGATCAATTGATAAGTAGGAGATAGTTTCCATAGCAAGTCAAATTGTTTTTTGCATAATTAGTTAAAAATAGATTTATTTGATTAAAGGTTAGTGGTAAAGATAAAAAAAACATTAAATTAAAATAAAATAGAATCAAGTGTGGTCAAGTATCTAAAATTTTTTTCTAATCTTTATAAACAAGTGAAAGATTGTTTACAGTAAGAATGATCTATTCATTGTAAACAAGTGAAGATTCTATTCATTAGGAATGATGAATTTACTTAAAACATATAGGTCTGCTTTCCAAAAGCTTAAGTTTGAAACATTTATCTTTTCAAGGAATTTTTACATAAATTTAAAATACAAAATGAAAGTTTAAAATTCAAGATGAATGGTGTGACTAATTATTGTGTTAGAGCATAAGACCATGTTAGGTAGTTAACTTCTTGCAGCTGCACTTTAGCAATTGAATAGTATTTGTGCTATCTAAGATTCCATCCAATAATTGTTATTGATCTTTGAGTACATTCGAAAGGTTTCAACTTCATTGTTACACCCACAATCTCTGTTATTCAAACTTTATTGGATGAACTTTATGTGTTATTAACACATACAAGAGTTGGAAGGGCATGAAACTTTGATTCCCTTAAAACTCCAGATTGCTTATCATCACTTCATCTAGATTTTTTTTTCTGTTTTATCTTCATTCTCACCTTTCTCATTGTCAAACTCAATAGGTGGTAGGATATGGATTTTGTATGCCACCTAAATTTTCAAGGGTTTGGGGAGGAAGACAGCAAAATTCAACATTGAATTTGTACTAGATTGAGAAAGCCCACATCAAGCATGCACCGTTACTAAATTAAGACCATTCATTATACCCTATTTTCTTTTATACAAATTATTCTTATTATTGATGTCACTTAATGTATTTTGTAGAAGACTCTCTATTTTTTACCCTTTTTATTCATGACCAGATGCTTACTCGAGTCAAACATTAATAGCCGCTTTGTGTAGTTTTGACTAGACCTTATTTTTATAAAAATAAACTAAGAAGTTGTGTCACATCTAGGGAACCTCCTTTGTCAAATCTGCATTCAAGAATAAATTTTTGAGATACATTTTGGTGGCTTCTAAATGAGAAATGTATGACTTTACATCAAAGCTGTGTCTAAGTTATGATAAGAAAAGATATTTGATAAATGCGACCAAATATAATTTTATGTTCCTAACACAGTCGAAAGAATTCTCTTATACTATTCAACGTAATGGATAGAGATGAAAAAGTAAATATAATCTAGAAGCGTGAACTCCGAAAGGAATTCATTTATACTATTCAATACCTTTTGCATTCCTATTTTTTGTGGACTGAAAAATCACTATTATATGCAGTCGTGGGATGACCGATTCAAGTGAGTACTAGCTTCTTTACTAATCAGAGAAATAGGGCTTAGTGATCGATAAGCCCTTCTATGACATAATTAAGACAAATTAGTAACGAAAACAATATTTTTTTAAACGGGCTCCTAAACATTTTTAATCTATAGTCAACTTAATTACTGACAGTCTTGTAAGAATAACATGGTGAAAAATAATTAGAATGTCAAACAAAGAGATGGCATCAGCATGATGAGTGTAATCGTAATGACAAATCAACGCTGAATGGTACTATCTCAATTGTAAGCGGCATGAGATTCTAACAAATGCACGGTTCTCGTAGCTGCTGAATTTGACAATAATTGTGTTGAGATGGAAGTTAAAAAGAGACGAGAAATCTACAAGCAATTGGCAACATGAGAGAAGGAGAATTTCATGGCGGCACTCGAGTGATCATTTCAAAACTGTCCACAGAGACGATCACCCAAATCACTTCTATGTCACGGAATCACATCCTATAACGTGTGACGCTTTGCACATTACAGATTCAAACCATCCATTACATTTCTCCCAAGAAGATTTAAGCTTACTTCTTCCTTGCAATCTAAAATCTATCCTCGCCTGAAGCATTGGCTGATTGCTAGCATGAAGAGTAGTTATGCCAAAGTTGATGAAAAGATTGCAGAAAACTCTAAAAGCAAAGGTGCGGTAATTGCTCTGACATCAATTCTTGTTGTGGCTGCTCTAGTGTTTGTGGCTTTTGTCACCTCAAATGACAACAATCATCATCATTCTTGGAGAATGGTCTGCAAAGTGGCGAGCTTGGCATGTAGCAAGGCCCGTTATCCCGAGTGATGCATCTCGTCCATGGCTTCCTATCCTGCTTTTTAGATAGAAGAGCTCGATAATATAACTAACCTCACTTTCCAAGTGAGCTTGCAAAGGGCTCGATAAGCCCACAACTTCACTCTCACTCTCCAAAACAATGTGATGAATGAAAGAGAGCGTGCAATGTGGCACGATTGTTGCGAGCTCTTCCAAGACATCATCCATCTTCTCAACATCTACTCTCACAATGGTTCCTTATCCTTCACCACTGACTCCTCCATTTGGCTCAGTGCTACTCTCACAAACCAAGAAACCTGCTTGAATGAATTTTTTCATCTCAACTTGAGCACCACCAATCCCATTAGAGCTCTCATGTCATCTAGAGCTATGAATTTGTTAGAACTAGTCAGCAACTCGCTCTCTATGTTCAAGCTCTCCACTTTGCCTACCAAGACCATTAATAACCGCTGCCTGCTATCTGTAAATAGCAATGAAAATGGAGATTTCTATTCCCAGCATGGTTGTGAGAGTAAAGATGGATTTCCCGAATGGCTGTCAGCGGGAGATCACAAGCTGTTGTAGGCATCAAGCCCAGCCAGCCAAGTGAACGCAGTGGTAGCCCAAGATAGTTCTGACAATTACCGAACAATCACCCAAGGAATCAGTGCTACGCCTGAGTAGAGCAGCACGAGATACATCATCTACATCAAGGCAGGAACTTACAAGGAGAATATCGACATATCCAACAAGATAATGAAATTGATGTTGGTGGGAGATGGCAAGGATAAAACTTGAAGGATAATGATGCTGATATCATCGCCTCTAATAAACTATTAGTTCTATTTTAGACTTGCCTCCAGCAATCTATTAGTTCTATTTTACACTGCTTTAAAATAAGGAATTAATGTTATTTTTACAAGCACTCAACATTGGCAGATTCTATAGTAGATTGTTAATTAGAAGATAAAGTTAGTTTATTTTTGTTAAGCTTGAATAAAGCTGCTTGCTAAAATATAATTTATATACAAGAAGCATGCAACAATAATTGTAAGTCTTTGCTGTTGTAAAACAGAGTATCCTTTGTTCTGTTCAATATTTTCATTTATTTGATCTTATATTCTATTTTGTTGTTATCTCTTTCATTGTGATTGCTGCTCTTTAATTTCTACATTTGGTATCAGAGCTTTAGGATTGTGAAACTTTCAGCATGGCAAATAATTTACAAATTTTAGATTTTGATGGAGTTGATTATCAATATTGGTCAATCAAGATGAAGACCTTTTTGATAGGAAAAGATTTTTGGGGGACTGTTGAATCAGGATATGAAGAACTTGAGAATTGGGATGATCTCACAGCTAATGAGAGGAGATTGAAGAAGGAAGCTGAGAAGAAGAATGCAATGGCTCTATTTCACATTCAAATGGCTCTTGAGAAGAGCTTATTTCCCAGAATTGCTGATGCATAGACAACAAAGGAGGCTTGGAAGAATCTAAAAGATGCTTACCATGGCAATGACCAGATCAAGGTTCTGAAACTACAAACCTTGAAGAGAGAATATGAGAATTTGAGGATGAAGGAAAGTGAGAATGTGGGAGATTTTTGTGTAAGAGTCAAGGATGTGGTTCATAAAATGGCCACTTTGGGTGAACCTATGAGCCAAGAGCATGTGATACAAAAGGTATTGAGATCTCTAACCCCAAAATGGAATACTGTAGCAATTATTATGGAAGAAAGTAAAAATTTAGCCACCTTGGAGTTTGATGAGCTAGTTGGATCTCTCATATCACATGAGGATAGAATAAGGGACATTTCTACCAGCATTAATGAGAAGGCTTTTGCTTCCCAATTACAAATTTCAAAGAATGATGGTGCTAGCAGTAGCAATAACAACCATAGAGGCTCAGGAAGGGGTCAAAATCAAAACTTTTCAAGAGGAACTAGAGGAAGAGGAGATGCTCAAGGAGGAAGAGGCCAAGGTAGATTTGATAAAAGAAACATTCAATGTTACCATTGCAGTCGGTATGGACACTTTGAGAGAGAGTGTAGGCTGAAATCAGGTAACAATAATGCAAATTATGCTCAAAAAGATGAGGATCCTTCCTCAGGTAATTTATTCTTGTGTTATGACAAAGAAGAAAAAAATAAGAATGATATTTGGTATTTAGATTCTGGAAGCACTAACCATATGTCTGGTAACAAGGATATTTTTTCAAAGCTTGATGATGGCTATAAATCCAATATTACTCTTGGAAATAACAATACAATAGAGGTCACAGCCAAAGGAGCCATGGATGTTCAAACAAAAGGAGGTATGAAAAGTGTTCAGGATATTTATTATACTCCCAAATTGCAGCATAATTTATTGAGTGTTGGGCAGTTGTGTGAGAAGAATTATAGAGTAGTATTTGATAATATGAAATGTACTATCTATGATAAGAATCGTGGCAATAAAGTAATTACAGTTGTTCCTATGACAAAGAATAGGATGTTCCCCTTGAAGTTTAGTGAAAATGATAACCAGCTTGTTAATATGGCATATGAGGATAAAAGTTGGTTGTGGCATCTCAGATATGACCATTTGAATTTTCATAGTTTGAAGGTTCTAACATCCAATGCATTGGTTCTTGGATTGCCTAAGGTTGAAGAGAATAACAAGATTTGTGAAGGATGTGCAAAAGGAAAGCACGCACGAGATTCATTTCCAAAAGGCAATGCATGGAGGGCTCAACACCCCCTACAACTTATTCATTCAAATATTTGTGGTCCTATGCAAACACAAAGTTTGGGTAAGTCATCATATTTCATTACTTTTATTAATGATTACTCACACATGTGTTGGGTGTATTTTTTGAAGACTAAGGATGAAGCCCTTGCTACTTTCAAGAGGTTTAAAGCTCTTGTAGAGAATGAGAAAGGAAACACAATCAGATGTTTGAGAACAGATCGTGGAGGAGAGTTTTGCTCAAAAGATTTTCAAAATTTTTGTGAGATAAATGGGATCAAGAGGCAACTAACAACTTCATACAAACCTCAACAGAATGGTGTGGCTGAAAGGAAGAACTATACCATGGTAGAAATGGAAAGGAGTATGTTACAAACCAAGGGTTTGAGCAATTCCTATTAGGCTGGTTCAGTTGCTACATCAGTCTATATTCTCAAAAAAAGTCCTACAAGTGCCTTAGACAAGATGACTCCATATGAAGCATGGTATGAGATAAGACCTAATGTAAATCATTTAAAAGTTTTCAGTTGTTTGACTTATGTTCGTATCCTTAATCAGAATAGGCAAAAGCTAGATGCTAAAAGTGAATTATGCATTTTTGTGGGTTATAGTGAGGAAAGCAAGGCTTATAGATTGTATAATCCTCTTACTAATAAGCTTGTTGTTTCAAGAGATGTGATTTTTGATGAATGGGGAGTTTATGGTCTTCAAAAAGGCCATGTTGAAAATCCAAAATTAGTTTTGGATGATGATATTATTGTTGATAATAATAATGAGCAGCCAGCTAATGAATCTATTATAGGATCTCCAAGTCCACCAAGTAGCCCCTCTTCAATTCCAAGTGGAAGTCCATCCTCAAGCCCAAGTAATACAAGAAAGGTAAGAAAATTAAGTGATATTTATCAAAAGTGTCAAAATCAAGCACATGAAGAGGATCCAATAGGTGAGACAGTAAATTTTGCATTACTTGCTAAAGCTAATTTTGAGCCATCATGTTTTGAAGATGCATATACTAGTGAGGTTTGGATGCAAGCAATGAATGGAGAGATGGATTCCATTGATAGGAATGAGACTTGGGAGCTTGTAGAGCTTCCACATGAGAAAAAGAAGATTGGCATGAAATGGGTCTACAAGGTCAAGTATAATAGTGATGGGAGTGTAGAAAGATACAATGCAAGATTGGTTGCTAAAAGTTTTACTCAAAGGTATGACATTGATTATGAAGAAACTTTTGCACTTGTAGCAAGACAAGAAACTATTAGAATGCTAATCTCTCTTGCAACTCAAAAGAAATGGATTATTCATCACATGGATGTGAAAAGTGCCTTCTTGAATGGGTACCTAGAAGAAGAAGTCTATGTGGGACAGCCACAAGGTTTTGAAGTTCAAGGCAAAGAAGATCATGTCTATAAGCTAAAGAAGGCTTTGTATGGCCTCAAGCAAGCACCACGTGCATGGTATGCAAGGATTGATGGATATTTTCAGTAGAATGGCTTTCAAAGAAGTAAGAGTGAACCTACCCTTTATTACAAGCAAGAAGGTAATGATATTATCATTGTGAGTTTGTATGTTGATGATTTGTTATATATGGGTAGTTGTTCTAAGATGAAAGAGGAATTCAAAGTTGCTACGATGAATGAATTTGAGATGAAAGATTTGAGTCTCATGAAGTATTTTTTTGGGAATGGAAGTTTATCAACGTGAAAATAAAATTTTTGTTTGTCAAACAAAGTATGCAAAGGATATACTAAAGAAATTTGATATGGTTGATTGTAAACCTCTTTTTACTCCAATTGCTCTTGGAGTTACATTGTGTAGAGATGATGGTGCTGAAATTGTTGATGAGACATCATACAGAAGCATTGTTGAAAATTTGATGTTTCTAACTCACACAAGACCTGATATTGCTTGTTTAGTTTCATTGGTCTCAAGGTATATGACAAATCCATCAGAAGAACATATGAAGGTAGTCAAGATAATTTTGAGGTATGTGAAAAACACTCTCGATTTTGGAATTCACTATTCTTCTAAAAAATTTGAGCTTGTTGGCTTTAGTGATTCCGATTGGGGAGGTAGTTTGGATGATCAGAAATTTACATCTAGTAATTGTTTTTCTTTGGGCTCTAGTTTAATCACATGGAGTTCAAAGAAGCAAAGTATGGTTGCTCTCTCTTCTACAAAAGTGGAATATGTTGCGGTCACTTCAGCTGGCACACAAACTTTATGGCTTAGAAAACTTCTTGAAGAAATTGAAGAGGTACAAGTTCAGCCTACTATAATTTTTTGTGACAACATAAGTGCTATTAAATTGGCCAAGAACCCAGTTCATCACAGCAGGACCAAACACTTTGATTTGAAACAACACTTCATCAGAGATTTGGTACAGAAGAAAGCAGTTGAATTGAAGTATGTTAACACAAAGGATCAAATTGCGGATATCTTCACGAAGGCTGTTACAAAAGATCAATTTGTGGCTCTCAGAAATCAAATTGTGAGTCCTCTCAGCATCAAGGGGGAGTATGAAGGATAATGACGCTGATATCATCACCTCCAATAAACTATTAGTTCTATTTTAAATTTGCCTCCAGCAATCTATTAGTTCTATTTTACACTGCTTTAAAATAAAGAATTAATGTTGTTTTTACAAGCACTCAACATTGGCAGATTCCATAGTAGATTGTTAATTAGAAGATAAGGTTAGTTTATTTTTCTTAAGCTTGAATAAAGCTGCTTGCTAAAATATAATTTATATCCAAGAAACATGTAGTAATAATTGTAAGTTTTTGCTGTTGTAAAACAAAGTATCCTCTGTTCTGTTCAGTATTTTCATTTATTTGATCTTATATTCTGTTTTGTTGTTCTCTTTCATTGTGATTGCTGCTCTTTAATTTCTACAAAACCGTGGTGAGTGGAAGCAAGAGTGTCCAAGACGGCGTCACCACCTTCAAAACTGCAACCGTCGGTAAGACTCCAAAACCAGTCCATGAAATAGTTTAGAATTCACGTCACAAATGAATTATGTGGTTAATTTTATCTTTGTGTGTTTGTGCAGCTGTTTCTGGGAATGGATTCATCGCAAGAGACATGACCTTCGAGAACATAGCAGGGCCAGAGAAGCACCAGGCCGTGGCACTCCGAGTGGGTTCCGACCAGTCGGCTGTGTACAGGTGCAGCATCAAAGGCTACCAAGATACTTTGTATGTCTACTCCCTCCGTCAATTCTACCGCGAAGTTGATATCTACGGCACGGTGGATTTCATCTTCGGCAATGCTGCGGTTGTCATCCAGAACAGCAATATCATCGCTCGGCGTCCCATGAGCAGCCAGAAGAACACAATTACTGCCCAAGCGAGGACGGATCCAAATGAAAACACTGGAATTTCCATCCAGAATTGCGCAGTGTAGGCGTCTTCTGATCTGGAAGGTGTGAAAGGGTCTATCCAGACATATCTGGGGAGGCCGTGGAGAGAATACTCTCATACTGTGTTCATAAAATCCACTTTGGGCGATCACATTGACCCTGCTGGTTGGCTGGAATGGGATGGGAACTTTGCTCTGAGCACTCTATACTGCGGGGAATACAGCAACACGGGAGGTGGCGCAGGAACGTCAAAACGTGTGAATTGGCCCGGGTTTCATGTGATCAGCAGTGCTACTGAAGCTGCCAAGTTCACAATTGCTCAGTTCATCTCTGGGACTTCATGGATTCCAGCTACAGGGGTCGCTTATACTTCAGGCTTGTAACTGATAAGCCTTTACAATGTTCTTATTGCTATATTCGATTTATTGTGTAAACCTCGCCCAATAATTTGCTTGCGACATCGCAGCAATTATCTGCCACAGCGTAAATAATTCGCTTGCTCTCCTTGCAATAATCCAAGGAATAACGTGGAAGCGGCAATATTTAATTAAAGATTTTTTTAAATTTATTATAATATCAAATCTTCATTGCTATTTCATTTATTGTTTAAATCTACTGAATAATTTGCTAAAATAAATAACCATTTATTGTCAGTCAGAGTTTAAAGAAGCAATGTTAAAATAGTCAAAATGAGGTTAATTTATTTTTAGAGAAAATATGGATATTGATTTATTGTATAATAAGTTTTGTAAAATTGAGTAATAAGATTAATATAATAATTTTGGTGTATATAAAATTGATTCTAGAAGGAAAACACACGCAATATACTAAAGAAATTTGATCTAAATGTCATGGAATATAAAACTTTGATTAGATCCTAGTTGACAAAGTGATGATACTAATTTGGACTAAATTTGAATTATATTATGTAATTAACAAACATATTTTGGGGCGCAACTAGCACATTAACAAACTATGATTGAGTGATTTGCATGGATAGTATGTCATTTTACTTGTTTGAATTATGTTGATTTCAATTGTAGGAGATGTGAATATCAGGATATCAACTTCTTAGGCTATCTATATCCATTGATAACTAAAGAGAATTAATGTTTAATCAAAACTATACAAAATGGCTATAAATATTCTTTTGATGAATAGTCCTTCTATTAATTTTCAGTTAAGTAAAATTCCACTATTCACAAAAAAAGATAGGAGGATATGAAATCACTCCACAAATGTCACATAGGTAGAGTCCAAAAAGCCAGCTAGAAATATAAACATGGGCACAAACCAAAAGTAAAAATAAGGAAACAAGTCCCTAAGTGGCTAAAGGGGTGCCTACAGAAGGTGGAGGGTCACGATCATCCTTCTTTCCCCATACACTAGTGGGGTTGGGATTGGCGTTCGAAAGGGACAACCATTCCTTTGTATTATATTCATCTTCATTCTCCTTTCTAGTTGGAGAGATAGCTAGAGAAAGTTGAGGTATCCACTTGGGGGTCACTCAAAATCTCTATCAAAACCCAATCAGCCAGAACCGCTAGGAGCGGAGGGTACAACACCATTAGAAGGCCGAGCAAGATAACAACCACCCCAGGGTGGCGATGTTAGAAACCACTTCCCCTACCAGACTATTAGTGTGAGGCTTAGGAACGATGCATATGAGATAAATGGGTGAAGGAATTGTGACCATGTCAGTGGCTACAGGGTGAAAGATCACTCACTAAAAATAGAAATATCTTGTAGAACTCTAACAACCGTACAAGAGCATTGTCGCAAGTCTGAAGTAATTCTTGCAATTGGGCCACCTTGTTTTATTATTCTTGTATCTGCAACATGAAATTATAAACTTTTATAATAATGTAAAATTATAATTTTCTTTCATTTAAAAATTCAAGTGTAGAAATGAACTTTGATTATTTCAAGTGATTTTAAAATAAATTAATTAGAGTAGACCTCAATTTGATATAAGTGGATAGTAGATCTTTATAAAAAAAATCTAAGATGTATGTTAAAAGGAAACAATTCCATATTTGTGGATGAAGGCTAACAAGTGGCAAGTTCAATGTTCTTATTCATTGGTACTAATAGCTTTCCAAAGGCATATTATTGATATATAAAATTATTGGAAATAAGCCACACCTAAACCAATGATGCACTTACCACAAAAGGGTCAATGCTGCCATAGCTATATTGTATCAAAGCTAGACAAGAAGCCCTAAACACCTATAGTGTGGTTTAAAGGGGTGTTGGAAATAAGCCACTTCCAAACTAATAATTGCTTGATTATAAAGGAGCCAATGATTTAGTTATTAGAGAACTCTAGTAGAAAATGGAAGGCCATAGGTTCAAGTCCTAGTGGACCAAAAAGTGGGTAATAGGTTAGCTAGTAGAGAAATCTAATTAGAAAATAGAAGGTCTTAGGTTCAAATCCTAGCTAGTCCATATGAGCTATCCAACTAGGATTCTAATCTAGGACCTTCCATTTATTGTTCTAGTGCTCTAGCCAATCGAATGATTGATCATTTATGCATTTTTTTTATTAATTAAGGTAGATCTTACTTTGAAAACACCCCATAAGTCACACTATAGGTTCTTGGAGTTCCTATCCTAACTCTAATACCACAAGCTGAGCTATAGTTCATATGCATGAGCTAAGAAACAAATATAGGACTGTCCAATTACTACCAGAGTGCTCTAGCAATTGAACTACTGGCCAATCCATCATCAGTTAAGGTGTTATTTACAACACTATAGATGTCTTGGGCTCCTAACCTACTTTTGATATCACATATTTAAATATAATTCATATGAACAAGCTAAAAATCAAATCTAAGACCTTTTATTTACTACTAGAGAGCTCAATCAATTGAACTACCAACCCCTTTGTGGGCAGCCCATCTTTGATCAATACATGATTTATGTTTAGTAGAAATTAATGATATTCCTAATTATTGTCTTAGAACATAAGGCCCTGTTAGGTAGTTAACTTTTTGCAAAATTACCTTAGTGAGTACATAATATTTATGCTATCTAAGAGACCATCGAATAATTGTTATTGATCTTCAAGCACATTCAAAAGGTTTTAACTTCTTTGTTGCACTCACAACCTCTATTTTTCAAATTTTATTGGAGGAAGCTATTTCGTCTAATGATCCTCTCTGACTATTAACACATGCAAGAGTTGAAAGGGCACGAAATTCTCATTCCTTTAAAAGTCTAGACTGCTTATCACTTCATCTAGATTTTCTTCTGTTTTATCTTGAATCTCAACTCTCTCGTTGTCAAACTAAACAACTGGGATGACGTGGATTTTGTATTCCGCCTAAATTTTCAAGTGTTTGGGGAGGAAGAAAGTATCATTCAACGTTTAATTTGTAAAGTGGTTTTTGTATTGCATGAGATATTTACTTGGATTGAGAAAGCCCACAGCAAGCATGCACTGTTACTAAACTAAGCCCATTTATTATATCATGTTTTCTGTTATTGCAAATTATTCTTATTATTGATGACACTTGAAGTATTTCATACAAGTAACTCTGTACTTCACCCTTTCTGTTTATGGCCAGATAGTTACCCAGGTCAAACATTAATAGCCGCTTTGACTAATTTTGACAAGAGTTTAATTCTTCTTAGTGTAGACAGCGTGAGTAGTCGATATCGTTGCATTCATGTATCCTACAATTGTAATCAACATAATTCAAATAAATAAAATACATGCACCAACCATCAAGCCATTCAACCACAACTTTATCAAAAAGAGTTGCTACCAAACATTTAAACATCCATTTCAAAGTAGTTTGCTTTCCCATTTGATGTAGATTGATTCCAGGGAGCTTGGAATGCATTGCACAGAGTTTGGAACTGTTTGACCCTATTTTACTCTCTCCAAGCTATTCTTATCCTATTTGACCCTAGAAATCTCTTTCCTACATCTCCATATTGATATCCAAGATCACTTGTCCACCTCAAAACGTTTTTGTTAATCCACTTAATATAGTTTAAATTCAATTCATTATAGTTCTTTCTTTTTTAATCCACTTAATGTAAATTAAATCCCCATTGTAGTGGCCATGTTTGTTAATTTAATATAATTTAAATTTAAATTCAATTTATAAGGGTACCACCATTTTGTTGGTTGGGAAGGAATAGTTCATTAAATATGTTCATAATAAATTGATAGAAGTTTTATAAATTTTAAATTTCAACATAACATAATTTAAATTATTAAAGAGCATACATGCAAAGATATTTTAATGGGAACTCAAATTATTAAGTACAATCTATTTTATAGAGTTTTTTCTATGTTTCAAATAAATAAACTTTGAGTTGGTATCTTGGTTTATCTATTAGGTCTATAATGTAAATCAATTTTCTTAGAACTAAGGACTAATTTATTGTTTTTTAATCCTATTGGACTTGTTCGTAATCACATAGACTCTTTGTATACAACTATCATTCCACAATCTATTTTGGGTGTTTTTAAGATTAGGGGTCTAGTAATGGTGGTCTCAAACAAAAATTCAGATCGATAATTTAGATAGTGATTAGCCAAAATCAAGTAGTCTAGTGATTCCAAAGAAGGTAGACGAATTTAATGTAAATCCTTCCTTCTTGTAAATATGATATATTAGTGACATTTTGTTGCATACTATGGTGTTTCACTCTAAACTATTATGTTTTATTGAAGAGTACTATGAGGTAAGATTTTCTATTATTTTGGTATAAAAGAATCTTAACATGCTATGGATGGAGATTTTGTGAGAAGAACTTGAATTCTTTAATGTGCAACTATAGATAGGGCTGTTGATGCAAACAGGGAATTTTGTTTCATAAAATGAGAAAGAGGATAACTATATTGGAAGAAAGAATAAGAAATAGGTATAAGTAAAACAAACTAAGGACAAAAAAAAGGAGTCACAAAAACTAGACTTTGTCTTAGATAGGTTACGGTTCATGTTAGAGGAGAGTAGGAGGGGGAAAATTACAAAAAGGGAACTAAGAATTATGAGAATATAAAATTTTAAACAAGTAAGGATATTTATACTAACTTTGGGAGAAAGAGTTCAAATCATAGAGGAAAGCCATAGATGTATGAATTATGCAAGGGATAGAACTAATAGGAAAAGGAAAGATTAAAACCCTTGAAGAGTTGGGAAAATTATTAACAAACATAAGAAATTAAATGCTATCCTCCAAGAGTTTCAAAGGGAAAAGATAGATAAATGAGATGAAGATAAACAGGATGTGAGGAATGAAGATATTGAGTTCTATTACTCTAAAGAAGGGAAATTCATTAAATATTGCAATGCAAGAGGAAATATTTTGACAGAAATAATGAGATGAATGCAATATATCACCCAAGGTTCAACCCAAGATATGGAGTAATGAAATCAACCAGTATTAGATAATAAGCTATAATAAAGATAGAGATCTTTTAGCACCCCATTTATGAAGAATTCCTACTAGGTTTAGAGAACACAACAAACCAAGAGTGACTAAGGGTAATGTTTGAAACTAGAAGAATGTCTATAAAATCTCATTATTTATGAATAGAGAGTAGAATATCATTAGTTTCTTGGAGAAGAAATGAGACTGATTGGGGAATGATTCATAAATTAGAATAATATTCCAAATACATGGGATATGTCTAGATGCATAGGAACTGACTATATCAAATTTTGTATAAAGCTATCATATAGTGTTTCATTAGTTTAATTACCATCCTAGTCTTCAACAAGTTTTGTTCTCATCTCCATTAATGATAGTGAAACTTTTTCAATTTTGTATTTTGAACCATATAAAAATTTCATTGATGTATTTTATTTGAAAAGGGAATATTTTTCAATGTTCGCTACATTTCAATACTAATAAAGTTTTGAAATAATGCTAGATTATAAATGTTTAAATACACATTTTATGTATTTATGAGTGAGTGAGCTCTCTCAATATTGAATAGATCATTCATATCAAAGTATTGAATATAAATTTATAGTAAATAAATTTTAATTAGAATCATATTTTTGAAAGCCTCTATAATAAAAATACTTCTCAATGTCAATGGGCCTTTCCTCTCTTGGTGAAGTTGATTGATTCTGAATGAGTCCACCAGGGTCAAGTCTTGTTGAGTGCAAAGGAATGGATACCTCTCAGTCCTTGACTCTTAGCTAAAGAAGTTCTTTGAACCTTCAACAAAAATACTTCTCATTTTTTTAATACCAAGTTTGAGAAATTTGATTTAAACAATGTTGTTTATCTTTTGATTGACATAGCAGAAGTTATTCTATTTTGTGGAGAAGAAAAAACTATGAGGATGTGTCACATATAGGCAACCTCCTTCATCAAATCTGCATTGAAGAATACATTTTTGAGATGCATTTGGTGGCTTCTAATCAAAGAGATGTATGAATTTACATCAAAGTTGTGTCTAAGTTTTTGATTAGGTAAAATAGATTTTGAATGGTCCTTGAAACCATTTACAATCAGTTTTTGAAGGGAACTGTAACCCAAATCAATGAAAGATAGGAAGAATTAGCATCGATCTTAGATGAAATAGCTGGGAAAATAAGATAATCTTTATAGAGCCTCCCATCACAGACTTCTAGTAGAACTACCAACAACCTAGAAAACAAGGGTATTCAGGCACCCCTAACTAGTAAAATTGGTTTTGAGGTGGCTCCCATAACCATTCTGGGTTTTAACCTGGGACCCAAAACCAACATAGTGGTGAAACCGGTCCACCCTTACAGAACCATAAATGAAAAATAATAGAAACCTCAAATTTTAGGCATATATAACTTGAGCTGTGTCAAGACATAAGGGTTTTGAAAGGCTTCCCCTACCATTACCAGAGAAAAGGGGTAATAAGAGTCTCCCCAAACCACTAGGCCACAATCTGCCAGGAGAAAGTAAGTACAGGAAAATAACTTAGGCAAATAGTGCTCCCTCCAACACAGGCCAAGCCCAATAGAAGAACTCATTCTCACCACTTTCAACCAGCAAAGAGCCTCCTCTATAGGCTGAGCCTCCACCTCGAAAGCAACTTCCACCTCAACAAGAAGCGTGAAAGGAGAAAGAAGAAAGGAAGCCACCAACGGCCACTGGACCCAAGAGTGAAGCCCCACCTCAATAGGGGTCTGCACCATAGATAGGAAAAGGAAGAACAAGCCAACACTCTGGCACAACCACCCTCTAACCATGTGTAATAGAGGAGAGAGGCATCTCCACACAAAAGCACCGAGGGGAAGAGCACACCTCAGGAAGCCAATCCACATGGAAATAGCAAGGAGCTCCATAAAAATAGAGACTAAAAAAGAGAAAACCCCTTGCATCAAAGAAGGATGAACCCCGACTGCCTTCTGGCCCAAGAGATCTAAGGGAGAAACAACAATCAGTGATAAGATCCTGAAGAACCTTCCACTAAGTGAAATGAAGAGAGGAGGGTAGGAAAAATCTACCAAAATAGTCTTCAAGGAACCACCAGATCCGTCCCTCACAGAAGAGAGGCCACACTACCAAAAGAGCAGGCACGTGGCAAGTCAAATGAAACCCCGACCACACAAAACCTTCTTCCACTAACCATATGCCGAGAAAAATCCTGAGGGAGAGAGACGAAGTAGGAAAGGGATAGGGCGTCACTGAAAAGAGAAGAGGAAGCCTCCACCCAAGCCTCACTAGCCTTTGTGAGGAAAAGGGGTGGAAGAGGATAAAGTATTCCAACCCTAAAAATAGCATAGACCAAAAGCACCCAATCCTTCTCAGAAGAGAGCCCATTGGAGTGAAACAATAGAAAATTGAAGCAGAAGAGGAGCTCCACTCCCAAAACCACAACCCTGAGGATTGCAACCTTGAGGAGACCCTTAGTTGCCAGCACCCACAGGGAAGAACGGATATGCCCTAAACAAAGCTGGAGCAGTGCATAGTCAACAACATCATCATCATTTGCCTCTCCATCCTTAGAGTTCCCTTCTCCCTCTGAAACCCTCACACCAACGTGCTCTCCACTCGCCATCGCTAATATTTCAATGATATTGTTTTAATATGTCAAAGTTGTGTCTAAGTTATGATAAGAAGATACATTTGATAAATATAGTCAAATAGAATTTTATGTTCCTAATGCAGTCGAAAGAATTTGCTTATACTATTCAACATAATGGATAGAGATGAAAAAGTAAAGAGACTCTAGAAGTGTGAACTGTGAAAGGAATTTCATTTATAATGCTCAATACCTTTCGCTTTCCTATTTTTTGCAAACCAAAAAAACACTGTTATAGGGAGTCGTGGGATGACCGATTCAAGTGAGTACAGGCTTCTTTACTAATAAAAGGTCTTAGGTTAAAATCCTAGCTAGTCTATATGAGCTATCCAACTAGTATTCTAATCTAGGACCTTTCATTTATTGTTAGTGCTCTAGCCAATCGAATGAATGATCATTTATGATAATTTTTTATTAATTAAGGTAGATCTTAATTTGAAAACACCCCTTAAGTCACACTATAGGTTCTTGTGGTTCCTATCCTAACTCTAATATCATGTGCTGAGCTATAGTTCATATGCATGAGATAAGAAATAAATATAGAACTATCCAAATGCTACCAGAGTGCTCTAGCAATTGAGCTACTAGACAATCCATCATCAATTAAGGTGTTATTTACAATACTACAGATGTCTTGGGCTCCTAACCTACTTTTGATATCACATATTTAAATATAATTCATATGAACAAGCTAAAAATAGAATCTAAGACCTTTTATTTACTACTAGAGAGCTCAATCACTTGAACTACCAACCCCTTTGTGGGCAGCCCATCTTTGATCAATACATGATTTATGTTTAGTAGAAATTAATGATATTCCTAATTATTGTCTTAGAACATAAGGCCCTGTTAGGGAGTTAACTTTTTGCAGCATTACCTTAGTGAGTACATAATATTTATGCTATCTAAGAGACCATCAAATAATTGTTATTGATCTTTGAGCACATTCAAAAGGTTTTAACTTCTTTGTTGCATTAACAATCTCTATTTTTTTGAACTTTATTGGATGAAGCTATTTTGTTCAATGATCTTCTCTGACTATTAACACATACAAGAGTTGGAAGGGCATGAAATTCTCAATCCTTTAAAACTCTAGATTGCTTATCACTTCATCTAGATTTTATTCTATTTTATCTTCAGTCTCAACTCTCTAATTGTCAAACTCAATAACTGGGATGACGTAGATTTCGTATGCAACCTAAATTTTCAAGGGTTTGGGGAGGAAGAAAGTATCATTCAATGTTTAATTTGTATAGTGGTTGTTGTACTGCATGAGATATTTACTTGGATTGAGAAAGCCCATGGTAAGCATGCACTATTATTCTTAGTATTGATGTCACTTGAAATATTTCATACAAGACACTCTGCACTTCATCCTTTCTATTTATGGCCAAATAGTTACCCGGGTCAAACATTAATAGCCTCTTTGTCTAATTTTGACTAGAGTTTAATTCTTCTTAGTCTATACAGAGTGAGTAGTCGATATCATTGCATTCATGTACCCTACAATTATAATCAACATAATTCAAATAAATAAAATGAATGCAAATCCATGCACCCACCATCAAGCCATTCAACCACAACTTTATCAAAAAGAGTTGTTACAAAACATTTAAACATTCATTTCAAAGTAGTTTTCTTTCCCCTTTGATGTAGATTAATTCCAAGGAGCTTGGAATGTATTGTATGGAGCTTGGAACCTCTATTTAATTTTGATTAAAAACATGCACTAAGTTGTGTGTGTACAGAAGAGTACGTGGAAACTAATCATTTTGCTTTGTTTTTCCTGATTGGGAAGCATGTTGAAAGTGAAGGGCATTCACTTTCAAATAGAGAACAATTTACCCTACCTCGTGGCTCTCCCTGAGCTATTCTTATCTTATTTGACACTAGAATTCTCTTTCCTACATCTCCATATTGATATCCAAGATCGCTTCTCCACCTCAAAATATGTTTGTTTATCCACTTAATAATAGTTTAAACTCAATTCATTGTAGTGCCTTCTTTTTTAATCCACTTAATGTAAATTAAATCCCCATTGTAGTGGCCATGTTTATTAATTAAATTAATATAATTTAAATTTAAATTCAATTTATAAGGGTACCACCATTTTGTTGGTTGGGAAGGAATAGTTCATTAAATATGTTCATAATAAATTGATAGAATTTTTATAAATTTTAAATTTCAATATAACATTATTTAAATTATTAAAGAGCATACATGCAAAGATCTTTTAATGGGAACTCAAATTATTAAGTACAATCTATTTTATAGAGTTTTTGTATATGTTTCAAATAAATCAACTTTGAGCTGGTATCTTGATTTCCCTATTAGGTCTATAATGTAAATCAATTTTGCTGAATTCCAGATCATAGAAAATGTAATAGCACTGTTGTAAAAGTTTGTATTTTCCAAATGCATCGATCTCTTGAATATATACCTTGTAAAGACAAGAAGAGACATGTCCCTTCATGGGACATGTCTATTCATTAATCTAATTTAATAATTAACTATATATTCATTATTATAATAAATAAATGATTAACATTATATATATATATATATATATATATATATATATATATATATATATATATATATATATATATATATATATATATATATATATATATATATATATATATATATATATATGGGTGGCTGCAAGAAGTTGAGTCCCACTTTTGGCCAAAAAGTGGAATTGTTTTTCCAGGTTTTCAAAATTTCTGTCAATTGATGTCCAAATTTGAAGCACTTAAAGATTGAATCTTGAAAAAATTCAGTAATATCAAATTTAGTCTCAGAATCTAGTTTTCAAATATGTAATTTTTTTTAATACCTACATGGTATAAATTGAATTTTAGTATGCATGTCTAAAAACCACTTTTTCAAAATGCTTGTTTCAGGACCACACCTTATGCGTGTACGAACACTCTTTTTTGAAGTAAATGAATGTATTTTGGGGAATCCTTTTGGGAAAAGGTACCTAAAACATTGAAGATTGGTCAAGATATTTTTTCTTATTTTTTTATTGAATATTTTTTTTTAAATTAATTTTTAATTGACTATAAAGTACATTTTTGAAACCTCTGGTGTACGGACACCATAATTTGATGATAACTTCACCGTTTTTCAATTTTGTTTTTAAAAATTGAAAAGAATTCTATCTAGTTTGGTCACATATAACTCATTTTTCAAAAAACCAAAAATTAAAAAAGTTATTAAAGTTCTAGTTAACTTTGGTATTTCAAGCTTAGGTACCACTTTGGCTTAATAAATATTGTATAAATATTAAATTTTATCATATCACTATAAAATTTATATTTTTATAATCTGCACAATAAGAGAGCTAAAATGGGTTTTCATTTTATAAAAAAATTCATTTGGGAAGTTCTAAAAATTATGGCAAGGCGGAAATTTTCTATGTAATGCCTTAGCCATTTTTTTGCAGGTTGAAGCACAGGCTTGGTCCCACCAAGCCTGTCCCAGACCAAAACCCAAGGTAGGAGGTAAGGTTCCCGCCTATAGATTTACAAATCAGGCGCCCGTTATTTAAATTCAAAAAATGGGCGCCCATTTTGTAAATTAAGAACGATCCCATAGATTTACAAATCGAACGCCCGTTATTAGATTCAAAAAATGGGCGCTTATTTTGTAAATTAAGAACAGGCGCCCATTTCTTAAATAACCATTGCAGCAAAAAAAACCCAGACTATGGGCCTGATCTAATCATTGGCAACTTTTGATGTTGTATTCTATCGATTTGCAGCAGACAAACAGAATATTTCTACCATCATTCCTTTTTTTTGTCTTACATTGGATCTCACATTCAGAAAAGATTGTTTGAATTCGAATTTTGGTGCCAAAAAGGGATCAAACTTGTTAGCATGTGCAAAAAATTTCATGGCTCCTGGTCTTTTCCCCTGCTCTTTGCAATGATTTTTCTGGTCCCTAGCATGAACCTTAGGCAAAATGTTCAGAATCTAGCCGTTAGGTTTCAAAATTCAAGTGTGCCCTAGCCCTGTTCTATTCCCGCGTTACTTTATCAGGTCACTTAAAAGCACCTAATCCGCATGTGCCTTTTAAACAAGTTCCTTTTACCAAGTTCACAGTTAGGTCTTTTATGTCTTTGCGGGTCCCTTTTAATTCTTTTCCGAAATCTTAGCTCTCCGGCCACTTTAATATTTCCTAAGTTCGGATGCCCTGTGATTTTAATATTTTTCCTAAGGTTCTCGGCTTTATCTTGCAGAGTTATCAGTGGGTCCACCTCCTATGTGCCTTGTCAGCATTTTGTGATTGGTCCACGGGTTAGTGATTGTGCGTGTGTCAGTGGGACTTGAATTTTTGAAGGCTCAGTGGGACCTAACAGTGTCAGAGGATCGATGGTTGGCGTAAGTTCACATGGGATTTTTTAGAGCCATGTGATCTTACGCCAGGCGTTGATGTTATTTTTGTCAGGTGGCAGTTTGTCAGTGGGTCCTGTTTGCCAGGTAGTTCTTATGTACCACACTATTCTGAGTTGGAAGGTTTTCATTCGTCTGCGTGTTGATGAGTTGGTTTATGTCAGAAGGCCCACGTTGAAAGCTTTTAATCTAACGGTCGGTGTATGATCGCAAAGAATATTCCAAGCCTTTGCGATCATGCACCATCTGTCGGATTTTATTCCACTTTTCGAGGTTGCTTGTTGTGCTCAGTGGGTCTGGTGTGACACGCGTGCTTGTAGTTGGAGGTTTCTTATTGGTCAATGGTTGCTAAGGTGGTTTGCTAGCAGTTAGTCACATGTTCACATAGCCTTTTGCAAGGCTATGCGATCATGCAACTAACATTTTCTATCAACTCCTTGCGGTGGTGGTTGCGGTGACGGTTGCACTGGCAGTTATGTTCGCGGGTTGTTGCATGTTTGCATAGCCCATTTCTGGGCTATGTGATCATGTGATAGGGTGCCACGTGCGCTGGGGCCCGTTTGTGGCTACTTGGTGGCCTCGGTGGTAGATGGTGTCATGGCAGTTTCTGGTTGGTCCGAGTTGGTGGGATGATAAAGTTCGAACATGGGCCATCATTTTCTACAGGGGCCAAGGATTTAGCCGTTGTGATTCAAATTCAAATTTTTCTGAGAACTTCTAGCCACCAGAAAGTACCAAATTTATGGAATTCATTACAGAAATGACCCTGTTCTGTGAGATGCGACTGGTTTGTCATTTGCGGTGTGGTCCAGGGTTCTATTGGATTGTTTACAGAGCTTGTACCATGGTGGTTGTGTGCTCAACGCTTGTTGCAGGGTGTCCTTTTGAGCTCAATTTTTTGAACCCCTGTACTTGCAGAGATGAATTTCATGATTGTGGATCAGTTCAGGATTTCCTCTTTCCTGATTGCATGTGTCTCCTGCCCTTGTAATAATTTTTTAGACCGTTTCCAGCAGGTTGGGTGGTTGAAACCCTAACCCTAGTCATCCTTAGCTTGTTGCAGATTTTCAAGATGACTAGGGGGTATAAGTTACAAAATTTTGGATTTTGCAAGGGTTCCAAAACATTGTTGCTTTTGGTCCCTAGTTTTTGACTATAATATACTGATAGAAGTCTGGTTTTGTGACTTTTCTTATCTTGGTATCATTCTAATTGTATGCTGATTCTGGATTTGTTAATGAAAACATTTTGAATCCCAATCTTGTATCTTGTGTATGTCTTCTTGCTTATCTCTGAGCTCATATATGTTAATATCACAATGTGTGTTAATGTATGGTAAACAAAGAGTATTTTGAATTTATCTTTGAGTTCCTAAAAAAGTTAGGATTAAAGTCTTCTAGGTGAATTCAGTGAGTTTGTAGTCAGGTGTAGAATTTGATGTCCTTGTGCTTGAGGGAAAGGGGTAATAGGAAAAGCACTTACCTCAGATTCCATTGTGTTTGATTTGAGGTATTCAGTTGAGGTATACAGTTAGGTGACTTTGAGCCCTGGGATAAGGCACTAGTCCTTCCTCTTGAGGTATGCATGGTTAACAACTACAAACACAAACATCATTAGATAAATCTTTAACAATCTTATATGAGCTATAGTGGGATATTGTTTCAGAGTCCTTTAGAGAAGTGAGTCAAGGGTACACCCACCTGAGCACTGAAGCTCAAAGTGTAGAAGGATTTTTTGATCCTTGTCAGTTGGCCCTCTTCCTTGTGGACTTTGGAGTGGTGATAGAGTCAGAGTTTTATTTAAATTATCCATCAAAGTGTAAATCTGCAAGTTGAAGATCAAAGGGAATAATCCACAACCAACAAATTGGCGACTCTATTGGGGAGAGTCTAAAGAGAAAGGTATAATTGTGTTCTTGTTTTCTTGTTGTTTTGAATATTTCCCATCTAGGTGGGTGGCGACTCAAGCTTTGAACCAGTGTAACATATTGAAGAAGCATGGATAAGAGGAGAAATACTAGGTCATTTGTTAGAAAGAATCTGGAGGTCACTCTGGAGCAATTACCTAGACAGGGAAACAAGAGATGGATTAGAAGGAATGGTGAGTCTACTAGTGCTCCCATGAGAGAACAAAGTTTCTAGATTAGAAGGTGGTCACTCTGAAGAGAGATTTTATGATACCCCTGAGGCTGCATTTTAGGACAGAGGTCCTTTGCTTGCAGGTTAGAATGAAGGAAAGAAAAAGATGGTGGGTGAGCAAGCAAGCAAACCAGTGACAATACCAGGGATCCCACCACTTGATTCAAATAAGGAAACTGAAATGGAGAGAAGGAGAAAAGAAGATGAGGGCCTTGTAAGAGAACTAGAGAGAGTTGAGGTCAAGGCTTCCATTGTAGAAAAGAAAAGGAAGATCCAATTTTTGCGGGCTTCTTCAGCTAATGCTCTTGGCCCATCTGCTACTAAACTAGGTATGCCATCTATGACTATTGCTATTCCATTTAGTAATGCTACTAGTTCTTTTCCTTCTTCATCTGCTAGGATAGGTGTAGATCCTAGGCAACAGTCAAATGCACAGATAAATGTAGATGCTAATGTTGATCCTAGGGTTAACACTAGTTTGAGATTTCAAAGAAGACCTATGCAACTAGAAGGCTATAGGCAAATAAGTTTTGATGGAATTCCTGGCTATCCAAATTCTTTTCCAAATGATATTAGAGATAAGGTACCTAAGTTTTCTGGTAATAATGCTATTAGTTGTGAAGAGCATCTTAGGTTATTTGTTGATATGCTTAATGATTATGAGGTAGAGCATGAGGATGTAGTCATGAAATTGTTTGTTCAATCTCTAATGGAGGATGCTAGAGATTGGTTTAAGAGGCTTCCTGATAAGTGTATTGATACTTGGGACTCTTTTGAGAAATGTTTCAAAGAGTAGTATGGTGATAGGCCTAATGCTAGCTTCATGTTGAATGAATTCAATACCATAAGGAAAAATCAGAATGAGTCTGCAGCTGAATTCAACATGAGATTTTAGAAAGGTATGCACAAGTTGTTCCAAGTCATGCAGTTGGATGACAATGTCTGTCTAACTACATACTTCAATGCATTTGATGGGAAGATGGGATATTTATTGAGGGATAAAGAACCAAGAACTCTTAGGGATGCTTTTAGGATTGCTGTCAATATTGAGAACAACATGAAAATATTAGGAACGTTGGTTGGAAAGAGAGATGACCCAAAGTTGTTTGGGGACAGGAAATACAAGAAAGAAAATGATAAGAGCATTGGATCTAGGAGGTAGGAAGAAGATAAGTTGGATAAGGTGCTTAATGCATTGAAGGATTTGAAGGCTCCTGCAAATAGGAACATCAGTGCTCCTACCAATGAGAGGCCTCAGTTCAACAACAATTTCAGTAGGTAGAATAGACTGCAGAATTACTCTTACAACACCCAATGGAAGGATGTCAAGCCTATTGTCCCTACTGCAAGAGGAAATAATGACAAAGGTGTCCCTGACTATCTACATAAAGCTTCAATAAATGTCATGGAGAATATACCTTGGTGTGTTGCATGCCAGTCCCATCATTCTGCAGAGCATTGTGTGGTTGCACAATCTATGGCTGCAAATCAAGATTGTAGCAATGAGGAGATAGAACAAGAAGAAGAACAAGATGATGTTGGTTGTAACATGGCTTCTTCATATCTAGCATATGAAGATGACTTTGATTTTGATGAAGAGGCAGATGTGAATATGAAGAGACATAATTAGGCTTTTTTTCATCAAGAGGTTTTTTCTGATGGTGAATGTGTTGATCAGAAAACATGTAACATGAACTCTTCTCCCCAGCCAATAAATTTGAGAAGACCTTCCAAAGAAGAGATGGAGAGGATTACTGTAGAAATGATTGCCCAAGTGCAAACTAGAGGCATGGTGGCAAGGAATACAAATGAGAAAGCTACAGGAATGTTTATAAAAAGTACCAACTCCAGAGAACCTAATGAGAACAAATCAAAGGTTGATCACATGGTAAAATTCAAGGATGTAAAAGGTAAGCATTGTGAGCCTAAGGGAGTTGGAATTAAAAAGGTATCAAGTGAGATTGAGAACCTAGTTAACACAATGGCTAAGGTTGAAAAAATGAGGGTGCTCAATACACCTAATGTGTCAGACAAGAAAAAGGATGTTAAGGCAGTGCAGATTGAGATTCCTACTTCTGTCCCTGTTGACATATTATCTGTATTGTCACAAATTACAGTTAAGGTTCCATTGTCAGAATTGTTGAGGATCCTTGAACATAAAGATAAAGCTATTATATGGGTTGGTAATACTCACAAAAATGATACTTCATGCAATGGATCTCAGGATAAAGCTTTGAATGATGTTGCTGCTCAGGGAATTATGTCTCAAATTCCTCCAATATATTTGGACAGTTCTGTCAATGCCAGCCTTGAAAATATTAACCCATTCTTCTTAAGTGTTCTTGTGAATGGGATGAAATTAAGAAATTGTATGATTGATAGTGGTGCCTCTAATACTATCATGCCTTTCAAAATCATGGAGAAGTTGGGCCTTAAAGTTGATACAATGCAGGGCAGGTGTTGTGCAATTGATCAGAGGGAGGTACCAGTTATTGGGTCTATCAATGCAATGCCATATAGGTTGGCAGCATATCCAGAGAAAGAGCTAACAATGAGTATTTTAGTGGTGGATATCCCTCCTCATTATGGGATGTTGCTATCTAGAAGATGGAGTGCTGCCATGGGTGGAAGTTTACAGTGTGATTTGTCCTATGCAACTTCCAAGATTGATGATCAGTTTGTCAAGATTGAATGAGAGCCAAGAGTATGCCACATGATTGAGAGAAACATAGATGTAAATGCTTTTAGGGTAGAGATCCCTGTATTTGAAAATGAGCTTGTTTTGTCACCTATTTATACTGAGGTAGGTGTTGACTCTGTGAAGGGTGATTTGTGGGTAATGTACTTTGATGGTGCAAACTGCAAAGATGGTGTAGGAGCAGGTATTTTACTTATTTCTCTTGATGGAAACACCTACAAGTTTTCTTTCACATTGAATTTATTTTGTACCAACAATATAGTAGAATATGAGGCTTTGTTGTTAGGATTGAGGTTGGCACAAAAGCATGGTATAAAATGCATAAGTGTTATTGGTGATTTTGAGTTGGTGGTGTCCCAAGTCAGGTTAGTGTATGCTTCCAAGAATAGAAGGTTAAAATAATATAGGAATACAGTGTGGGATTTGATTGAGCATTTTGATGCCTTTAATATTGAGTGGAAAGATAGGAGTAACAACAAGATGGCTGACTTGTTAGCCAATATTGCAATCAATCCTAATGATGTTACATTCTCTGGTATTTCTAAAGTTGAAATTCAAGCTAGGCCTAGTATACCAGATAATATTGAGAATTGACAAGTTTTTGATGATGATAATGATATTTTGAAGTTTATGGATTGTAAGGATCAGTATCATGGTCAGGAACTTGATTGTTCATCCTTGGTTGAGTCAATAGAAGGAAGGGAGGTTGTCTTAGGCAACGAGGTCATTTAGCTTAGAACTAACAAGGTGCCCAAGGGGCTTGTTGTTTTGGAGACTGTCTTTGACAACCAAGATAGAGTTCAAAAGAATATCAAAGGAGAAGATCATGCTGATCTTGAGGAGATAAATCTTGGATCACATGAGGCGCCTAAGAAAGTATACATTGGTAAAGATATATCTCAAAAGGTAAGGAGACCTTTGATTGAATTATTGATGAAATTCAGGCATGTTTTTGCATGGTCATATGATGACCTAAAAGTTTATAGAGAGGATTTATTTCAGGATGTTATTCCATTGAGAGAAGATGCTAAACCTTTTCGGCAAAAGCAAAGGCCTATTAATCCTACTTTGGCACCCAAGATGCAAGAAGAATTAATGAAGTTGAGAGATGCTAGCATTATCAAGCCTATAAGGCATTCTTCTTGGGTGTCAAATCTTGTTCCTGTAAGAAAAAAGAATGGTGACATCAGACTTTGTGTGGACTTCAGAAATTTGAACATCAGCTCATTGAAAGATAATTATTGTTTGCCCAATATGGAGGCTATGTTGCAGAGAGTAACCGGATCAGAATTGATGTCAATGATGGATGGTTTCTCTGGCTACAATCAAGTCATTGTCAAGGAATCAAAAAAATTCAAGACAACCTTTACAACACCTTGGGGAACATACGTTTATGTGAGAATGCCTTTTGGTCTCACAAATGCTGGTGCTACTTTTTAGAGGGCAATGGATGTTGCCTTTTCAGATTTCATTAATGATTTCCTTGTTGTGTATCAGGATGATTTAACTGCCTATTCCAAGAAGGAAGAGGACCATTGTGCTCATTTAGAAAAAATATTTATGAGGGCCTTGGAATTTGGCATTTCATTAAACCCAAGGAAATGTGCTTTTGGTGTCACAGAAGGTAAGTTGCTTGGCCACTTAGTTGGGAAGCAAGGAGTGAGAATTGACCTTGAGAGGGTAGCAGCAATTGATAAAATTTAGAGGCTAAAGAATGTTAAAGGGATTCAGTCCTTCTTTGGTCAGGTCAATTTTCTAAGAAGGTTTGTGACAAACTTTGTAGAGGTTACTAGACCTATTTCCAAGATGTTAAAGAAGGGATCTGTAGTCAATTGGGATGGTGAGCCTGATGAGGCTTTCAAGAATATCAAGCAGGCTATCAAAGATGCACCAGTGCTAAAGGCACCTGATTATAGTGTCCCAATGTATATCTTTTCTTTTACATCTTTTCATACTATTGCTGCAGTTTTGTTACAAAAGAATAAGGATGGTTTTGAGCAGCCTATTGCATTTTTCAGTAAATCTTTGCAAGCTGTAGAATTAAAGTATGATATAAATGAAAAATAGGCTTATGCACTTGTGAAATCAATCAAGGCTTTTAGGTGTTACTTGATGGGAGTAGTTGTGATTTCTTTTGTGCCAAGTACGTCTGTGAAGGACATTTTCTCATAGTAGGAGGTGTCTGGAAGAAGATGCAGATGGATCAATAGGATCCAGAAATTCAATGTTGAGATCCAGATCACTAAATTAGTTAGAGGACAAGGATTGGCAAAGCTGATGGCCCAATCCAATCCAGATGCAAACCAGGTAAATCATTCTGAAATTGATTATACATGTGATATGGATGATTGTATTTGGTATCAGGACATTATTTACTATTTGAGAAACATGAGGTGTCCAGATAGTATGAATGATA
This sequence comes from Chamaecyparis obtusa, assembly GCA_027943335.1. Taxonomy (NCBI): domain Eukaryota; kingdom Viridiplantae; phylum Streptophyta; class Pinopsida; order Cupressales; family Cupressaceae; genus Chamaecyparis; species Chamaecyparis obtusa. The sequence continues at coordinate 138,770 of BSBK01000783.1, forward strand.
ATCAAAAGAGGACATTGAAGTTACAGGCCATCAAGTATGTAATTGTGAAATGTAAGCTGTATAGAAAAAATCTGGATTGCATACTATTGAAATGTGTAGATGAGAATCAAGCTAATGTATTGTTGAAGGAAATGCATGAGGGAGTTTGCGGTGGACATTATATGGGTAAAAAAACTGCTCATAAGATCTTGAGAGTAGGATTTTGGTGGCCCATAATCTTCAAGGATGCAGAACAGTTGGTAAGGAGATGTGATGCTTGTCAAAGGTTCTCTGGTAAGCTTAAGTTTTCAGGTAATGTACCATTAAAACTAGTAGAAGTTCAGGCTCCTTTCCAGTAGTGGGGAATTGATTTCATAGGGGAGATACCAGACAAGTCAGGTGGAGGACATTCATGGATCTTAGTTGCCACTGATTATTTTACAAAGTGGGTAGAAGCTGTACCCACAAGGAATGCAACTAGCAGGGTGGTAATTGATTTCTTGATGAACAATATTGTTACAAGGTTTGGGTGCCCTGAGAGGATAGTGAGTGACAATTCTATGTGCTTCAGGTTTGCTGAATATAAGGACTTTTGCAAAGGTTTGGGAATTCAGATTTTTAATTCCTCACCTTATCATCTGCAAGGAAATGGTTAGGTAGAATCTACTAATAAGAGCTTGATTAAAATCTTGAAGAGAATTCTGGAGAAGAATAAGAGGGCATGGAATTCAAAGCTGCCATTAGCTCTATGGGCTAATAGGGTAAATGTGAAGAGGGTAATTGGTTGTGCACCATTTGACTTAGTATATGGAATTCATGCTAGATTTCCTCAGAATAATTTATTGGAGATGTACAAGTTTGTGCAGTTATATGATGATGACATTGATGATGAAATGCAGTTGAGAATTGAGGACCTCATTAGGTTGGATGAAACTAGAAGAGAATTAGTTGCAAGGAATGCCAAATTGCAGTCGCAGGTTAAGAATCTATATGATAAAAAGACTATTGACAGAAAGTTTGAACCTGGTGATTTGGTGTTAGTTTGGATTGCCAGATTAGAGGATAAGGGGAAGCATGGTAAATTTGATCCCATCTGGTTAGGGCCATATCTGATTCATGAGAAATGGGGCCAAGATTCTTACATCATCAAGGATTTTAATGGTGATATTTAGGAGTTTCCAGTTCATGGATAATTCTTGAAGCAGTACTTTGTTTGAAGTACTTTGTTTTCCATGAACAGTAGTTAGGGTTGTACACCTTGTTATTTCTTGTATATAGGTTGTTTTCCACTACCCTATTTTTCCCTAGTCTGTCAAGTTTTCAGTCCTGTTGCTTGTCTTGCCTTGCTTGTTCCTTGCTGTCTGCAATTTTTCTCTTGTGGGATGGTCTGCTTTAACCAGTGATTCTAAGTCCTTGCTATGCTTGCAAGAGGTATACATCCCTAGATAGAGCCACTGTTATCATGTGCAAAAAATTTCATGGCTCCTGGTCTTTTCCCCTGCTCTCTGCAATGATTTTTTTGGTCCCTAGCATGAACCTTAGGCAAAACGTTCAAAATCTAGTCGTTAGGTTTCAAAATTCAAGTGTGCCCTAGCCCTGTTCTATTCGCACGTTACTTTATCAAGTCACTTAAAAGAACCTAATCTGCATGTGCCTTTTAAACAAGTTTCTTTTACCAAGTTCACGGTTAGGTCTTTTATGTCTTGGAGGGTCCCTTTTAATTCTTTTCCTAAGTCTTAGCTCCCCAACCGCTTTAATATTTCCTAAGTTCAGGCACCCTGTGATTTTAATATTTTTCCTAAGGTTCTCGGCTTTATCTTGTGGAGTTATCAGTGGGTCCACCTACCATGTGCCTTGTCAACATTTTGTGATTGGTCCACAGGTTAGTGATTGTGCGTGTGTCAGTGGGACCTAAATTTTTGAAGGCTTAGTGGGACCTGACAGTGTTAGAGGATCGATGGTTGGCGTAAGTTCACATCGGATTTTTCAGAGCCATGTGATCTTATGCCAGCTGTTGATGTTATTTTTTTCAGGCAGCAGTTCATCGGTGGGTCTTGTTTGCCAGGTAGTTCTTATGTGCCACGCTGTTCTGAGTTGGCAGGTTTTCATTCGTCTGCATGTTGATGAGTTGGTTTATGTTAGAGGGCCCGTGTTGAAAGATTTTAATCTAACGGTTGGTGTATGATCGCAAGGAATATTCCAAGCCTTTGCGATCATGCACCATCCGTCAGATTTTTTTCCATTTTGCTAGGTTGCCTATTGTGCTCAGTGGGTCCGATGTGACACTTGTGCTTGTAGTTGGAGGTTTCTTATTGGTCGATGGTTGCTAAGATGGTTTGCTAGCGGTTAGTCACATGTTTGCATAGCCTTTTGCAAGGCTATGCAATCATGTGACTAACATTTTCTATCAACTCCTTGTGGTGGTAGTTGGGGTGATGGTTGCCCTCACAGTTATGTTCACAGGCTGTTGCATGTTCGCATAGCCCATTTCCAGGCTATGCAATCATGTGACAGGGTGCCATGTGTGCTGGAGCCCATTTGTCACTATTTGGTGGGCTCGGTGGTAGATGGTGTCGTGGCAGTTTCCGGTTGGTCTGAGCTGGCGGGATGATAAAGTTTGAACGTGGGTCGTCATTCTCTGCAAGCACCAAGGATTTAGCCGTTGTGTAATACCTCTCCTATGGTGATACTTAGACTTCTCTGATTTGGACATTTTATTATTATTATGGTCAAGACTATACATTTACATTTATGTTTTGTGGATGATGACATGATGAATATGCTCATTTATGGTTAGTAATTACATGTTTAGAAAATTATCTATTTTTTTTATATGGATCTAACCCAATTATTTGAATCTAACCACTATCATGATGTTTTATGTTTCATGGAGGTGTCTGATGTGTTTTTCATGACTCCAGGATGAAGTCGTAGTTACTCACTTAGTTGAGGTCCACACGATGTATCGATCCTGGTCATCTACTTGCATATATCTGATTTGTATCTCCATATGTATATATATGTATCTCTTCTTGGTGATGTAGGATTGCAGGTACCGGGTGTCGTCTCCACCTGGCTTCACAGGTCTGAGCGATCCCTCAAAATCCTCGATCGTTGTTGTTGTTACGGAGATATCACCAGGTCCACAGGAAGAAACTTCACCTTTGATCCTTTTATCCTTAGGTGGGAAGTGTCAAGTCAGTCCCTTGTGTGAATGTCTTATGTGGTTTTGTAATTGATGGAATTGTGGATCTTGTAGCTAGTTCTTGCCTTCATGATATGTTCAATTCTGTTAGTAGATCATGGATGTAGATTATTGTTCATTTGAGGGTATGATTTAGTAGCGTATCTCATTAGGAGTGATTTTTGAGTGCAATTAAATCATGTGGTTTTAATACCCATGATAAGGATTAATTTTATGGTATTTTAATGTCTAAGGAAATATTAATAATAAAAGGTTTTAAATAATAATAGTGGTAAAATTCTAACCTATGTTAGTGGCTACTTAATATATGCATATATATTTTAGAATGGGGATTAAGGTATGAATAAACAATATAGTTTATAATAATGTTATTCTAATGTTTAACATTAATAATAATGTACCTTATTTATGGTATTATTTTATAATACTATTAATGACAAAGAGTCTATAGCAATAAAAATAATAATATGTTTTATAATAATAATATTATGCTTGTAATAATATTTGTAATAATAATAATATATGTACACATAGGCATATGGGTGCACACATATGCATATGCATACATATATTTATATATAATTAGTGCCATGTAGTTATTTATTATATTAATAAATAATTAGATCAATTAGCGGTATGGTAAATAGGATTATCCTATTACCATAGTTGAATAATTTAATAAATTGTTTTAAGATCATAATATTTATTTTAATATCATTAAATTTGGGGACTCAGATTATAGTTTATTTATTCCTTTACGAGAATGAGTTTTCAAAACCATCTCATTAACAGATGGATAGTTGAGATGGTTGCACCGGTTGGATTACCTGTGCAACCTCCTCCTCCATCCTATTTATAGGAAAGATTTCCTGTGTTGGGAGAAGAGGATGAGTATTATTATTGTAGAAAATTTATCCTGTGAGTTTGGCATTTGGATTGTTACGGGTAGAGGCTGGAAGATTGCGAGCAAAGGGATTCAAAGGAGTGTTGGAAACATTGGAGAGGGTTTGATCTTCCTTCTTCTCCAACTGGTCTTCGCAGGACTCCAGGTTGGAATCCATCCTGAGAAGTAGATTTATCTTGTAGAATGAAAGTAAAATCTAGATTTCTAGAAAAGTTTCTGTATATTGTGCTATGGTTGAAAAATATATATATATGCTTTATTTTCTATGTATTTGAAATGTGTTTGTGGAAAGTTATTTTATGAATGTTTGAATGTTCACTATGGTGAAACCTCCCTGGAAGGGTAGAAGTGGTTTTGATCTGGTAGGGTAGTGTATTTTACTGTCACTAGATGTATTATGAACACTTCCAGATTTTAGAACTTTTGTTGCAACCTTACTGTTTCATGTCCATTTATGTGCCACCTTTCTTTTCCCAGATCTAGAATATATTTGTTAGATAGATAGGGAGGATTGATGGGCTGTTTCTAAAGGGAAACTGGGATATCTCAAATGGGTCGTGCTCATATTAGGCAACCTTAGTCCCCATAACACCCAGTTTTACCCGCAAGACAAAGTTGACAGTCGTTCTCTGCAGTTCCAGTCGGCTCAGTGTGTTAACCGAGTAAGGTCGGTAATGTGTTTACCAAGTTAGGTTGGTTCAGTGTGTTAACTGAGTAAGGTCGGTAATGTGTTTACCGAGTTAGGTCGGCTCAGTGTTAACCGAGTTAGGTCGGTAATGTGTGAACCGAGTTAGGTCGGTAATGTGTTAACCGAGTTAGGTCGGTAATGTGTTAACCGAGTAAGGTCGGTAATGTGTTAACCGAGTTAGGTCGGTAATGTGTTAACCGAGTAAGGTCGGTAATGTGTGAACCGAGTGAGGTCGGTAATGTGTCAACCGAGCTAGGTCGGTAGTGTGTTAACCGAGCTAGGTCGGTAGTGTGCTAACCGAGGAAAATAGGATTCAGACTTTATACAATTATAACATTTAAGTATAAGTTTCTTATACTTTAAGTTATACTTGTATAAAGGGATTAGGTACCCTTTGAATCCATTGGAATAGGTTTCAGGTTCCTAGGAGTTAAGTTGTAACTTTTAAATTTTAGATTTTCAATTAAATCAGACTTAGTCAATTTTCAGGATCAGCTAGGTTTTAGGTTTAGAAAGAAATTTTGTTTAAACCTGAAGATTATTCATTCCTTGTTTAGTGGAGATTATTTTCAGTACATTTAGATGTCTTTATTGAGATAGAATGTTTGTAAGGAGCAGTTTAGGGTTTAGAGTCAAGACATTCTAAACATTCTTAACATACCTAATTTCTCTAAACATACATAACTATCCTATTATTTTCAATTCTTGGTAGTAGTTCTCAAATGTGTTTGCAATATGATTTTACTATGTGTATGATGTAATTGTGATGTATGGGTTGAGGGTAGAAAACCTAACGACACCTAGTGAGTGGCTCTCAGTGCGGGGCCGAGGCCCTAAAGTGGCTAGAACCAGGATAACCGACTGAAGAGTTATTTAACAAGTGGAAATTTAATTAAACTGATGGGAATGGGTTAAAACATTAAAAATATTAAATGTGCCTCGCCCATGCCATTAGTGCTAGTAAAGGCTATGGATGGGAGTGGGAGAAGGTACCTATGTGTAGGTACGATCGAATGGCACTTGTCTGTATGAAAGGCATTCGATCCCGCATGTGCCTACTTGGGGGCCGGGGCCCAGAGTGGCTAGTACCAGGACAACCCAAGGGGTGAGGGCTATGTGATGACACTCACTTAGGTTGTTGCTTAGAGTTTCTACCCAAGCCTTAGAACCTTTTGGGAAAGATCTATACTTTGACTCTCTTTTTATTTGCTATTTTGGGAAAGATTACCCAACCCTAGGTTTGGCCTAGCTATTCCTTCTTTGTGGACCTTGGTGTTTATCTCCTAGCACAGGGGAGTGGGCCTTATAGGTACCCACGTGGTTGGGTGGTAAATATTTTTATCGAGGTATCTTTTGCAGATACATGCTTGAAGATTCATGCTTGCTTATGTACCAGATTTGAAGAATGAAGGCCTTGTGATTATATTTCATGATGCATAATCTTGTTACCTCTTATGAGGAGTTGAATGCAATGTAATCAATAATGTATTTCAAAATGATGTAATTGGAATGGGTAGACTTATGAAGAAGGGAAAAGGGAAATGTGAACTTTATGTTTAAGATGTATGTTGGAAAGAAAAAGGATTTTGTAACATTCCAAATTATGTAACATGCTTTCATTATTGTTGTTTAAGTGAAGCTATTGAAAAACCAAATGTAGTATATTTTAATGTATCAAATGAGTTGGATAAATTTTATAAGTTACATTGTTCATAAAGGATACTTAGGAATATAGATGATTTCTAAATGGAAAGTTGAAATGAAAATATTTTGTATTTCTTAAGATATGATGCAGTTTACTTAATGGAATTGAATGAATCATGCATTGAAATGAAAAGGGAACCTTGGAAGGAATCTAAGTTTAAGTTTTGATTACATAATTCTTTTTAAAGTTCAAAATTTTTCATAAATTTTTACTTAGGTTTTCTTTTGTTAAGAGAATCTTTGTTCTCTTCCCTGGTTCCCTTGCGGGGCATGACACATTGTGATTCAAATTCAATTTTTTTTGAGAACTTCCACTGACTAGAAAGTACCAAATTTATGGAATTCATTACAAAAATGACCCTGTTCGGTGAGATGCGACTGGTTTTCCGTTTGCGGTGTGGTCTAGGGTGCTATTGGATTGTTTGTAGAGCTTGTACTGTGGTGGTTGTGTGCTCAAGGTTTGTTGGAGGGTGTCCTTTTGAGCCCGGTTTTGTGATCCCCTGTACTTGCAGAGATGAATTTCATGATTGTGGATCAGTTCAGGATTTCCTCTTTCCTGATTGCCTATGTTTCCCGCCCCTGTAATAACTTTTTAGACCATTTCCAGCAAGTTGGGTGGTTGAAACCCTAACCCTAGTCATCCATAGCTTGTTGCAGATTTTCAAGATGACTAGGGGGTATAAGTTGTAGAATTTTGGATTTTGCAAGGGTTCCAAAACATTGTTTCTTTTGGTCCATTGTATGTTGATTCTGGATTTGTTAATGAAAATATTTTGAATCCCAATCTTGTATCTTGTGTATGTCTTCTTGCTTGTCTCTGAGCTCATATATGTTATTATCACAAAGTGTGTTAATGTATGGTAAACAAAGAGTATTTTGAATTTATCTTTGAGTTCCTAACAAAGTTAGGATTAAAGTCTTCTAGGTGAATTCAGTGAGTTTGTAGTCAAGTGTAGAATTTGATGTCCTTGTGCTTGAGGGAAAGGGGTAATAGGCAAAGCACTTACCTCGGATTCCATTGTGTTTGATTTGAGGTATTCAGTTGAGGTATACAGTTAGGTGACTCTGAGCCCTGGGATAAGGCATTGGTCCTTCCTCTTGAGGCATGCATGGTTAACAACTACAAACACAAACATCATTAGATAAATCTTTAACAATCTTATATGAGATATAGTGGGATATTGTTTCAGACTCCTTTAGAAAAGTGAGTCAAGGGTACACCCACCTGAGCACTGAAGCTCAAAGTGTAGAAGGATCTTTTGATCCTTGTCAGTTGGCCCTATTCCTTGTGGACTTTAGAGTGGTGATAGAGTCAAAGTTTTATTTAAATTATCCATCAAAGTGTAAATCTGCGAGTTGAAGATCAAAGGGAATAATCCACAACCAACAAAACTGATGTAGAAAGAGGTCAATGAAGGTTCTGACACCCGAGGAGATTGCACAAAATAGAGAGAAGGAGGAAAAATGACAATGAGAAAGAAGAGATAGACTTCGAAATGCAAATAATGTTGGAGCATCGAGTTCAACAATTGTTTCAGAAAAGGAGGATAATGAAGACATCATAATGGATGTAGAGGTTGAAGAAGCAAAATCAGGTGCATCTTCGAATCTAGTATTGGATACGGGTATGTCTTCGGATCCAACTATTACAACTTATTCTAATAAAGATATTCATGCTTTGCTAGAAGTGAGTTACAATAGAAATGATTTAAATTGTCTTCTTGAAAATAGATTAACACGTTTAATTTTAGAAATTAGTAATGTTTATCATAGTGATAAAGGAACTAAAAGTCAAACTCCAATTGAAACTGAAAATGAAACACCAATTTAGATTGAAATCAACAATGAAAATGTAGACATAGAAACACCGATTGAAAAAGAAACTAATTTAAATGATAATGAAATAAATGAACAATTTCAATTAAAAACTGATGTGTTAGACAATATGCGTGGTTTGGTTTCATCGAGACAGATTAGAACACATGCGAGTAGATTGTTTAGACAACTTTTTTATAATAAGAAATTTGGGTTTCAATGTCAATTAATGTTACAATTAATTAAAATATCTAAAATGTGAAAAGTAATGAAGAGGTTAGGCATTTATGTGAAAACTAAGAAGAAAGATGAGTGTCTAAAACAAGTTGTATCAACTGTTGCTAGTGCCTTTGACACAATTGAAAAGAAAATTCGTTCTAAAGATAGTAATGCAGCACAATGAGCAATAACAATAGCTTTAGTAAACAAAACTACTATTGATAAAAGAATGATTTCAAACATAAGTGGATATCTTAATATTAATCGTAAAACTTTAGCAAGAGCTGTAAAGAGAAGAGTTAACTTTGAGAGTGATCCAACAAACCATTTATGGACCTTTAGTGGTAGACTCCCAAGGTCTGACATGAAACTTACTGGTGAAGTCAAAACTTTGATTGAAAAATTTTGGCATGATAATACAAGAGTATCCCCTAATGCAAGAGATGTTCTCAAATTAAGAGTCGGTTCAAAGGTTCATGATCCACATCCAAAACACCTTTTAGATATGACTCAAATAGAATTGTATAAAAAAATTTTGGATGATAAGGTTTTAACTATTAGTATTAGTCAAAGATCTTTTGAAAAATGTAAACCATGGTATGTAAGGATTAACAAAGAAAGAATCACCTATTGTTGTAAAACTCATGTTCAATTTTGTTATCATTATGATGTTTTTCAATCTATATGTTCTACTATGCATACTAATGAAATATTGTAGGAATGTGGTATAAATATACCACCTGAAACTGTAAAAGAGTTTATATCAAATTTATTTTGTAACCCACCTAATGAGCAATTTTATCTTTTGAATGCATGTGTTTCTAGTGTATGTGATTTATGTGGCAATCTTACATTATTAGATGAATGTTTGCATGAAAATATTTCATTTGATTTTGGACAACAATTAGTTGATGTACAAAGATTTAAAACTATTGAGTATCCATTGAAGGATGGAAAAGTTAGAAAATGGTGCGACCTAATAACTGAAAAACTTAGTGTTAATGCTTTTATGAATGAATTCAAGAGTAAGGTCATACCTAAATATGTGAAACACTCTCACAATTCTAGATGGCTTGATGGACAATTTCGGATATGCAAGAATACATTTCAAATTGGTAGTATGCTGTCAGTTGTTGACTTTGCAGAAAACTACACGCTTGCACCACAAAATGAGATCCAACCACAATATTATAATTCAGTGCAAGTGACAATTTTTGTTCATATTGTCTATAGACATGCACCCGATAGTACAGAAGAGGATCAAAAAATATTGAGAGAGTATCATTTCTATATGAGTGATAATAAGTTACACTCATCGGAGTTTGTCCAATATTGCTTTAATACCTTTTATGAAAATTTAATGGAGAGATAAATTCATATAACACAACATCTAATATGGTCAGATAATTGCACAAGACAATTCAAGAATGCTAGAATGTTTTATTGGTTGAGTAGGATGCACAAGAAAACAAATATCCAACATATCTAGAGTTTTTTGAGGCTGGACACAGGAAGGGAGAGCATTGTGGTGTCAGTGCATGTGTTAAGAGAGCCCTTTGTAGAGAGCAACTCAAATTTGAGGAAGAATCAAAATTTAAAGATGCATGTGCAATTGTTGAATGGTGTAAAACAAGTTTGTCTACAGGATCAAGTCAGAACTCTACAATCAGATGTTTTTTATGGCTAGTTGAAGAGAAGGATATCCTTTCAAGATATGATTGTAATACAATCAGTGGATCGGCTAAATGTCATTCATTTAGGAGTTCTAATTCTAACACTTTGACTATATGGACTAGGGAGCTTGCATTTTTTTTTCAATTTTGTGTTGCAGGTGAATGAGAAGAATGCTAGAATGCATAATAGGTTGAAGAATGGAAACAAAAATCCTTAACACCTAGTGAGAGACAAGATGAAGATGTTATAATAAATGAAAACCTAGATCATGCCTTTGCATCAGAAGATTATGATCGTGTTTAAGATCTCATACAACCTAGTAATTTAATACAATTTAATGTAAAACTTTAAATTATACATTAGTTACATTTGTATGTAGAGGAATTTATGATTATATATATTTGAAATATAAACTTTTAAACAAGTTTTATTTACAGTGCACATGTACTTAAATTGTTTTTTTCCAAGACATGTGTATGCTATTGTTGCACCCGAGGATAATGAAGAGCAGACAGAGTATTGGTTTGCTCGATGTGTAGAACCCAAGAAGAAGTTGATATGTCATCAAGTAGATGATGATAATTTTTAGTATCCAATTAGGTCTACTGTGGTAGTTGGTACATGGCTACGCAAATACCTAACAAGAAGGAATGGTTTACTAGCTTTTGAAGACTACCAATTAGAAAAGAAGATTATACACTATTCCCATTTGGTAGTGGCAACAAATATCAAATTGGAAAGATACAAAGGGAGACCTGCTAATAAGATTTTATGGAAACTTTCAATGGAAGAGCATGAGGCAATCATAGATGCATTGAAGAAAAGAGAGGATGCTGATGGTACATTAGGTTGAATGAAATTTATACATGTAAGTTTTTATTCAATTGTCTTATTAACTTTCAAATTAAAATTAACTTTAATAAATGAACTTGAGTACACAAATTCTAACATTTTAACTTGTTTATTTTTATGATGCAGATTGTCAAGAATAACATAGATGTACATTGCAGAAAATAGAGGATGTTGATGGTACATTAGGTTGAATCAATTTTATGTGATGTAAGTTTTTGTTCAATTGTCATATTTGTATATATATGTTTTCTATGTCTTCTTTCAAGTGACATAATTTATAATTTAGAGATATAGATTTGAAATTAAAATTAAATTTAACTTTAAATGAATTTTTATAAATTCTAACATAATTTCAACATGTTTATTTTTGTGATGCAGGATGGACCTAGAAGAACATATCTACATGAACTATTTATGTAGTACAATGCACTCTTGTTGTAAATTCATAACTTTGTATTCACCTAATTTTGTTGTAGATATTAAAATATGCACATTGGTTCTAGATTATGTTCACTTAATTGATCTCATTACTTAATTTAGTTATTAAGTTTGTAACATCCATATTGTTCTTGTCAATTACATGTATTAATAGATGTCATTGTTAGATCTAGATGATTTTTTTTATAGTTAATCAAAGTGTTCATATTACTTGTAACACATATCTAGATATTGTACTTAGATCAATTACACATAACAACTCATGATTAAGATAAATAACATATTACAAGTCCTGAAATAATTTACATGTATTGAATAATGTCCATTGAATATCAACTCATTTTTAGATCTAGCTATTTTTTTAAGGATAAATTGATAAATTACATAACAAGTCCTGATTAAGATAAATTGATAAATTACATAACAACTCATGATTAAGATAAATAACATAACATTGTCTTGAAATAATTTACATGTATCATAATGTCCATCATATCAACTCATTGTTAGATAGATGTTTTTTCAAGGATTTAAATTGATAAATTACTTAACAAGTCTTGATTAAGATAAATTGATAAATTATATAACAACTCATGATTAAGATAAATAACATAACAAGTCTTGATTAAGATAAATTGATAAATTACATAGCAACTCATGATTAAGATAAATAACATAACATTGTCTTGAAATAATTTACATGTATCATAATGTCCATCATATCAACTCATTGTTAGATAGAAGTTTTTCCAAGGATTTAAATTGATAAATTACTTAACAAGTCTTGATTAAGATAAATTGATAAATTATATAACAACTCATGATTAAGATAAATAACATAACAAGTCCTCAAATGTCCATCATAAATATCACAAAACAAAGTCGTACTCTAAAAATAAGTCCAAGTAGAATATATGATAACAAGTAGACTAGTATATAATGCAAGTCCTAATCTAACAACAAGTAAACATAATATGAACAAATCTAAACAAGCCCAAATAGTTAGAACAAGTCTAAACAAGTCCAAATAGTCAGAAAAAATAACATGAACAAGTCCAAATAGTCAGCATAAAATAAGTCCTATCTAAATAGGACCATCATAATCTAAAGTCTCTACTCATCTAGCTGATCTAAAGTCCTCTTCACTCCACGTGGAGAGGACTGTGATGCATCAACATGCTCTGTCTGGTCTCGACTGCCCTAATCCTGCTCTGTCTGGTCCTGAGTACCCCCATCCTGCTCTGTGTGGTCTTGAGTACCCTCATCCTCAACTACATGAAAAGTGGATGAAGCCAAATCCTGTAAAAACATTTAAAGTACAAATTAAAAATTACTTAAATTAATCATCTAAGATCTAGATACACATAGGACATTAAAAAATATCTAGATACACACAGGACATTGAAAATTTACATAAATTAATTATCACCTCAAAGGATAGTGTCGATGGATGCATTTGGCTTAATCCTATAGCCATGCCAAGAGTCATGGTGGTGACGACATGAACAATATATATATTTAAAGCATGAATTAAATAAACTTATAGTACATATATATACATAAATTATAAAGTATATATATAACTTGATTATATATATGAAATAAAAACATGTGTACACATTACCTCTATGTGACACGTAGCTAATGTCACCGATGAGTCAGGTATATGTGGCTGACTCTTAGTGACTGATGGGGCAGAGGATGAAGGATTGTCAAACTGAGTGGTACATGACAGACCCTACAAAATCAAAAAAATACGTCAAACACATTATCAATTAAAGTTTATTTTGTTTAAAGTTTAAATGTATCAAGATCAAGTGCATATCGTGAATGGAGCACCGAGATGTCGAGGTGTCGATGTCATATGATGACGGCTAATGAATATTGGAGGGTCAACCCTCCTTTGTTCACCCAAAAATCCACATGTATTATGGCTCATAATTGTATATAAATAAGAAATTTAATTTATTGCACTATATATTTAAATTATAATTAAATTTACCTATGTGGGATGCTCATCATCTGCATTGAGAAAATCAACATATGATGAGATATCATATCCCACATCACCATGTGTGCCATCATCATCATCGGTGTATCCACCATGTGCGCCATCAACATCATCATCGGTGTATCCACCATGCGCACCACCAGCATCATCAGCATATGCACCATGGGCAGCATCAAGATCAGGCTGGGGACCCCTACATATACCCCCACAACTAGTGCAAACATGTGCCATGCTAGGGGCAGTCCTCACCTGGGTCATGTGTCATAACAAATTATCCATAAGGGTACTCAAAGACCCAAGAGATGACTACACTGCTCGATGATAGACGGGTTGAGGAAGTACAGGAGATGGGAGAGGAACAAGGGGCTTAGTGTGCACATGGTTTCTAGTTCTATCACTCAATTTGACCCCTAGCCTATCCTATGGCATGCCCCGGCCAACCCCCTGAAATGCTCTCATGTCAAAATAATTGGGTTTCTTACCCAATTCAAACTCAGCCCATAATTTCTTCAAAAAATAAAGTGGGACCTCATGATTAGCGTGCAATGGAGTGTCAAAAACCATCCACCACTACTCCCAAAAATGTGCCGCTATGGTGGGGTGTCTACACCATCTAATTGAGATACGTGGCTTCCTACCAAGTATCTGCTCACCCATTTTAAGGCTCTCAAAATAGCGTGCCATATCATGTTTTGTAATTTTTAACTTATTAATCTCTTTATAAGAGAGGCCATCAAAATAATATGCACGCATATTCTCTCTCCACGACTCAAAACTATCAATCTCATAGTCTAATGTATGTATGAAATCTACTATGCCTTGCATGCTATCTGCAAGGCATAGTAGGTGGATAGAGGGATATGGATCGTTCCTAATAATATTTATGTCTATCACAATCTGCTCAACATTGCACCTGATATTATCTCTAAGTTCTCTGGGTGGAGGTGGAGGGGGAGGGGGAGGTGGAGGAGGAGGAGGTGGTGGTGCCTCCTGACCTATAAGATCATCTATCAAAAAATCATCCATATCAAGTAAATCTGCATGCAAATAAAAACATGAATAATTTACAATTAGCATACTTTAACAATAAGACAGAGAGAGAGAATAATTTAAAAAATAATCTAAGTTTATGTTTCAAGAAATTTGAACTACATTTATATTTTAGTTTTCTAATTTAACTTATAAATTTTGTTTTTCTAAAATAATAAAGAGAGATCTAGAGAGAGACAATAATTTAAAAAATAATCTAAACTTTTAATATGTTTCAAGATTTGAACTAAATTTATATTTTGGTTTTCTAAATATAAGAGAGAGAGAGAGAGAGAGAGAGAGATAGAGAGCACGTTTTTAAGTTTATGTTGTGGTTCAAGAACTAAATTTATGTTTTCATTTTCTAAATTTATATTTTGATTTTCTAAGTTTAGGGTTTTGTAAATTAGTTTTGTATGTAGGTTTACATTTTTGTTTTGTTACCTAGGGTTTTGTTTTTCTATGTAGGGTTTTCTAATGTATGAAATGTACATATACCAAGAAATTTTATCAGTTTTCTACACTAGTATGGTAATTTAGAAATTGAATTGAAATAAAAAAAATTACAAGCAAGAACGATAAAATATAATTAAATTTAAATGCAATAATGTTGAAAATAATATTAAACTATACATTTATAAATTAAAAATAACTGAAACTATATTTTTTAATGATAAAAATCATAAAAATAAAATAAAAAAGAATAGTACATACCTGAGAGATGAAAAAAATGGCAAATGAGGTTGGAAAGGGAAACTAAATCGGGCACTCGAGCTCTCCAAAATAGGAACCTATTTTCATGCTGATGAAAATGACAATTTTTTCATTTAAAAAGAAAAATATATACATTTTGATGAAGGATACTCCCCTTAATACCACAAACACATAACAGAAAAAGAGGAACAACAACAATAATATGCAAGAACAGAAAATTGGCTTCTTATTATCTCCACAAATGTGGAATTACAAACTTTCAAAATTACAATATGCAAAGCCACGTGGGCATTCCCTTACAATATTCTGTAGGACAAAGCCTCGAACTATTACCCAGATCTACTACCCAGAACTATTCTAAACTCCTAAGAAAATTAATACAACCTTCCTTATATAGGCAATTTTCCACTGCCTGGGAAGGTTCCAGAATTTTAGCCAATAAGGACGACCAAACTTAGAATTATTTTATTTTACATTTTATTACATCATAGTCGGCTCAAGATAACCTTTGAAACCCGAACAAAAATTTTGAAGAAAATTATTTTCTGCCATTTCAGGTGGCCCAACTTCTGAAGACCATAAGTCATCACTAGTTGACCCGATCGGCTATTATAACCCCATTTCAAAAATACCACGAAGCGCTCTACAGGCTTGATCAATGCAAGCGCTTGTCACCCAAATTTTTGACCTCATCCAGGGCCTCTAAAGCCTTCAAAACTAAGTTCAAAGTTTCTGTACCCTGCTGCCAATACCAAAAATCTTCAATATCTTCCAATATACACTTGATCTGGCAATGAAACTTTACCAGCAGACTTATATGACCAAAATGAACCTCCAAGAAAGAAATCAGATCATTTTGAGCACATACAAAAATTACCAAAAATAGTAACTTTCCATAAATAGCAGCTCTGCAAAAAATAGCCCTTATTAAATATAAAAATAGAAATATTTTTTTTGGGTGATGCAAGATTTCTCTTACACCCAGGATGCTCCTGCATCAGACATCCAGGGTAATTTGAGAAGTGACCCTGTCACGACTCAGGTGTGCAGAGGAAAACCAAGACGGTTAACCTCCTCCTTTGTTAGCCATGATGAATCTTCTACAGGTCATCCTTTCCATTTGACCAAATACTCTTCATATGTCCTATTCCTTGTGATTCTACCAACACGACTGTCCAGTATGTCTTCAATCTCCTTGATATCTGAACTGGTTGCTGGAATACTCCACTGTACTGCTGCAACCTCATCTTCAACACCTCCTTCATGATACTCTGTCAAATCTGAAATGTTAAACACTGGTGAAATATTCAGCTCACTAGGTAATTCTACCTCATATGCATTTCTTGAATCATGCTTCTTCAATATCTTACATGGTCCAAACTTCTTCATTTTCAACTTATTATATGTACCAACCAGAAACCACTCCTTCTGCAAATGAACCATGACTTCATCACCAACCTAAAATTCCTTATATCTCCTTTTCTCATCTGCCTTAACCTTATACTGTGCGTTCATCTTGGTAATATGCTTCCTCACCTCCCCATGGATGTTCTTCAAATGTTCTGTAAAATTTTCAGCCTCAGCACTACTTATTTCTCCTTTATCTATCTTTCTCAACTCAGATGCATTTCTTGGACTACTTCCATATATAATCTGGAATGGTGATTTACTAGTGCTCCTGTTGACAGAATTATTGTATGCAAATTCTACCTGTGGTAAAATCAGATCTCATCTTGTTGGCTTATCCCCAACCAAACATCTCAGCAGATTTCTCAAAACTCCTATTCACCAACTCTATCTGTCCATCAGTCTGTGGATGATGTGATGAACTGAACTTCAAATCTATCTTCAACTTCTTCCACAATGTTTGCAAGAAATATCCAGCAAACTTAGTGTCCCGATCTAAAACTATGGTCTTTGTCAAACCATGAAGTCTCACTACTTCTCTGAAAAACAATTCTGCTACATGAACAACATCATTAGTCTTCTTGTAGCGAATGAAATGTGCCATCTTCGAAAATCTGTCAACTACTATAAAAATTGAATCATGTCCCCATTGTGTCCTCGGTAAACCAAGAACAAAGTCCATACTGATATCCTCCCAGGGCTTCTCTGGTATAGGCAATGGCTGGTACAACCTTATATTCTGCTTCACTCCTTTCGCCATTTGACATACTCTGCAACTTTGTACAAACTTCTTCACATCTTGCTGCAACTGTGGCCAATAATAATTCTCACTAACCAAACCAAGGGTTTTATCACGACCAAAATATCCAGCCAATCCTCCGCTATGCTTCTCCTTGATGAGATTCTCCCTCATAGAACTTCATGGAATGCACAACTAACTCTCTCTGAATAGCATATCATCCTGGATGATGAAATCCAACCATTTCATCCTGTCTAGAGTAACAGGTTCTGTACAAGCTTTCCAAGCTTCACCAAAATCAGGATCCTCTGGATACAAATTCTTGAGTTCCTTGAACCCAACCACTTCAATCTATATTTCGGTTAGCAATAGTTGCCTTCTGCTAAGAGCATCTGCAACCCTATTAGACTTTTCACTCTTGTGTTTCAAAACAAATGTATAACTCTGCAAAAACTCAACCCATTTCAAATGCCTCTGATTCAACTTTCTTTGGCTATTCAAATATTGTAAAGTTTGATGATTAGTATACAAAACAAACTCCTTAAGAAGTAGATAATGTCTCCACTTCTTTAATGCCTGAACTATAGCATAAAATTTTTGATCATAAACAGAATATTTCCTCTTGGCATCATTTAACTTCTCACTGAAATAAGCAATAGGTTTACCTTTTTAGCTCATAACAGCTCCTATTGCATTACCACTAGCATCACAATCTACTTGAAACACCTTATTAAAATCTGGAAGTGCTAAAACAGATTGTTCTGTAACTTTTTGTTTCAACAATTGAAAACTCTTTTCTGCCCCATTAGTCCACTTAAACTCTTTTCTATCCCCTCTCATTGTTTCAGTCAAGGGTCCACAAATACTGCTAAAATTTCTGATAAACTTTCTGTAAAAGCTAGCTAGACCATGAAAAGATCTTACCTCAGTAGCACACTTTGGAGTAGGCCATTCAAGGATAGCTTGTACCTTCTCTGGGTCCATTTTTAGACCTTCTCCTAAAACTACAAACCCCAAATACACCAACTCTTTCTTCACAAAACTGCACTTCTTCAAATTAATCAATAATTTCTCTTCTCTCAACTTCTCAAATACCATACGAATATGTATCATATGCTCATCCAATATCTTACTAAAGATCAAAATATCATCTAGGTAAACAATGAAAAACTTACCAAGAAATTCTTTCAGAACCTCATTCATGAGTCGCATGAAAGTGCTCGATGCATTGGTTAGCCCATAAGGCATGACTAACCACTCATATAATCCTTCCTTTGTCTCAAAGGCAGTCTTCCATTCATCTCCTTCTCTGATCTGAATCTGATGATATCTACTCTTCAGATCTATCTTTGAGAAATACACAGCTCCACTCGAACAGTTCATAATATCATCCATTCATGGCAATGGAAACCTGTACTTGATTGTGATCTTGTTTATTGCCCTAAAATCTATACACATCCTCCATTCTCCATTCTTCTTTGGTGCTAATACCACTGTTACAGCACAGAGACTCAGACTCTCACGGATCAATCCTTTCTGTAACAGTTCATGTATTTGTCTGTTCAACTCCTCACTTTCTGCAGGTGTCATTCTATGTGCTGCCTTATTCGGTAAACTCGCTCCTGGGATCAAGTTCATCTGATGACTGATCTTCTTGACTGGTGGTAATCCATCAGGCATGTTATCGGATACAATATCTTCAAACTCATTCAACAAACCTGCAACTTCTACAGGAACATCTTCTACTTTCTCTTGACCAGATTTTGGAATTAAAGCAAAACATACATGCTCATGCCTCATACCATCTAAGAAATTTCTTCCATCAACAAAAGTTATCCTTGCATTACCACATACCTTTTCTTCAGTCTCCTTCAATGGTTTTAGCTTATGTCGCACTCCATCATTTGTCAAGGAATAGGTATTCGCACGACCATCATATACAACACATCTGTCAAACTGCCATGGTCTACCCAACAACATATGACATGCATCCATAGATATGATATCACACGATACCTCATCTTGGTATCCGCTAATCTTGAACTTCACCAGGCATTATTCATTGACCATGACCTTGTGGTCATCCTGTACCCAGGCAATCTGATATGGATGTGGGTATTTCTGTAGCTTGAGCTTCAACTTTGTCACCATCTCTTCTGACACCAAATTGTCAGTGCTTCCACTATCAATGATCACATCACAACATTTACCTTCACACTTGCACCTGGTGTGAAATAGGCTCCTCCTTTGCTCAGGTTCATTCTTACCACTCAACAAGACTCTTCTGTTAATCAACATTTCTCCTCTTTCAGCATCTTAAGAATTTGATGATCTGGCATCTTCATCTACATGTACAACTCTGGCCTGGCCTTCATTTCTCCTATCTGTTCTGCCTTGGTGCTAAGGACATTCAAATTCCCTATGACCTTCTTCTCCACAGTGAAAACATGTTCTACGGAAGCCTCCTCTTCCTGAACCTTGTCCTCTTCCTCTTCCCTTTTGATCTCTATTATTTTGATCTTGGAAACGATTAGAATTGTTTCCTCTCTGATTCTGGCTGCTACTGACCTCATCCTTTTTTTTCGGATCTTCATTTCGGCCACCATATGACCATCCACCAGATCTTCCACCACAACCTCTTCCATTTTGTCTGCTCTCAAACTTCTTGTTTAGCTTTTCCTCTACTTTTAGGGAAAACTGTTATGCCTCCTCAATACTGTTCATTCGAACTAAATTCAACTCCTCCTGAATGCTCGGCCTTAACCCATTAAGGTATCGGGCAACTTTCTCCTTATCAGCTTCTGCATGGCCTGTTTTGATGAGGAGTCGATAGAACTCCTCTGTATACTCCTGAACAGATCTTCTTGCTTGCTTCAAACTCTGCATTTTCTTCAGTAGGTCAAGTTTATCATCAATAGGAATGAACTGTCGCTTTAATTTATCCACCATCCGATCCCATCTCGTGATTTTCTCCTTTCCCCTTCTATTTCGCTCCAACTAAATTTTTTTCCACCAGATCTTCGTATGACCTTTCAGTCTGGCCTTCGCAAATTTGACCCTATCAGGATCGTCAACATCTTCATACTCAAAATATTCCTAACACTCATTGATCCAGTCGATCAATTCTTCTGGGTTAAGATTTTGAGAAAATATATGAACTTCAATCTTAGGTCTTTTCTCAATCTTAGAAATGGCCTGAAAAGGTCTTTCTTCCTCCTGGTTCACAATTTTGACTTCTCATTCTTGATATTCTTCTTCAGCTTCATCCTCGCTTTCATCTCTGACATTAAGATTCATTCATCTACGAATCTCTTCTTGCAATGCTCGCACTTGTCTCTGCAGCTCTCTAACCTCAGGTGTTACAACACGGGCTCTTCCACCACATTCACTTTGTGGAGGCATTTTTGCGATGCACGCTGAAACCCTAACCATGGTACTGCTGCAAACTGCCTCACAGCTGGCGATCTGTTTACACACTCAGGAACTCCTACTCTGATACCACTTGATGAAGGATACTCCCCTTAATACCACAAACACGTAACAGAAAAAAAGGAACAACAACAATAATATGCAAGAACAGAAAATTAGTTTCTTATTATCTCCACAAATGTGGAATTAAAAACTTTCAGAATTACAATATGCAAAGCCACGTGGGCATTCCCTTACAATATTCTCTAGGAAAAAACCTTGAACTATTACCCAGATCAACTACCCAGAACTATTCTGAACTCCTAAGACAATAATATAGCCTTCCTTATATAGGCAATTTTCCACCGCCTAGGAAGGTTCCAGAATTTTAGCCAATAAGGCCGACCAAACTTAGAATTATTTTATTTTACATTTTATTACATCATAGTCAGCTCAAGATAACTTTTGAAACCCGAACAGAAATTTTGAAAAAAATTATTTTATGCCATTTCAGGTGGCCCAACTTTTGAAGACCATAAGTCATCACCAGTTGACCCGATCGGCTATCATAACCCCATTTCGTAAACGCCACGAAGTGCTCTACAGGCTTGACCAACGCAAGCGCTTATCACCCAAATTTTTGAGCTCATCCGGGGCCTCTAAAGCCTTCAAAACTGAGTTCAAAGTTTTTGTACCCTTCTGCCAATACCGAAAATCTTCAATATCTTCCAATATACACTTGATCTGGCAATAAAACTTTACCGGCAGACTTATATGACCAAAATGAACCTCCAAGAAAAAAATCAGATCATTTTGAGGACATACAAAAATTACCAAAAATAGTAACTTTCCATAAATAACAGCTCTGCACAAAATAGCCCTTATTGAATATAAAAATAGAAATATTTTTTTTGGGTGATGCAATTTTGCTCTTACACCCAAGATGCTCCTGCATCAGACACCTAGGGTAATTTGAGAAGTGACCCTGTCACGACTCAGGTGTGCAGAGCAAAATCAAGATGGTTAACCTCCTCGTTTGTTAGCCATGATGAATCTTCTACAGGTCCTCCTTTCCATTTGACCAAATACTCTTCATATGTCATATTCCTTGTGATTCTACCAACAGGACTGTCCAGTATGTCTTCAATCTCCTTGATATCTGAACTAGTTGCTGGAATACTCCACTGTACTGCTGCAACCTGATCTTGAACAGCTCTTTCATGATATTTTGTCAAATCTGAAATGTTAAACACTGGTGAAATATTCAGCTCACTAGGCAATTCTACCTCATATGCATTTCCTGAATCATGCTTCTTCAATATCTTACATGGTCCAAACTTCTTCATTTTTAGCTTGTTATATGTACCAACTAGAAATCGCTCCTTTTGCAAATGAACCATGACTTCATCACCAACTTAAAATTTCTTATATCTCTTTTTCTCATCTGCCTTAGCCTTATACTGTGCTTTCATCTTGGTAATATGCTTCATCACCTCCCCATGGATGTTCTTCAAATGTTATGTAAAATTCTCAGCCTCAGCACTACTTATTTCTCCTTTATCTATCTTTCTCAACTCAGATGCATTTCTTGGACTACTTCCATATATAATCTGGAATGGTGATTTACCAGTGCTTCTGTTGATATAATTATTGTATGCAAATTCTGCCTGTGGTAAAATCAAATCCCATCCTGTTGGCTTATCCCCAACCAAACATCTCATCAGATTTTCCAAACTCATATTCACCACCTCTGTCTATCCATCAGTTTGTGGATGATGTGATGAACTGAGCTTCAAATCTGTCTTCAACTTCTTCCACAATATTCACCAGAAATATCCAACAAACTTAGTGTCCCGATCTGAAACTATGGTCTTTGGCAAATCATGAAGTCTCACTACTTCTCTGAAAAATAATTCTGCTACATGAACAACATCATTAGTCTTCTTGCAGGGAATGAAATGTGTCATCTTCAAAAATCTGTCAACTACTACAAAAATTGAATCATGTCCCCGCTGTGTCCTCGGTAAACCAAGAACAAAGTCCATACTGATATCCTCCCAGGGCTTCTCTGGTATAGGCAATGGCTGGTACAACCCTGTATTCTGCTTCACTCCTTTCACCATTTGACATACTCTACAACTTTGTACAAACTTCTTCACATCTTGCTGCAACTGTGGCCAATAATAATTCTCACTAACCAAACCAATAGTTTTATCACGACCAAAATATCCAGCCAATCTTCCGCTATGCTTCTCCTTGATGAGATTCTCCCTCATACAACTTCATGGAATGCACAACTGACTCCCTCTGAATACCATATCATCCTGGATGATGAAATCCAACCATTTCATCCTGTCTAGAGTAGCAGGTTCTGTACAAGCTTTCCAAACTTCACCAAAATCAGGATCCTCTAGATACAAATTCTTGAGTTCCTTGAACCCAAACACTTCAATCTGCATTTCTGTCAGCAATATTTGCCTTTTGTTAAGAGTATCTGCAACCCTATTAGACTTTCCACTCCTGTGTTTCAAAACAAATGTATAACTCTGCAAAAACTCAACCCATTTCAAATGCCTTTGATTCAACTTTTCTTGACTATTCAAATATTGCAAAGCTTGATGATTAGTATACAAAACAAACTCTTTATGAAGTAGATAATGTCTCCACTTCTTTAATGCCTGAACTATAGCATAAAATTCTTGATTATAAACATAATATTTTTTCTTGACATCATTTAACTTCTCACTGAAATAAGCAACAGGTTTACCTTCTTCGCTCATAACAGCTCTTATTGCAGTACCACTAGCATCACAATCTACTTGAAATACATTATTAAAATTTGGAAGTGCTAAAATAGGTTGTTCTGTAACTTTTTGTTTCAACAATTGAAAACTCTTTTCTGCCCCATTAGTCCACTTAAACTCTTTTCTATCCCCTCTCATTATTTCAGTTAAGGGTCCAAAAATACTGCTAAATTTTTGATAAACTTTTTGTAAAAGCTAGCTAGACCATGAAAAGATGTTACTTCAGTAGCACTCCTTGGAGTAGGCCATTCAAGGATAGCCTGTACCTTCTCTGAGTCTAAGAAATTTTTTTTCAGAACCTCATTCATGAGCAGCATAAAAATACTCGGTGCATTGGTTAGCCCAAAAGGCATGACTAACCACTCATATAGTCATTCCTTTGTCTTGAAGGCAGTCTTTTATTCATCTCATTCTCTAATCTGAATCTGATGATATCCACTCTTCAGATCTATCTTTGATAAATACACAGCTCCACTCAAACAGTCTATAATATCATCCATTCGTCGCAATGGAAACCTGTACTTGATTGTGATCTTGTTTATTGATTTAGAATCTGTACACATCCTCCATTGTCCATTTTTCTTTGGTGCTAATACCACTGGTACAGCACAGGGACTCAGACTCTCACAGATCAATATTTTTTCTAACAGTTCATGTACTTGTCTGTTCAACTCCTCACTTTCTGCAGGTGTCATTCTGTGTGCTGCCTTATTCGAAAAAATCGCTCTTGGGATCAAGTCCATCTGATGACTGATCTTCCTGACTGGTGATAATCCATCAGGCACGTTATCAGATACAATATCTTGAAACTCATTCAACAAATCGGCAACTTCTACATGAACATCTTCTACTTCCTCTTTACCAACTTTTGGAATTAAAGCAAAATATACATGCAAATACCTCATACCATCTAGAAAATTTCTTCCATCAAGAAAATTTATCCTTGCATTACCACATACCTTTTCTTCAGTCTCTTTTAATAGTTTTAGCTTATGTCGCACTCCATCCTTTGTCAGGGAATAGGTATTCGCATGACCATCATGTACAGCACATCTGTCAAACTGTCATGGTCTACCCAACAACATATGACATGCATCCATAGATATGATATCACACAATACCTCATCTTGGTATCCACCAATCTTGAACTTCACTAGGCATTATTCATTGACCATGACCTTGTCGTCATCCTGTACCTAGGCAATCCGATATGGATGTGGGTGTTTCTGTCTCTTGAGCTTCAACTTTGTCACCATCTCTTCTGACACCAAATTGTCAGTGCTTCCACTATCAATGATCACATCACAACATTTACCTTCACACTTGCACCTGGTGCAAAACAAGCTCCTCCTTTGCTCAGGTTCATTCTCACCACTCAACAGGACTTTTCTGTTAATCAATGTTTCTCCTCTTTCAGCATCTTCAGAATTTGATGATCTGACATCTTCATTTACATGTGCAACTCTGGTCTGGCCTTCATTTCTCCTATCTATTCTGCCTTGGCGCTGAGGACATTCAAATGCCCTATGACCTTCTTCTCCACAGTGAAAACATGTTCCACAGAAGCCTCCTCTTCCTGAACCTTGTCCTCTTCCTCTTCCCCTCTGATCTCTATTATTCTGATTTTGGAAATGAATAGAATTGTTTCCTCTCTGATTCTGGCTGCTACTGGCCTCATCCTTCTTTTTTGAATCTTCATTTCAGCCACCATATGGCCGTCCACCAGATTTTCCACTACGACCTCTTCCATTTTGTCTGCTCTCAAACTTCTTGTTCAGCTTTTCTTCTACTTTTAGGGCAAACTGGTATGCCTCCTCAATACTCTTCATTCAAACTAGATTCAACTCCTCTTGAATGCTTGGCCTTAACCCATTAAGGTATCGGGCAACTTTCTCCTTATCAACTTCTGCATGGCCTATTCTGATGAGGAGTTGATAGAACTCCTCTATATACTCCTGAACAGATCTTCCTGCTTGCTTCAAACTCTACATTTTCTTCAGTAGGTCAAGCTCATAATCAACATCAATGAACTATCGATTTAATTTATCCACCATCCGATCCCATCTCATGATATTCTCCTTTCCCTTTCTATTTCGCTTCAACTGAATTTCTTGCCACTAGATCTTCACAATTTCAACTTCTCCTTCTTGATATTCTTCTTCAGCTTTATCCTCGCTTTCATCTCTGACATTAAGATTCATTCCTCTACGAATCTCTTCTTGTAATGCTCGCACTTGTCTCTGTAGCTCTCTAACCTCAGGTGTTACAACACTGGCTTTTCCGCCACGTTCCCTTCGTGGAGGAATTTTTGTGATGCGCGCTGAAACCCTAACCATGGTTCTGCTGCAAACTACCTCACAGTCGATGATCTTTTTACACACTCAGGAACTCTTGCTGTGATACCACTTGATTAAGGATACTCCTCTTAATACCACAAACACATAACAGAAAAAGATGAACAACAACAATAATATGCAAGAACAAAAAATTGGCTTCTTATTATCTCCACAAATGTGGAATTATAAACTTTCAGAATTACAATATGCAAAGCCATGTGAGCATTCCCTTACAATATTCTGTAGGACAAAGCCTTGAACTATTACCCAAATCTACTACGCAAAACTATTTTGAACTCCTAAGACAATAATACAGCTTTCTTTATATAGGCAATTTTCCACCACCTAGGAAGGTTCCTGAATTTTAGCCAATAAGGTCGACCAAACTTAAAATTATTTTATTTTACATTTTATTACATCATAGTCGGCTCAAGATAACCTTTGAAACCGGAACAAAAATTTTGAAGAAAATTATTTTCCGCCATTTCAGGTGGCCCAACTTCTGAAGACAATAAGTCATCACCAGTTGACCCGATCAATTATTATAACCCTATTTTAGAAACGCCACGAAGCGCTCTACAAGCTTGACCAGCGCAAGCGCTTGTCACCCAAATTTTTGACCTCATCCGAGGCCTCTAAAGCTTTCAAAACTGAGTTCAAAGTTTCTTTACCCTACTATCAATACCAAAAATTTTTAATATCTTCCAATATACACTTGATCTGGTAATGAAACTTTAGCGGCAGACTTATATGACCAAAATGAACCCCCACGAAAGAAATCAGATCATTCTGAGCACATTCTAAAATTATAAAAAATAGTAACTTTCCATAAAT
The DNA here is from genome assembly GCA_027943335.1 of Chamaecyparis obtusa. Lineage (NCBI taxonomy): Eukaryota > Viridiplantae > Streptophyta > Pinopsida > Cupressales > Cupressaceae > Chamaecyparis > Chamaecyparis obtusa. The sequence continues at coordinate 165,530 of BSBK01000783.1, forward strand.
AGCAGCTCTGCACAAAATAGCCCTTATTGAATATAAAAACAAAAATATTTTTTTTGGGTGATGCAAGATTGCTCTTACACCTAGGATGCTCCTGCATCAAACACCTAGGGTAATTTGAGAAGTGACCCTGTCATGACTCAGGTGTGCAGAGGAAAACCAAGACGGTTAACCTCCTCCTTTGTTAGCCATGATGAATCTTCTACAGGTCATCCTTTCCATTTGAACAAATACTTTTCATATGTCCTATTCTTTGTGCTTCTACAAACATGACTGTCCAGTATGTCTTCAATCTCCTTGATATCTGAACTAGTTGCTGGAATATTCCACTGTACTGCTGCAACCTCATCTTCAACACCTCCTTCATGATACTCTGTCAAATCCGAAATGTTAAACACTGGTGAAATATTCAGCTCACTAGGCAATTCTACCTCATATGCATTTCCTGAATCATGCTTCTTCAATATCTTACATGGTCCAAACTTCTTCATTTTCAGCTTGTTATATGTACCAACCGAAAACTACTCCTTCCGCAAATGAACCATGACTTCATCACCAACTTAAAATTCCTTATATCTTCTTTTCTCATTTGCCTTAGCATTATACTGTGCATTCATCTTGGTAATATGCTTCCTCACCTCCCCATGGATGTTCTTCAAATATTCTGCAAAATCTTTAGCCTCAGCACTACTTATTTCTCCTTTATCTATCTTTCTCAACTCAGGTACATTTCTTGGACTACTTCCATATATAATCTGGAATGATGATTTACCAGTGTTCCTGTTGACAGAATTATTGTATGCAAATTCTGTCTGTGGTAAAATCAAATCCCATCCTATTGCCTTATCCCCAACCAAACATCTCAGCAGATTTCTCAAACTCCTATTCACCACCTCTGTCTATCCATCAGTCTGTGGATAATGTGATGAACTAAACTTGAAATCTGTCTTCAACTTCTTCCACAATGTTCGCTAGAAATATCCAACAAACTTAGTGTCCCGATCTGAAACTATGGTCTTTGGCAAACCATGAAGTCTCACTACTTCTCTGAAAAATAATTCTGCTACATAAACACATCATTAGTCTTCTTGCAGGGAATGAAATGTATCATTTTCAAAAATCTATCAACTTCTACAAAAATTGAATCATGTCCCTGCTGTGTCCTCGGTAAACCAAGAACAAAGTTCATAATGATATCCTCCTAGGGCTTCTCTGGTATAGGCAATGGCTAGTACAACCCTGTATTCTGCTTCACTCCTTTCGCCATTTGACATACTCTACAACTCTGTACAAATTTCTTCACATCTTGCTGCAACTGTGGCCAATAATAATTCTCACTAACCAAACCAATAGTTTTATCATGACTAAAATATCCAGCCAATCCTCCGCTATGCTTCTCCTTGATGAGATTCTCCCTCATAGAACTTCGTGGAATGCACAACTGACTCCCTCTGAATACCATATCATCCTGGATGATGAAATCCAACCATTTCATCATGTCTACAGTAACAGGTTCTGTACAAAGTTTCCAAACTTCACCAAAATCAAGATCCTCTGGATATAAATTCTTGAGTTCCTTGAACCCAACCACTTCAATCTGCATTTCTGTCAGCAATATTTGCCTTCTGCTAAGAGCATCTGCAACTTTATTAGACTTTCCACTCCTATGTTTCAAAATAAATGTATAACTCTGCAAAAACTCAACCCATTTCAGATGTAGATAATGTCTCCACTTTTTTAATGCCTGAACTATAGCATAAAATTCCTGATCATAAATAGAATATTTCCTCTTGGCATCATTTAACTTCTCACTGAAATAAGCAACAGGTTTACCTTCTTGGCTCATAACAGCTCCTATTGCAGTACCACTAACATCACAATCTACTTGAAACACCTTATTAAAATCTGGAAGTGCTAAAATAGGTTGTTCTATAACTTTTTGTTTCAACAATTGAAAACTCTTTTCTGCCCCATTAGTTCGCTTAAACTCTTTTCTATCCCCTCTCATTATTTCAGTTAATGGTCCACAAATACTGCTAAAATTTCTGATAAACTTTCTGTAAAAGCTAGCTAGACCATGAAAAGATGTTACTTCAGTAGTACTCCTTGGAGTAGGCCATTCAAGGATAGCCTGTACCTTCTCTGAGTCTATTTTTACACCTTCTCCTGAAACTACAAACCCCAAATACACCAACTCTTTCTTCACAAAACTGCACTTATTCAAATTAATCAACAATTTCTCTTCTCTCAACTTCTCAAATACCATACGAATATGCATCATATGCTCATCCAATGTCTTACTAAAGATCAAAATATCATCTAGGTAAACAATGACAAACTTACCCAAATTTTTTTTCACAATCTTGTTCATGAGCCGCATGAAAGTGCTCGGTGGATTGGTTAGCCCAAAAGGCATGACTAACCACTCATATAGTCCTTCCTTTGTCTTGAAGACATTATTTCATTTATCTCCTTCTCTGATCTGAATCTGATGATATCTACTCTTCAGATCTATCTTTGAGAAATACACAGCTCCACTCAAACAGTCCATAATATCATCCATTCGTGGTAATGGAAACCTGTACTTGATTGTGATCTTGTTTATTGCCCTAAAATCTATACACATCCTCCATTCTCCATTCTTCTTTGGTGCTAATACCACTGGTACAGCACAGGGACTCAGATTCTCACAGATCAATCCTTTTTGTAACAGTTCATGTACTTGTCTGTTCAACTCACTTTCTACAGGTGTCATTCTCTGTGCTGCCTTATTCAGCAAACTCACCCCTGGGATCAAGTCCATCTGATGACTGATCTTCCTGACTGGGGGTAATCCATCAGGCACGTTATCAAATACAATATCCTGAAACTCATTCAACAACCCTCCAACTTCTACAGGAATATCTTCTACTTACTCTTTACCAGCTTTTGGAATTAAAGAAAAACATACATACTCATGCCTCATACCATCTAGGAAATTTCTTCTATCAACAAAAGTTATCCTTGCATTACCACATACTTTTTTTTCAGTCTCCTTCAATGATTTTAGCTTATGTCGCACTCCATCTTTTGTCATGGAATAGGTATTTGCACGACCATCATGTACAACACATCTGTCCAACTGCCATGGTCTACCCAACAACATATGACATGCATCCATAGATATAGTATCACACAATACCTCATCTTGGTATCTGCCAATCTTGAAATTCACCAAGCATTGTTCATTGACCATGACCTTGTGGTCATCCTATACCCAGGCAATCCGATATGGATGTGGGTGTTTCTGTCTCTTGAGCTTCAACTTTGTCACCATCTCTTCTGACACCAAATTGTCAGTGCTTCCACTATCAATGATCACATCATAACATTTACCTTCACACTTGCACCTAGTGGGAAACAGGCTCCTCCTTTGCTCAGGTTCATTCTCACCACTCAACAGGACTCTTCTATTAATCAACGTTTCTCCTCTTTCAGCATCTTCAGAATTTGATGATCTGGCATCTTCATCTATATGTGCAACTCTGGCCTGGCCTTCATTTCTTCTATCTATTCTGCCTTGGTGCTGAGGACATTCAAATGCCCTATGACCTTCTTCTCCACAATGAAAACATGTTCCACTGAAGCCTCCTCTTCCCGAACCTTATCCTCTTCCTCTTCCCCTCTGATCTCTATTATTCTGATCTTGAAAATGATTAGAATAGTTTTCTCTTTGATTCTGGCTGCTACTGGCCCCATCCTTCTTTTTTGAATCTTCATTTTGGCCACCATATGACCATCCACCAGATCTTCCACCATGACCTCTTCCATTTTGTCTGCTCTCAAACTTCTTGTTCAGCTTTTCTTCTACTTTTAGGGTAAACTGGTATGCCTCCTCAATACTGTTCATTCGAACCAGATTCAACTCCTCCTGAATGCTTGGCCTTAACCCATTAAGGTATCAGGCAACTTTCTCCTTATCAGCTTCTGCATGGCCTGTTCTGATGAGGAGTCGATAGAACTCCTCTGTATACTCCTGAACAGATCTTCCTGCCTGCTTCAAACTCTTCATTTTCTTCAGTAGGTCAAGCTCATAATCAATAGGAATGAACTATCGCTTTAATTTATCCACCATCCGATCCACACTCCTGATTTTCTCCTTTCCCCTTCTATTTTGCTCCAACTGAATTTCTTGCCACTAGATCTTTACATGACCTTTCAGTCTGGGCTTCGCAAATTTGATCCTATCAGGATCATCAACATCTTCATACTCAAAATATTCCTCACACTTATTGATCCAGTCGATCAATTTTTCTCGGTTAAGATTTCTAGAAAATGTATGAACCTCAATCTTAGGTCTTTTCTCAATCTTAGAAATGGCCCGAAAAAGTCTTTCTTCCTCATGGTTCACAATTTTGACTTCTCATTCTTGATATTCTTCTTCAGCTTCATCCTCGCTTTCATCTCTGACATTAAAATTCATTCATCTACGAATCTCTTCTTGCAATTCTCGCACTTTTCTCTGCAGCTCTCTAACCTCAGGTGTTACAACACCGGCTCTTCCGCCACGTTCCCTTCGTGGAAGTATTTTTGCGATGCGCGCTGAAACCCTAACCACGGTCTTGGTGCAAACTGCCTCACAGTCGGCAATCTGTTTATACACTCAGGAACCTCTACTCTGATACCACTTGATGAAGGATACTCCCATTAATACCACAAACACATAACAGAAAAAAAGGAACAACAACAATAGTATGCAAGAACAGAAAATTGGCTTTTTATTATCTCCACAAATGTGGAATTACAAACTTTCAAAATTACAATATGCAAAGCCACGTGGGCATTCCCTTACAATATTCTGTAGGACAAAGCCTCGAACTATTACCCAGATCTACTACCCAGAACTATTCTGAACTCCTAAGATAATAATACAGCCTTCCTTATATAGGCAATTTTCCACCGCGTGGGAAGGTTCTAAAATTTTAGCCAATAAGGCCGATCAAACTTACAATTATTTTATTTTACATTTTATTACATCATAGTCGGCTCAAGATAACCTTTGAAACCCGAACAGAAATTTTGAAAAAAATTATTTTTCGCCAGTTCAGTTGGCCCAACTTCTGAAGACCATAAGTCATCACCAGTTGACCCGATCGGCTATTATAACCCTATTTCAGAAACGCCATGAAGCGCTCTACAAACTTGACCAACGCAAGCGCTCGATATCCAAATTTTCGACCTCATCCGGGGCCTCTAAAGCCTTCAAAATTGAGTTCAAAGTTTCTGTACCCTTCTACCAATACCAAAAATCTTCAATATCTTCCAATATACACTTGATCTGGCAATGAAACTTTAGCGGCAAACTTATATGACCAAAATGAACCTCCAAGAAAGAAATCAGATCATTCTGAGCACATAAAAAATACCAAAAATAGTAACTTTCCATAAATAGCAGCTCTGCACAAAATAGCCCTTATTAAATATAAAAATAAAAATATTTTTTTTGGGTGATGCAATTTTGCTCTTACACCCAGGATGCTCCTACATCAGACACCTAGGGTAATTTGAGAAGTGACCCTATCACGACTCAGGTGTGCAGAGAAAAATCAAGATGGTTAACCTCCTCGTTTGTTAGCCATGATGAATCTTCTACAGGTCATCCTTTCCATTTGACCAAATACTTTTCATATGTCATATTCCTTGTGCTTCTATCGACACGACTGTCGAGTATGTCTTCAATCTCTTTGATATCTAAACTAGTTGCTGGAATACTGCATTGTACTGCTGCAACCTCATCTTCAACACCTCCTTCATGATACTTTGTCAAATCTAAAATGTTAAACACTGGTGAAATATTCAGCTCACTAGGCAATTCTACCTCATATGCATTTCCTGAATCATGCTTCTTCAATATCTTACATGGTCCAAACTTCTTCATTTTCAGCTTGTTATATGTACCAACCGAAAACCGCTCCTTCCGCAAATGAACCATGACTTCATCACCAACCTAAAATTTTTTATATTTCCTTTTCTCATCTGCCTTAGCCTTATACTGTGCGTTCATCTTGGTAATATGCTTCCTCACCTCCCCATGGATGTTTTTCAAATGTTCTGCAAAATCTTTAGCCTCAGCACTACTTATTTCTCCTTTATCTATCTTTCTCAACTCAGATGCATTTCTTGGACTACTTCCATATATAATCTAGAATGGTGATTTACCAGTGTTCCTGTTGACAGAATTATTGTATGCAAATTCTACCTGTGGTAAAATCAAATCCCATCCTGTTGGCTTATCCCCAACCAAACATCTCAGTAGATTTCCCAAACTCCTATTCACCACCTCTATCTGTCCATCAGTCTGTGGATGATGTGATGAACTGAACTTCAAGTCTGTCTTCAACTTCTTTCACAATGTTGGCTAGAAATATCCAACAAACTTAGTGTCCCGATCTGAAACTATGGTCTTTGGCAAACCATGAAGTCTCACTACTTCTCTGAAAAACAATTCTGTTACATGAACAACATCATTAGTCTTCTTGCAGGGAATGAAATGTGCCATCTTCAAAAATCTGTCAACTACTACAAAAATTGAATCATGTCCCCGCTGTGTCCTCGGTAAACCAAGAACAAAGTCCATACTAATATCCTCCCAAGGCTTCTCTAGTATAGGCAATGGCTGGTACAACCTTGTATTCTGCTTCACTCCTTTCGTCATTTGACATACTCTACAACTCTGTACAAACTTCTTCACATCTTACTTCAACTGTGGCCAATAATAATTCTCACTAACCAAACTAAGAGTTTTATCACGACCAAAATGTCCAGCCAATCCTCCGCTATGCTTCTTCTTGATGAGATTCTCCCTCATAAAACTTCATGGAATGCACAACTGACTCCCTCTGAATAGCATATCATTCTAGATGATGAAATCTAACCATTTCATCCTGTCTAGAGTAATAGGTTCTGTACAAGCTTTCCAAACTTCACCAAAATCAAGATCCTCTGGATACAAATTCTTGAGTTCTTTGAACCCAACCACTTCAATCTACATTTCTATCAGCAATAGTTGCCTTCTGCTAAGAGCATCTGCAACCCTATTAGACTTTCCACTCTTTTGTTTCAAAACAAATGTATAACTCTGCAAAACTCAACCCATTTCAAATGCCTCTGATTCAACTTTCCTTGACTATTCAAATATTGTAAAGCTTGATGATCAATATACAAAATAAACTATTTAGGAAGTAGATAATGTCTCCACTTCTTTAATGCCTGAACTATAGCATAAAATTCTTGATCATAAACAAAATATTTCCTCTTGGCATCATTTAACTTCTCACTGAAATAAGCAACAGGTTTACCTTCTTGGCTCATAACAGCTCCTATTACAGTACCACTAGCATCACAATCTACTTAAAACACCTTATTAAAATCTGGAAGTGCTAAAACAGGTTATTCTGTAACTTTTCATTTCAACAATTGAAAACTTTTTTCTACCCCATTAGTCCACTTAAACTCTTTTCTATCCCCTCTCATTGTTTCAGTCAAGGGTCCACAAATACTGCTAAAATTTCTGATAAACTTTCTGTAAAAGCTAGCTAGACCATGAAAAGATCTTACCTCAGTAGCACTCCTTGGAGTAGGCCATTCAAGCATAGCCTGTACCTTCTCTAGATCCATTTTTAGACCTTCTCCTGAAACTACAAACCCCAAATACACTAACTCTTTCTTCACAAAACTGCACTTCTTCAAATTAATCAACAATTTCTCTTCTCTCAACTTCTCAAATACCATACGAATATGCATCATATGCTCATCCAATGTCTTACTAAAGATTAAAATATCATTTAGGTAAACAATAACAAACTTACCCAGAAATTCTTTCAGAACCTCGTTCATGAGCCGCATGAAAGTGCTCGGTGCATTGGTTAGCCCAAAAGACATGACTAACCACTCATATAGTCCTTCCTTTGTCTTGAAGGTGTTCTTCCATTCATCTCCTTCTCTGATCCGAATCTGATGATATCCACTCTTCAGATCTATCTTTGAGAAATACACAGCTCTACTCAAACAGTCCATAATATTATCCATTCGTGGCAATGGAAATCTGTACTTGATTATGATCTTGTTTATTGTCCTAGAATCTGTACACATCCTCCATTTTCCATTCTTTTTTAGTGCTAATACCACTGGTACAGCACAGGGACTCAGACTCTCACAGATCAATCTTTTCTATAACAGTTCATGTACTTGTCTGTTCAACTTCTCACTTTCTGCAAGTGTCATTATGTGTGCTGCCTTATTCGGCAAACTCACTCCTGAGATCAAGTCCATCTGATGACTGATCTTCTTGACTGGTGGTAATCCATCAGGCATGTTATCGGATACAATATCCTGAAACTCATTCAACAAACCTGCAACTTCTACAGGAACATCTTCTACTTCCTCTTTACCAGCTTTTGAAATTAAAGCAAAACATACATGCTCATGCCTCATACCATCTAGGAAATTTCTTCCATCAACAAAAGTTATCCTTGCATTACCACATACCTTTTCTTCAGTCTCCTTCAATGGTTTTAGCTTATGTCGCACTCCATCCTTTGTCAGGGAATAGGTATTCGCATGACCATCATGTACAGCACATCTGTCAAACTGCCATGGTCTACCCAACAACATATGACATGCATCCATAGATATGATATCACACAATACCTCATCTTGGTATCCACCAATCTTGAACTTCACCAGGCATTGTTCATTGACCATGACCTTGTGGTCATCCTGTACCCAAGCAATCCGATATGGATGTGGGTGTTTCTATCTCTTGAGCTTCAACTTTGTCACCATCTCTTCTGACACCAAATTGTCAGTGCTTCCACTATCAATGATCACATCACAACATTTACCTTCACACTTGCACCTGGTGCGAAACAGGCTCCTCCTTTGCTCAGGTTCATTCTCACCACTCAACAAGACTCTTCTGTTAATCAACGTTTCTCTTTTTTCAGCATCTTCAGAATTTGATGATCTGACATCTTCATCTACATGTGCAACTCTGGCCTGGCCTTCATTTCTCCTATCTGTTCTGCCTTGGCGCTGAGGACATTCAAATGCCCTATGACCTTCTTCTCCATAGTGAAAATATATTCCACAGAAGCCTCCTCTTCCTGAACCTTGTCCTCTTCCTCTTCCCCTCTGATCTCTATTATTCTAATCTTGGAAATGATTAGAATTGTTTCCTCTCTGATTTTGGCTGCTACTGGCCTCATCCTTCTTTTTTGGATCTTCATTTCGGCCACCATATGACCATCCACTAGATCTTCCACCATGACCTCTTCCATTTTGTTTGCTCTCAAACTTATTGTTCAGCTTTTCCTCTACTTTTAGGGCAAACTGGTATGCCTCCTCAATACTGTTCATTCAAACCAGATTCAACTCCTTCTGAATGCTTGCCTTAACCCATTAAGGTATCGGGCAACTTTCTCCTTATCAGCTTCTGCATGGCCTGTTCTGATGAGGAGTCGATAGAACTCCTCTATATACTCCTGAACAGATCTTCCTGCTTGCTTCAAACTCTACATTTTCTTGAGTAGGTCAAGCTCATAATCAACAGGAATGAACTATCGCTTTAATTTATCCACCATCCGATTCCATCTCGTGATTTTCTCCTTTCCCCTTTTATTTCACTCCAACTGAATTTCTTGCCACCAGATCTTCGCATGACCTTTCAGTCTGGCCTTCGCAAATTTGACCCTATCAGGATCCTCAACGTCTTCATACTCAAAATATTTCTCACACTCATTGATCTAGTCGATCAATTCTTCTGGGTTAAGATTTCAAGAAAATGTAGGAACCTCAATCTTAGTTCTTTTTCCAATCTTAGAAATGGCCCAAAAAAGTCTTTCTTCCTCCTGGTTCACAATTTTGACTTCTCCTTCTTGATATTCTTCTTCAGCTTCATCCTTGCTTTCATCTCTGACATTAAGATTCATTCCTCTACGAATCTCTTCTTGCAATGCTCGCACTTGTCTCTGCAGCTCTCTAACCTCAGGTGTTACAACATCGGCTCTTCTGCCACATTCCCTTCGTGGAGGCATTTTTGCGATGCGCCCTGAAAACCTAACCACGGTCCTGGTGCAAACTGCCTCACAGTCGGTGATCTATTTACACACTCAGGAACTCCTACTCTGATACCACTTGATGAAGGATACTCCCCTTAATACCACAAACACATAACAGAAAAAGAGGAACAACAACAATAATATGCAAGAACAGAAAATTGGCTTCTTATTATCTCCACAAATGTGGAATTATAAACTTTCAGAATTACAATATGCAATGCCACGTGGGCATTCACTTACAATATTTTGTAGGACAAAGCCTTTAACTATTACCCAGATCTACTACCCAGAACTATTCTGAACTCCTAAGACAATAATACAGCCTTCCTTATATATGCAATTTTGCACCGCCTAGGAAGGTTCCAGAATTTTAGCCAATAAGGCCGACCAAACTTAGAATTATTTTATTTTACATTTTATTACATCATAGTCGGCTCAAGATAACCTTTGAAACCCGAACATAAATTTTGAAGAAAATTATTTTTCGCCATTTCAGGTGGCCCAACTTCTAAAGACCATAAGTCATCACCAGTTGACCCGATTGGCTATTATAACCCTATTCTCAAAAATGCCATGAAACGCTCTATAGGCTTGACACGCGCAAGTGCCCGTCACTCAAATTTTTTACCTCATCCGGGGCCTCTAAAGCCTTCAAAACTGAGTTCAAAATTTCTGTACCCTGCTGCCAATACCAAAAATCTTCAATATCTTCCAATATACACTTGATCTGGCAATGAAACTTTACCGGCAGACTTATATGACCAAGATGAACCTCCAAGAAAGAAATTAGATCATTCTGAGCACATACGAAAATTACCAAAAATAGTAACTTTCCATAAATAGCAGCTCTACACAAAATAGCCCTTATTGAATATGAAAATAGAAATATTTTTTTTGGGTGATGTAAGATTGCTCATACACCCAGGATGCTCCTGCATCACATTTTCAAAATGGTCACCCATTTTTTTCAAAATGGGTGCCTGTTTCACTTTGTGTGCCCGATCCTAAACGGGCGCCCGATTTTAAAAATGGGTGCCCAATTTTTGAAAAAGGGTCGGGCACCCGAACCTTAATGGGCGCTTGATTTTTAAAAATTAGGAGCCCGTTTCGTTTGAGGATTTTCCAACCCCGCGGACTTCTATGGAATTGGCCCCCAACTCCCAACGTTTACCCATATATATATATATACATATATATATATATATATATATATACATATATATATATATACATATATATATATATACATATATATATATATATACATATATATATATATATACATATATATATATATATACATATATATGTATATATATATATATGTATATATATATATATGTATATATATATATATGTATATATATATATATATGTATATATATATATATATGTATATATATATATATATGTATATATATATATATATGTATATATATATATGTATATATATATATGTATATATATATATATATATATATATATATATATATATATATATATATATATATATATATATATATATATATATACATATATATGTATATATATATATATATGTATATATATATATTAATACAAATAATATCAATTCAAATATAGATTAAACTTTGGAGCTTGATATACATAATATATATAATGATTTCTATGTACATGATGATTAAAAATTTGAGAAAACCAAACCTTTTTCGCACCTGCAAATTTGGCATCTGCAGTTGGAATAGATTGAAGAAGATCACGAGATTTGGCTCTGATATTTTATTTAAAATATATTTGTTGAACGATGAAATGTATCAGATGAAGGCTTTAATTGAAGACTTTGGATTTGATGCAAGCATTCCCTTGACTTGGGAGGCCATTTCTCATACACTCTGGTATGTTACGATGGACATCGCGGCTAGGCTGAATTTGCTATCACTGTGCCTCTCCTTGCAATCTCTATTGGTCATGCAGCTGTGATGTTTTATCATCCTTTCTTTTGCCAGGGAACAAAGGATGGCGATGTGTTTCAAGTGATAGAGGAAAACAGAGTTTGTCAGAAAATGCACTGTCTCACTGTGAAACCCGATAGTGAGCACAATGTGAGGAGTTTGTCAGAATTTGCACTGTCTCGCTATGAAATCCGATAGTGAGCGCGATGCGAGGAGTTTGTCAGAATTTGTACTATCACACTGTGAAACCCGATAGTGAGTGCGATGCGAGGAGTTTTTCAGAATTTACACTGTCTCGCTGTGAAACCCGATAGTGAGCGCGATGCGAGGAGTTTGTCAAAATTTTCATTATCTCACTGCGAAAGCCGATAGTGAGCGCAATGCGAGGAGTTTGTATCCAACCCTGTGATTTACGAGAAATGTATTGGACGGAGCTATTTTCATATGAAAAGAGGTGCATTCAGTGTCACGAATTCTAGTGCTATTCCCTCTTTTGTTCATCATTTTAATCTGCATTTGGATCTTCTGCCTCATGAAAGTTACGGATTTCAATCTTGAGCAAATTTCAGAACTTGTGAAGAGACATCCATATTGTTCCAAGAATAGAACAGAGCAAAAAAAATAATTAATACAACTATCGAAGGACATTACTTTTTATGGATACATTTTGTTTAATGGTGATTGAATGGTCGCATGTTCGATCCCTGATCTGACGCTTCAAAACCCCAAATAAAGAAGGAAGCGTTGAAATCAGATTTGGTGAATAGAATTTTGAACCCGCAACCAAATGCATAGATTTCATACACACCTGTGTGCTAATTTTGTAAGAAGCCTAAAATTGCTTCAACCTACAATTAAATGTGTACCTTAATTTTCTGTACAATGGGAGTAAAACAAAATACTCATTTGCAAGGCAAAATCTAGTTAAGATACTCAATATAATCTAGTTTGCTGCATATCAATTTGAACCTATAGCTGAATCTTCTCTAATCTAATTTGTATACAAATCAGTGGGGAAAGAGAAGAGAATGCATCCAAATTGAAATGGACACTAAAAATGAAATGGAATCGGTCTGAGAACTTGTATATATACCTATCACAATATAATCACTTCCTATTCATCACTTACATTTGAATCACTTATCATTAACTAAATTGGAATTGATTAACCATCATCACATGCAAATGTTACATAATGTTCAACAATAATTGAATATTCTATGTTATAAGATAAGTACTTGATGAATATTACCAATGTGTATATTAACAGTAGCAATTTATACTTTTATAGAAATCTATAGTTGATTATCTAATAAGAAGATTTAGAATAACAATTTAAAACAGAATGATTGTTTTATCATGTGAATGATTGAATATAGCTAGATTAATATTACTAATCTATATATTTATACAAACTAATTAAAAGGATTTAAAATAAAATGATATTTAAATAATATTTATCATTATGAAGAATCAAAAGATAAGTATTAGATTAACATTATTAGTGTATATATTTATAAAAATAAGCATTTAAATGACATGTACTTTTATGAAGAATCAAAATATAAAATTAAATTAGCATTAAAAATGTAGACAATGGCTATCGAACAAACTAAACCCTAAAATATAAAAGAAGAGTTTGAAAAAAATACGAAGTGTCCCCCTTTGGTAAGATATACATTTTAGTCCAAAAATATATACATCCGTAAAAACTAATCATCAATCATCTAATAACAAAATTTAGAATAACAATGAAAAACAATGATTACCTTTGCAAATAAATGATTAGTAAATAGCATTTACATAAATATTTAATTACCATTTTATAGAAACTAATGCTTATCTACCCATAAGATGATTCAAAACAACATTAAAGAAACAATTTGAATGTTTTAATAACAATGAGACAAAGTAGAGCCAAAAATTTATAAAAATTGTAAATCAATCAATCGACTAATAAAAAGATTTAGAATAACACCAAATATGGAACAAATTACACCTGACATAAGTCTTTAAGTGACATTACCTATGTTTAAAACAGGCATGAAAACAATGATTAAAAGGCAATCATGGCGGGTGATCCAACACCTTTTTCTAGGCAGGGCGAGAAGAGATGCGTTCCCACCATGCATTCCCATTGTTGCGAGAGGAAATAACATTTTGTTTGCGAGCTCTGATGAGGGAATCTATTTGTGAGAGATGTCAAAGATTGGCAGCGCTGAAAAAATCTCCAGCTGGATACGCACACTTGGACAACCTCTCTTCATAAACATCCAATACTTTCAGCACCTCGCCTTCGTAACAAGGGTGCTGCTGGAAAAGGTATTTCACCATCGGACTGAATCTCTGTGAGTCCACCTCACACCACTACTCTACCACCGCCCGCTCCTCCAACATTCTCCCTAGAAAACCATTTCCCTGTCCCTGCCCCTACCCCTCATATTTTTGGGCTATATACTTGATAATTTCTCTCAACTTTACAACATCTCAGAGACATGACTCACCTCTTTATCTGGATGAAGTGCCCACTAAAAATAGCACAACTCTTCATTAGACCGTCTACTATTTCCCTCAGCTGTGATCTCGCTACAGTCATGAAGCTCCCAAAGGAAACGTAGATTACCGACCGCGCCGGTTTCAAATCCAGCCACTGAATAGAGTGGATTACCGATCGCGCCAGTTTGGAGCCGATGTCGAAGGGACTGACACAGTAAATGGAGTTTTTTGGGTATGTGCCTGTCACTTCTGACGAATTCGTCAACGCCTATCACTTATGAAAAATTCATCAGCACTGCATAAAGTAAAATAGACGCAACGTGTCTCGTAAACCACAAAGGTAACTCCAGTTTATCGTGAGTTAATAAATACCTATGAAGTTGCATTCACACTTATTAAATTTTACAAAAGCATGTTTTTTAAACCCTGTGGATGATTGAGATGAGTTCAATAATCTTGCATGCATACGGCATGCTAAACAGTCGTTGATCACGTTAACCTAGGCTGATGCGTTTCATATAAGAAATGACTTCGGCATAATTATGTTTAATCTTAAATATCTCTTTTTATCATAAAGACACAACTCTAATGTAGAGTTATGTGGATCTGTTAATTACACATGAAGAAAATCTACTCAAAATTCTTCAATTTTCAAATTTATATTAAAATAAGGTAGACTTTAAGATCATCGTTAAAATGAAAAATAATTTAATTTTTTTTATAAATTTAAATATAAATCTTTGGCATTAGTAAATATAAAATCAATGAGCAAATATTAATATTCAAGTCCTATTTTTATATGACATAAAAGTTGAGAATATTTTTTGAAGGTTTGACATTTATTTATTTTTGTCAAAAAACAAGTTTATAATATATTAGGTGCTATCTCAATTAAATATGGCCTAGTACTAACAATTAAAGAGAATAACATCATTAGATGAAAAATGGTTATCTTTCATCAAACCTTTCCTTTATTATTAATAAAATCATAACAATTCATCTCAATATTGTTTGTCTACAAGAAAAGTATCGAGAGATAGTCATAGTCAGAGCAACGAGAGCCTCTTTGCAAATCTCTACTGACTATTGCGACTAATTCAAAGCTTGAGCACTATGCTACACAAAAATGGATGCCAGAACAAAGGTTGCATTTGAGGAGGCGATGCATTTTTCATTCTTGTCACTTTCCCTACCCAATCGCCTCAATTTCCCTATGGATTATTTCTCACTAGATAGTATACTGTATCTAAATCCTATGTGTAAGAGATACTTTAACAACCTTCTAAAGTCATCTAAGTTAATATGAGGTGCAATGTATCAGAATAGAGATAAGAAGTTTTAGTTTTTATAATTGGAGTGATAAGGTTAATTTGTTTTGAACAATGGAGTAATTTTTGGAGGTATGGGTCTATCATTTGTTGACATTAACATTGTCATTTATCACATATTTCAAACATTACTTTTTTTTTTGAGGTCATATTTGTTACATGTGTAACAAGGAATTCAAGGAGTCACATGAATCAACATATGGATAAAGAGTAACAGGATGTTACAAGAGGCTAGACGAAATGGAGGCAGTAGGTTTTATATCATTCCAAGATAGCTTCTCACTCAGAGGTGATTCATTGCATGAGAAGAACCCTATTTGTAACCCTGACGAAAAGAAAGGGCTTGCAGTATTTGTCCCTAAAGATAAGAAGGGAATTGACATATTTGTGTCCCTGAAGAAAATAGGGGGCTTGACATTTGTGTCCCTGAATAAAAGAGGGGACTTGCCATCATAGTTGTCCCTTCAAGGAGCAAGGGGGGGCAAGTTTTAGTTGATGATTTATTGAGTACTTGAGGAGGAAACTTTTACAATTGGAGGAAGTGTGGACTTTGCAAGGAATGGTTATCTCATGTGCAAGAATGTAGTTGGTGATTTGTGAAGTACAGGAGGGATGTTTCCATAGTACTTAAAGAGGCATTAAACAAGCTCGGAGGAGATGTGGAATTTTAGACGAAAGGTGTCTCGTGTGTAGAACTAGAGGAGGCATTAGACACACTCAGAGGAAATGTGTCTCATTGTGTACGGGAGGTGGGAACACTCATGTTGTCCAAATGGTTTTAGGTTCTACAGTCAAGAGATCCACTGATGCAGTCAATTTTTCTTTTCTTGAGCGGGTGAGAAGGATAGGTGAAGACGCTTCATAAAAGTCTCCAGAAGGGATGGGTTCAAAACCCTTGAAATGTTCTACTCATGTTTAGGTTAATGGAATAAGGTGATGAGTGTTGGTATATTTCATTAATTATTTAGGTTTAGGTTAATTTTAACTAGATTAGATAAAATAAATGTTAGTTGTTAAAAAACATAGTTGAGAAGTTATTCGTATAAGGTGGTTTGTAATTGGAATACAAAACTTTATAAGCCACATGAATATAATTAAATATTATCCGAGTGAATCCAACAGAATATCAGTTTCACTATTATTTTTGTAAATATACAACAATGGTTTAATTGTTGTGTTCACATATTTATGGACAAGGAAATTGTAAGGTGTATAAGAGTAAATGAAAATTGGTATGTGACAAATATATGAAAGTACATGCTTTTATTTCAAAATAAGCTCCTTTAAAACCTTAGTTTCAAGTGTTGATCCAATAAATTAGTTATGGCATGAAAGGTTTGGCCTCACACACACACATATGTATGTATGTACGCATGTATGCATGGATGTACATATATATCTATGTATACATATGCATGCATGATGTGTGTGCGTATCATCCTAGAAAGTAAGCACCTAACTTGTACTCATTTTGTGCCCACACTACTATGTTTTCTATGGTAGGACCTCATATTGCACTTAAATATATATTTAATTCAACTATGGGTCCTCCTCCATCTTTAATATTGCTTTAAATTGAGGTTGGCTCTCTCTTGTAGGCATGATTTTTGATTTTTCATTTAATCACATAATTCATTTCTTCACCTAGGACCCATTCATTTTCAGATTTCAAGATTTGTCTTGAATTTACAAAAACCTTCTTTTTCTCCCCATTCTCCTTTTCACCTTCCCTAACATCCACATGAAATGTGAGCTTATTTTACCTAGGACAAGTTGAGAGATGACTTGTCCATGGGGGCCAAGTCAAGAGTTGACTTGTTCCTAGCATACAAGTTGAGAGTTGACTTATCCCTAGGTTTTTGATCCTAGATCTGGCTTGGGGCATGATGTTGGGTTTTTCCTCAGAGGTTTAGATTTACACTCAGCCTTGATCAAATTTGAGCCCTGCAATGGAGGGAGTTTAGTATAAAAGGACATCCTTTCCCCTCATTTGGAATCCATCATTATATGCAAGCTATAATTAAGTGTATATTATCAAGTCATGAATCAAGCATCCAAGCATTCAAGCAACCAAGAACCATGAAGCATTCAAGTCTTCATTCCTCTCATGCAATCAAAGTGTTTTCTTCTATAAATCTAGCTTATTTCCCCATTAGAGGCCAAGAAAAGGAGTTTTATATCAAGGAAGGAGATCTACATTCATCTATCAAGGTTTCTTCTTCTCTCTCTCTCTTTCCGAATCAAACATTGTGGTGGATTAAAACATCCACTTCATAAGTTTTATCTATTCATGATTTCCTTTTTAGATTTTTGTGTTTAGTCAAAGCTATTGCATCAACATTATTGATCACATTTAAAGATGTTATTATTTCTATATAGTATGATATACTTCATTGTTTAGATCTAGCTTTTGCTACATGATATCATTATTTTAAATTTTATTTTATTTTTGTATATAGTCGAATGTGGACCTCTAATCCAACTAGACACGCAACATAGTCATTACTCACATGATCGAATTATGAGAGAGAGTATGAATTACTCAATTCAAAATTCATGGTGAAGCCACCTGTTGCCTCCTATGTAGATGAGGTGTTTGATTACTCTCAGAACAAGAGCCAACAACCATAAGACCAGTTCTACAATGGAGGATTTGAAAAACTATGAAGATAAGAAAATTGAAATTAAACTAGAATAAGTGCAATTTAGTCTAAAATGTTTTGAAGGAAATATGATATTAATCTAAATAGCTTTGAAAGAGATATGAAGTGTAGATTTACTCTAAAGAACTTGACATAAAGATGAAATTAAACTAAGAGCAATTAAGAAAACTAATTCTAATATGAGATGTAATATTAAACTAAAATGAGAAAATTACACTAATATGCAATAAAAGCTTTGAATTAAATGAGACAAAAAATCTCTATAGTTTAATTACTCTCAAAAATTGCCCTCTTTGAATGAAGAAATGAGGTCCATTAAATAGACAAGCCCGGGAAGAGAATGAAGAGGTTCTTGATTTGAAACTCCTCACAAAAAGACATGAATTACTTAATTAAAAGAATGGAAATTGCCACGCAGGGTGACCTTTCGAATATTGTGAATTATTAATTCAAAAAGGAGTGTCCATTCGAATAACAAGTAATTATTAATTCTGTTTCATGTATATTAGCCAAATGGGGTGAGTTTAATTTAATTTAAAGCACTTAGGGCTTTTAGAATTAAATTAATTTATCAAAGGGGTAATTTAGCTAATAAAAGTTGAAGACTTTAGGAATTAACTTTAATATTTGATTAATCAAATTTAGGGTTTTTGCAATGGACATCAAGTCTAATTAAGTCAGGTAGGAGAGAGAAAATTGCGTAGGAAATTAGGACTTTGGAAATGTAAAATTGACGAAAATGCACCAAAATTGATTGAATTTATTAGGTGCCAATTTTGGGGTATTACATTTGTCCCTCTTTGAATTGATGTGTGAACAATGTGTTGATTCAAAGATTAGTCTAAAGTGATAGATGATGAGAAATTCAGAGGTCTAGGTTATGTTGCCAAGACACCGAATAGATCAAAGCATGAATTTTCAAAGTCTAAGTTAGATTGCAAAGACAACGGTCTTGAGAGAATTGGAATCCGGGTTAGATTGCCCCAATACCAATTGATGAGAGATGTAGATTTAGGACTGTCTCTAGAATTAGGGTTAGATTGCCCCAATACGAAGCTTAGCCCTCTGAGACCTGGGTTAGATTGCCCCAATACCTAATAGATTTCGAGAACCATCTTTGGAATGAAGCTTGATTCCTGAGGATCTGAGTTAGATTGCTCAGATACCTAAAAGATAGATGACCAGATAGCGAGATACAAGGCACCGAGATGCCCCTAGCAATGAGAACTGATGATCCAGATCAGACTAAATCAGGAATTGAGTCGACAAGATTCAAATGATGCAATCATCCTGCCCCCTCATGAGCGAAATTGAAAGATGACATAAGAGGGATGATTGACAACAAGGGGTTACAGAGTAGAAGCAATCAGACTAGATGCGAGAAGCTGCAGAAGCAAATTGGAGTAATACAGAGGTTTTGCTGACCAAGTTTGACCATGATTGACCATGGTTGACTAGATTTGACTAGAGTGACTTTGATGAAAAGAGAAAAGATCTCAAGAATCATGATGCAAAGATGAGGGTCTGGCAGGAAGATGACTCCAGAAGGCTGGCTACATAAGCATCCGATCCCAAAGGGTCCCATAATTTAAAAGACAATTTTGAGCTATCTAGAAATATCAAATTTTGATTTTGATCCTGAAAATGGATTCAGAGTAGTCGATTTAGCCAAGGGTGCAATTTTTGCGCAAAATGGAGCACTTTTGAAAATTAGGTCAAAAGCTATATAAGACCTGGAGGGGTCATTTTCAATTCATAATTCACCTTCATCTTTTTGTGATTTTGAGCTCTGAGAGAGAAATGGATGGTCTTCCACTGCATATGCATCGATTTGAGCACTCCCAATGACACACTCGACTAGCAGAGTATGATGCACCTATAAGTAGTCGATAAACCTCCTTGCATTTCAATTTGTACCACTTTTTAGGTCAATTTAGGATGATCTAGCATAGTTTTAGGGCTTGTTCTTCCAATCTCACGTGAGGAAGTAGTTTCCTCACATAGGCCTAGATCACCTTTCACATGAGGAAGTAGTTTCCTCATACAAGTTAGGGCTTCTTCACGCGGGCACTTTCTGGAAGCTCGCATGAGCTAAAAGATGATCCTGCATGAGATTTCTCCTATTCACGCAAGGACAAGTCCTATCTCGCGTTAGGAAATATTTTCCTCGCGTGAAAAGCTGCTACAGAGTTTGAATTCTTTTATCAAAATTTGTCAAATTTGCATAAAATCAGTAAAGTACAACATCCTAGAGTCATGTCTAGGATAGATGCCTTGCTAAATTTGTTGTTGTTGTGTTGAAAACCATCATGTTAAGATATTGATCCAATGTCATTGCTTGCTTTTCAAGTTGACTTCCCCAATGTCACCTTCAGATCACATCATCTGGTGATCGCTACATTAGTTCTAAGACTGACAGATGTAGAGAGTGCTCACATTGAGGGACTCAGTTTGGGATTCTTGCGTGATTTGCCCAACATTAGGGTAAATCACAGTCTTCTTGGTGCACTCATAGAGCATTTTCATTCAAAGATGAACACTTTCCATTTTTTGATGGGGGAGATGATTGTGACTCCTGAGGATACCCATCTATGGTACTTGAGTAGAGTATGAGACACAGCCGAGGTAGGGTACAATAGCCTTAAGGATGATCTTCAGAGCTAATCTAGTGATGGGCCAGTCCATCTCCTAGGATGATTTGATTAGTAGGCACGACGGAGCTCATCCTTTTTTTGTTGTTCTTGCTATGTTTCTGATCTACTACCTTGTTCCAGATCGAGGTTAGCATGGTCTAGAGTGCGGCTGGGGTATGATGCCACGAAGGATGTTGGAGAGGTCAGCCATCAGGTTTGGATGGGGTGAGTGCATGCTAGCCCATATGTATCATGAGATGCATGAGATAGTATATCATAGCGTGAGGAGGATGGTGACAGGTGTCTTCATCTTACATATCTGGGGCTAGGAGCATCTCCTTGTTTGTAGGCCTATATATCATGATACACGATAGGCGTTGGAGCCTTATATTTACAAGTACATAGGTCCAATGATTTAGCCTTTGCTGGGTAAGATAGAGCAGTGGAGAGGACAGTTGGATGAAATGGTAGTTGTAGTCTAGAGACCTTGGGTTGCTATTGAGCCCTGGGATGATGCTTGTCGAGAGCTTTCCTTCATTTTTGTATTGCGTCCACTAATTGGATAGACTATCACTATCATTGATAGATTTCTTGTTACACGTGTCTTGCGCTAGTTTGGTAGGAAGAAGGACATATCACATGAGTACTACCCCTATGCCCACTTTTCCAATGAGGAGAAGGGGTGGCACAGGAGACTGGATCTAGGGCGGTGTGCGATAGAGGCATGCATTCCAGCTACATGATGGGACTATATGGTGGATGTCACCAATGTATGGTGATGCTTGCATACAAGGACCAGTTGATAGCAGGACCTCATTTGAGATTTATTGATCCTGTTGGTATGGGAGCATAGCAACAGCCTACACAGTAGCAGCATGTACTAGATCAGTAGCCACCAGTTCAGCAGCCTACACATCTATAGGTTGCATAGCAAGGACCATAGGGATAGTTGCAGAGAGTGTTGAGACCTCGATCAGGATAGACTAGCATCCCTACCAGGACCATGGGCTTAGATGCAGGATTTGGTAGCAGTGGGGCCCAATAGAGATCTATTAGATAGCGGATAGGTGATGCATCATAGCAGGAACCTCTGGATGATGATACTGACATGCCTAATATTTTGATAGGAGCAGGTACACCACAACTACAGGAGGCTCTTAGGAAGAGTCATGAGAGAGTGAGATAGGTCCAATGGGAGCGAGATGACTACCACACCTGAGTCATTAGGGAGGAGACCCGGATAGCTGACAGGGATGTTGAGATCAAGCAACTATGGGAGGAGCTGGCACGATCGAGGATTGAGATGAGATATGAGGCTGCTCATGTAGCTTATTACTATGTAGCTTACTGCGGGGTTATTCTAGATTTAGCAGAGCAGGTGCCTCCATTTGTTGATTATGCTGGAGCTCTATAGGCACCTCCACTAGCACCTCCATAGGCACCACCACAGGCACCACCACAGCAGGAACCACCATAGTAGGAATCTCCACAACGACCAATGCCTCTTCCACAGAGACCATTGCCACCACCTCCTCTAGGTGGTGCAGGACATAGTTAGCATATTGTTGATACATATGTAGCCCATTTTTGATACTGTGCTCAAGTAGCACCCTTCTCTTTTGTACATGACATTGTTTTGAGATATATATATATATATATATATATATATATATATATATATATATATATATATATATATATATATATATATATATATGAGATTGACAGTTTTGATATTATTGTACTTGTTGACATATTGCTTTGATATGAGATGTTTTATGAGATGCTTAGATGTATGAAATATGAATATGCACATGGTTATTTTTATGATGATGCAATTTGAAATGCAGTGATAGATGGATAGAATGTATGCATATGTGTAATGTATGATTTGAGTTATGCTTATAGTGGATGCACATGTATATGTAGATGCAAATGAATTTATGAATGCAAATGGAAATGAAATGAAGATACAAATGGATATGCAATGTATATGATACTAATCATCTCATGCAGGATTGTTGCAATATATGACAGGTACTAATCAAAAGGAATATGTTTCAAAGATCAAGAGCGAGGATGGGACACTTGTGTAGCCAAGATGAACCTGGGAAAAAAGATGAGAACCTTTGATGAAT
The DNA here is from genome assembly GCA_027943335.1 of Chamaecyparis obtusa. Lineage (NCBI taxonomy): Eukaryota > Viridiplantae > Streptophyta > Pinopsida > Cupressales > Cupressaceae > Chamaecyparis > Chamaecyparis obtusa. The sequence goes on from BSBK01000783.1 coordinate 188,813, forward strand.
AGAAAGAAATCAAGAGAGTACCAAGATATCATCTCAAATGAAATCTTAGCATGAAAATGTAGGCCTAAGCTAAAAGCAAACCCGGAATGAAAATGCAAACCCTAGGACTTGGTTGTTGGACTCATCGTATTATCATCATCGAGTTTGTTTAAGCACGGGATGATTTCAAGATGCCATACAATCCTCACCAAAATTGCAATCATGAGAATATGAATATGACATAAGTCTTAAATTTGTCAGAATGAGGTGTAAGCATTAAGGCACAAGAAGCTAGAATGACCTGAACACCTATTCCTTTTGATTTAGCAAGTTAACATAAGCATCAAAGCATAATTGCTAGAATGACCTGAATGTTGCTTGTGAATAGACACACTAGACACACAAGAGTTCCTTCTTTTTCTAGAGTCCTCACAGTGACCCTTACATTCACTTAGCAGGATGAGCGTTAGCAATTTTACTTGTAGTAGAAAGAAGTCACTCAAAACAGACAAGGAGAAGAACCAACCTCACCAAAGTGTCCATATAAAAGGAGTTGAGGTATGCATGGCCATCCAATATGAGATGAAGGCTCTTACAGATGGACACCCCTCTTAGATGGATTATTTGGATCATTGGAACTAAACCAGGAAGCAGAAAGCCAAGAAAAGATCATGCCCCCAGTCTTCACATTTCTTAGTCAAGAAAGACATCTTAGATTCACTCGAGGGGAAATGATAAAGAAAACAAACAAGAAGAAAAGGAAAAGCTCAGCATGCTTCAGAGGAATACAAAGTCATTTTTAGTTTCAATTTACATTTATGTTCAAGTGGATTGAAATCGAACTAGAAGCGTACAACATTCAAAGTCTTGATGGGATAGCGATAGCAGGTAGATGCAGTGGGAACCACTGGTGACCGTTGCGGGAGACAAAGTCTTGAGAAGATATCAGAGTGTGAACCAAGTATCAGCAGGTGGACATAGTGAGAACCACTAGTGATTGATACGAGGAAGATTCTCAAAAGAGAGAATAAAACACGAGTGAAACATCAGTAGGAAAACATAGTGAGAACCACTAGTGACTGATGTAAGGAAGAGATCCTGAAAGAGAGGGGTTTGAATGAGAGCTAAGTATCAGTAGGTAGGCACAGTGAGAACCACTAGTGATTGATACATGAGAGATCCTCAAGGAGAGAGATCTCAAAAGTAGCTAGGGATTAGCAGGCAGATGCAGCGAGAATAACTGGTGACTGATGCACGAACAAAACTTTTGAAAGTGATAGGACAATGCCCCCTAGACCAGGAAGGTGCCCCCAAGTGTGAACCAGTTCCAATCCATGAAGAGTCGACGAAAATATTGAAGACAACTAAAAGAAAGTGCATGAGCTGGCAAACCAAAGTAGGAAACAAACTAAAAATAGGAAACAAACTAAAGCGGGAAAGCGGGAAAGCAAACTAAAGCAGGAAACTAAGAGCCAAGCGATGCTGAGATGAGATGTAACTTCAGGAAACAAGAGGTGTCTGTTTACCAGGTTTTCACCATCTTGGAAGAGATTCTATTTTTTCTACCATGATGCTTGTTTACCAAGTTTTCATTAATGGCACATTTTCTTCTTTTTCAATTTTTTTGTACTTTTCTCTTTTTTTAAATTTTTTTTGTATTTTTTTGAATATTTCATTTTTTTGTATTTTTTTTATCTTTTCACTTTTTTCTGTATTTTTTCAAATTTTCTATTTTTTTTATAGTATTATCAAGGCACCTGTTTACTAGGTTTTCACCAAGACAATAGATACATCAAAGTGCCTATTTACCAGGTTTTCACTAAGATGATCATTTTTTCAAGACATTTCACAATTTTTAGGATTTTTGCAATATACCATTTTAAGGATTTTTTCAGGACCAGTAAGTATGTACATGAGCATACAGAGAATGCCTCAACTATAGAATTTCTTCAAGTGAAGAGCATTGATAGGCTCTTTTAGTTGTTCTCCTTCAGTGGTGGAGAGTCGATAAGTGCCAGACCCAAATGCTGCAATAATGACATATGGACCAAGCTAGTTTGGTTCAAATTTGCCTTTCTGGACTCGTTGTTGCTAATTTTTGGGGTTCTCTCACAGGACGAGATCACCTACTTGGAACTCTCTTTGTCTGAATTTCTTATTATAGGCTTTCGACAACCTCTTTTGGTATGCTCTTAGATGATCGAATGCCACCTTTTGACGTTCATCTAGTAACTCAAGCTCTTGAAGCTGGGATATTCTATTTTCTTCATCAGTGATGAGGCCCCTTAGAGAGATTTGCAATGTCAAAATCTTGACCTCAATAGGAAATACTACATCTTATCCATAAACCAAGCCAAAGGGGGTGGCCCTCATTGGTGTTCAGATACTTGTTCTGTAGGCCCACAAAGCCAGATTAATCTAGAGATGCCAATCTCTACCAGATTTATGAACTATTCGGTGCAAGATTTTCAGAATTGTCTTATTAGAAGCTTCTATTTATCCATTACCCTAAGGATAATAGATAGATGACCAATGTTGAATAATTCTAAATTTGGTACATAAGTCTGTCAGGTCCTTATTTTTGAATTGTCCCCCATTGTTAGTGATAATAGATGAGGGCATACCATATCTACAAATGATATAGTTTAGTATGAACATAGCAATAGTCTTGCCATCAGCTACAGCTAGAGGCACTGCCTCAACCCACTTGGTAAAGTAATCAGTAGCTGTGATGATAAACTTGTGTCCTCTTGAAGAAGAAGGATGTATCTGACCGACCAAGTCAAAGGCCTGTTGCTGAAATGGCCAAAAACTAATGAGATGAATGAGCTCTTTACTAGGAGCATGAATTTGATTTCCATGAAATTGGCATTGCTTGCAAGTCTTGGCATATTTAACAACTTCTTTTTCCATGTCTGGCCAGTAATAACCAGCTCTAATAAGTTTCTGGGCTAACATCAGACCATTAGAATGAGACCCACAAATACCTTCATGTACCTCAACTAGCGCATGTTTGGATTCATCGGGTTCTAGACACCTAAAGAGGGTACCGTCTAGACCCCATCTATACAAGTCATTTTCTATGAGGACATACCGTGAAGCAGTATGAATTAGGTGATGCTTTTCATTCTAGGTATAAGTGTCGGGAATGATCTAGTCACAAAGGTAGGAATAAATATGGTGGTAGCAGGATGAATCATGTCCAATGACTGAATAGATCATCCTAGATTTGGGAATATCATAGGCAGGGTAGTGTAATGCCTCCACTAGGAATTCATGTCTGAAGTCATTTTTTGGCATTTGTAACATTGAAGCAAGAGTGGCCATAGCATCAGCTACTTTATTGTCTGCCCTTGGAATTTTCTAAAAATAAATGTGTGCAAAGTACTATTTGAGATCATCCACCATTCTTTTGTAAGCAACTAACTTGTCATCTTTTGTTTGGTAGACATCATTGACTTGGTTGATGATTAACTGAGAGTCTCCAAAGACCTTGAGCTTTTCCACATGCCATTCAAGGGCTATCTTCATACCTTTGATGAGAGCTTCATATTCAGCTATGTTATTGGTGCAAGGAAACAACATTTTGTAAGCTTTTGGTAATGATTATCTTTGAGGTGTAACAAACAAAATGCCTGCACCGGATCCTTGCTGAGTGAATGATTCATCAAAGAACATACTCCAAGATTGATGTGTGAGAAGCATGATGGATTCATCTCGAAATTCAATACTCAAAGGTTGATAATCTTTCAAAGGAGCTTTTTCCAATTGATCAACAATTGCTTGTCCTTTAATAGCCTTTCTTTCCACATACTCAATGTCAAATTCACTAAGTATCATCACCCATTTCACTAATCTACTCGTGAGGGAAGCCTTGCTCAATAAGTACTTTAGTGGATCAATTTTTGTAATAAGCCTTGTGGTGTGAGCTAGCATATAATTCTACAACTTCTGAGAAGAAAATACCACTGCTAAACAAGCCTTCTCAATGATAGAATAGTTCATTTCATAGGAAACCAATGTTCTGCTGATATAGTATATGGCTCTCTCTTTGTTGCTCTGATCTTCTTGAGCTAGGAGAGAACCCAAAGATGTGTTCGTTGTTGAAATGTATAGTATAAGAGGCTTCCCATGAATAGGAGGCATCAAAATTGGTGGATTAGCAAGATGCTATTTTATTTGAGTGAGCCCCTTGTCACATTCTTCATTCCATTCATAGGTCACATTCTTATGCAAAGTTTTAGTAAATGTTTGTGACTTGTTGGCCAACTGTGAAATGAAGCACTAGATAGATTGTAGCCTTCCCTATAATACTCTCATTTGATTGATATTCTTGGGTGGAGGCATGTTTATAATAGCTTGCACCTCACGATCAACTTCTATGCCTTTAGCTGAAATGATGTAACCCAAGAGTTTCCTGGAAGTAACACTAAAAGCACATTTCTTTGGATTAAGTCTAAGACTAAATTGTTCCATGCGGTCAAGGATGGGACCCAAATCTATGAGATGAGTTCTTCACTGCATTCTTTTGGCTAAAGTATCATCCACATAATCCTCCATTGTTTTATGCATCATATCATGGAAAATAGTAGTAACAACCCTCTAATATGTTGCTCCAACATTCTTAAGCCCAAAAGGCATGACATTCTAGTAAAAGGTACCCTAGGCACATGTAAAAGTGGTCTTTTCTTGATCTTCTGGCACAATTTTGATTTGATTATAGCCAGAAAAGCCATCCATCAAGGAATACATCTCATAACTTGTTTTCATGTCTACTATCATATCAATATTAGGCAGTGGGATATCATCTTTTGGACATGCCTTATTTGGATCTTTTAAATCTATACAAACACGAATGGATTTATCATGTTTAGTGACTAGAACAATGTTTGAAATCTATTCTGCATAATCAATAGTTCTTATGAAAGCATCCTTCAGAAGCTTTTCTAGCTCTGCCTTGACCAAAAGTGCTACGTGTGGATGCATCTTTCACAACTTCTATTTAACAGGTTTGATACCTAGTGCAATGGAGAAATGGTGCATGATTAGATTGGGGTCTAATCTAGGCATGCCAGAGTAGGTCCATGCAAAGTTTATTTTCTTTCTCTGAAAGAAGCTAGTGAACTCTTCTTTTTCTTTGGTAGACAATGATTGTGCTAGATGAATAATCTATGGAGCAGCCTTTGTACCCAAATTTACTGGTTGTGTCAGCTCAATCAATACTGATGACCTCTCTTGAAAGTGGCTTGGAAGGGTATCAAGTATCTCATCCATGGGCACCTCAGAGAGGTTTTCACCCTCGGATACATATTTTATTTTTATTATTTTTGGCTCCGATACTACCACAAAGTGGTTTTCACCATCAGAGCATCTATTTTTTCTTCTTTTAATTTTTTGACTAAGATACTTGATATCTACCTCTGTCATGTTGACACTACTTTCGCTGGTGGAGGACATCATAGGTTCAATAGCATGGAGGTAACAGGCTAGATCATAATCATTTTGGAATGTTAGGACTTCATTGGATGTGGGAGGGGAGTTTCAGTTTATTAGATCAGGATGACAAAGTGAAAGGGAAGTAGTGACTAGTTCAACTGTGTTCATGGTATAACCATCAAAAGTGTTGATGAGCAAGTCAAGACCTAGAGCAATCTCATCCAAAGGAGCATTCAAATCTCTATAAGACCTTACATTGGAAGTAGAGGACACGTTAACACTAGTGGCATCTAATTCATGTGACCTAACGCTAGACCCTTCACCTACTTCAAGAAGTCTTTCATACACATGAATAGTATCTATGTCTACATCATAAGTAGCATTAGATAAAGAGTCAAACTCATATTCATGTGAGTCAGTACTTGATGTGGGAATTTCATTAATACTAGCAGTATCACCTGACTCATCTTCATTCCTTGTGGCATTAATAGCTTTCTAAAGTTGTTCTTGTTCAAAATACTTTTGAAAATGTGGTGGCCTATATTGTTCACCTAGAAAATTGGGATCATTATTCAGTGTTGCTTTCCATTGCTCATATGTAAATTGATGCACTAAGGTGGTCTCATTGGAATCAGTATCAATATCAATTTTAGTTTCTACCATATGGATAGGTATGATAGGCTCATCAGGTTCTGCAAAGAGTGCCGCAAGATCCAGAGGAATAGGATATGGAAATGTGTCTTTATTACAGCTAGCCTTTGGATCTACCTCTGTAGTAGTATCTTTAATTTCTTGTTTAGGTTCAGGTTCAAGCTCAGGAGCTGACACAAATTTCTTGGTCCCCGAATGAAAGGGAGTCTTTTTAAAGCCCAAGCCACTAGTATCTTTTGTGCGGCAACCTGTAGCTTCAATGGGTTTTAGTAAGCCATTATCATTCTTTCCTATAGGACCACTCCCCTTATAACTGAAGAACTTCATGATCTTGAAGGCCTCACTATATGGCTCTTTCTCTAAATCTAGAGGTGGAGTAGTTTTTTCAGTTGTTTCTTTTCCTTTATAGATCCAAGCTTTAATAGCTCTCTCTTCATCCTCATCTTCTAAAGCCATAAAGGCCCTTACAAAGGTGCCATCATAAACTATTTGAGGAGGAGCATTAGAAAGTTTTTTATTCTCAGAAGGTCTCCCATAAGAGCGTGGGGACAGAGGTAGAGAAGCAAGTGATAGCACAGGTTCAATTTGGTATTCTCCCATGCCTATATCCTTAAGTCTCAAGGTTTGTTCCATCTCTTTCAGCTTAGCATCATAAAACTTAGTGGATTCTCTATTTGTTGGAACAAAGCTGTCTACAGATTGCGCAAGAGTGTTGCAAGAGTAATTGGTATTAGCAGGCACAATGACTTCCACCCCATGGAATGGAAAATTAATGCATTGATGGTACATGGATGAGATAGCCTGCATCTCATGAATCCAAGGCCTACCTAACAAGATATTGTAGGAAAGAGGATTATCGAGCACTTGGAAAGTAACATCTCTTTCAATAGGACCTACATGGATAGGTAGCACAACTAGGCCTTGGGACTTGCATTCTTCCTCATCATAAGCTTTGATGGTAATCTTTTTGTAGGGGTCTATGCAATTATCATCATAACCTAGTTGAGTGAGCAGTTTAGTGGAATAGATATTAAGACCAGCACCATTATCTATGAGCACTTGGCAGACACGTTTAGAACCTATCATGACCTCTATAAGCAAGGGAGCATTATGTGGATGGCTCAAAGAGTTATCATCTTCTTCAGATAAGGATAGATAGTGAGGTGAGGTCAAATGACCCACCATAGATTGGAACCGATTGAGATTGAGATCCTTGGGAACATTTGCCTTGGCAAGGGCCTTATCCAAAATCTGCCTGTGAGTAGGCGAGATCTTCAACAACTCAAACATGGTAATATGAGTGTTGGTTCACTGGAGTTGATCTAAGATGCTCTAACTGGTCAAGCTAGCTATAGGAATAGATTTCATGTTCTTGTTGGTGGGTCCAACAACAATCTTATCTACAATTTTCTTTGGAGTGGATGTGGAAGTATCGGGTCTCTTATTCATAGTTTGCCTCAGAGCGGATGTAGAAGTATCGAGACCTTTCAAAACAACTCTTCCTCACGATCGAGTGACAACATTAGCACAGTCTTGAGATTGTTCAGATTCAGATGAATGAGATGCAAAACTATGCAAGATGAAAGGAGTCTTAGATTTGGGAGCATCGTCACTCCCTTTAGAAGTGATCATGTCACAATACTCTATCTCGACAGGTTCGATCATACCAATAAAATTGTCATCATTAGTGTATGTGTAATTGACTTTAGCATTGGTATTCTTGGCATTTGAAGACTCAGCCTTCTCATGAGGAGGGAAGGGATCCTTAAAATCTTGATGGCCCAAATTCTTATTATGGCTCTCCACAAGGATGTCACCATTGTCAATGAGATCTTGAACTTTATGCTTTAGTTGAAGATAGGTAGAAGTCTTATGACCAATGTTTTGGTGATAGTCATAGTAAGCATTATCATTCCACCAATGAGGTCATGGTTGTGGGTCATAAGTATGCTTTTCCAAAGGAGTAAGAACTTGATTCTATATAAGAGTTTTATAGACCACATCAAGAGGCTCTCCCAAAGAAGTGAATTCACATTTGGGTCAAGAGGCCCAAGGTTTGTTCTTGGCAAATCTTGAAGTTTGCTGATTATCCATTGTGGTGTTTTCGACAGCCTTAGCCACATGTATACTAGAAGTAAGATTAAAAATAGGCTTTGAAGGCTTTGTAGTAACATTATCTACCACTCCATCATTTACTAAATCCCTATTCTTATTGACAATTTTTCCTTTATCCTTGTTTATTGTCATTATTCAAAGTTAATTCTCCCTTCTTAATCGTAAAGGCCTCTATTTGCACTACTTGTTTGATCATACTATCAAAAGTTAGAGGACCTTGCAATTTCACTTAATATCCAAAGTCTGGGACAAGATTGTCCAAGAAAATGTTGAGTCTCTCAGACTCTGGTAGCTTGTGAGGACACCTCTTACATAATTGTCTCCACCTTTGGAGAAATGTTAGGAAAGATTCTCCTTGTCACTATTTTAAATTGAAAAGATCCCAAATGTTGATCAGATGCTGAATATTAGGTGAGTAATGTTGGAGAAATATATTAGCCATTTCATCAAAGGTCTTAATACCAGTAGGCAATCTAGAGAACCATTCCATAGCGGGTCCACCAAAACTATGAGGAAACAAGCACATAAGATAGGTTTGATCATGCATAAATTCCATAGACAATGCACCAAACTCCCTTAAGTGATCTTGGGGATCGGTTGCACCCAAGTATTTGTCATATTTAGGGATTTCTACACCTCTAGGAAAAGGTGGCATGTGAAGACTTTTTTCAAAAGGGAAAGGAAAAATACTTTCCATTGTAAATTGTTGAGCAGATTTGTCCCTATTCTTCACAAGTTGACTAATCTAATTTTACATGTCTTGGACCATTTTTTGCAACTTTGCAATCTTAGTTTTTTCTTCCTTGGCTATGAGTGTTTCAACTTGATAGTCTCGGGGTAACTTGGCCCCTTGTTTAGCAAAATCAAGGAAGTATTTTTATTTCTCCTCGAGAAGGAGGATCTCCATCATTTTAATAAGACTCTTATTAGCTTTGGTAGCATCTATATAATGTTGAGTTATCACCTCATTTTCATTCCCAAGAATCTCATAAATACTCAGAATTGGATCTTGTTGTTGATCATCCTAGTTTTGATCGAATGGAGTAGGATGATAGAAATAGGTGGGTTATCAATCGCCTTGAGGTTTTCTTCGAGATTGATCATCATTGTGGGAATGATTTTGGTCATATTGAGTTTGACCATGAGGTTTCTCATTCTGAGGTTGAGCATGACGTGGGTCATTAGAGGATTGACCATGATATTGATTGTTTTGAGATTGATCAAAAGTTTGACTGTACTTGCCTGGCTGGAAATTAAATGGATCTCCCATCTTGTTGTAGGTTTGTGTAGTACACAAAGACTAAGTAAAATGATATGCCCAACATCAAAAGGGGGTGGCCACGGTAAATTTTGGTGAATGAATAGGATCAAAAGATTTAACAAATTTAGGTGAGAAGATATCATCAACAGTATCACTAGGTTCAATGATAGAACTATTCTCAGCATGATCAATAGGTATGATAATAGGACTAGTTCGAGGAAGAGGTCTTTCAAAGTTGTGAAACAATGAGTTGTCTTGGAAGAATGAGTTTTCTTGATCTTGAAAAGAGAAACCAGGCTGTGATTCAAAGAATGGATTAAAACACTCCTAAAACACTGGAGGTGATGGTTGAGACAGACTATCTTTCAAAGTATTCAATGAGGAAATTGAGGATATCTCACAAAGTTTAGATTTCACAACAAATTCAAGATGATCTATTTCTTGATTAGGAGGTTCACTTCTTCCTTTATCAATATTCTAAATGGGATAAGTCTTGCCACTTCTAGTCATGACAGTTATAGATGACGATGAAATGAGAGAAGACTTGGGATAATGCTAGACTCTATCTCTAAGAACAATGCAAAGGAGATAAATGGCTAGAATAGCCAAGATGAGAGATGGACCTGGTATGAATCATCAAAAGAGGGGGCTAGAATAGCCGAAATAAGACTATCGCAACATGAGATACAAAAAGCATAAAGAGATAAGGTAAACCAATGAGATACAACATGAGTCAAAGCAAAGATCGATCGATTCCTAACTCGAGACAACTAGTTTCTGACAGTGAACGATAGGAAAATAGAAAAATAGACCTCAGACAAAAAGCAGATCAGATAAAAAGTCAAATAGTCAATGGAAAATAGGTCTCTATTTTTGAAAACTGGACTGCAATCTCATGCAAGAGAGTACCAAGCCGCATGAGAGAACACAAACCTTCATGTGAGAGAACAAAGTCTCGTGCAAGAAAGTTCTTTGAAGAGTGAAATTTTGCATGGGAAAAGTCCAAAATCTGATAGTGTGACATAGTTTTCAAGGTTAAAGTTGAATTTTGAGGTACAGCCTGAATTGATGTCTGACAAAAAATCTAGTTTCCTGACAGGTTTGAAGAACAGTTTAATCAACAATCTCATTTTGGGATTTCAAGCATTTGTTTAAAGACACAAAGGTTTAAATCAAGTAGTTGTGATACAAGAAGTAGTCATTAACAGACCTATCAAGGACAAAGCAACTTGATAGCATCAGGGGAATCTCTATTTGATAATGATTGGACAATTTTTAAGACTCGATAACAAATACATAACTTAGTCCTACAAAAAAAATGGTGAGAAGACAAAACCTTTGCCCCATTGCTTATTCGCATACATGCACCTCACACAGCTATGTCACCCCTTAGAGGGCACCCATGTTTTTGGTGTTTCCAAGGACTCAATAGTATACATTTAAAGGTTACCCTTATGGCAGGGGCCAGTGTCATATACCACCTTCAAGCATTTAGGTGTATGCTTATGATGGGAATCTATGGGAGAGATTCTTCCCCCTCCCTGTGAAAAGATTATGACTCCTTTCAGAGGTGAACTAGGTAGGAAACTAGCTAGGGAAAGTTCTTAGTAGGATTCCATTCATGCTAACCTTTAGTGCCCCTAATATAGGATTGAGGCCTCACAGCCACACCAACACCTGAAAGTCATACACCCCCACAAGGAGGGCTAGGAGTGGTGCCACTCAGTATAAAATACAAAGCCTTCTCAAGATGATAGTCAAAGTCTTGAGAAGGAAGCTAACATGGTTTTGGAGTCTTTAGACTTGACAAAATATTCTTTATTAGAGTGAGGCGGAATCACCGGTGATAGGTGCGTACTCACTTGGGTCATTCCCAGAGGTTCAACTTCCGATAGACCCTCTAAAGGTAACACAACTTGGCTTAGATTTGAGGGTTTGATTTTCTATTTCTCTCAAAGAGAGAAGAGCATACTTCTCTACCTCATCACTTCACCCAAACACATCAAGAAGATTCATCACTAAGTTAGCTTCACTCCACCACATCTACAAGCTTTTGGGTTTCTGGTTCTCTCAGAGAGAGAAGAGCATAATCCCCTAGCAAATAGAAGCCTAAAGATTCACTACCTTTCTCCACTTCCCCAAGAATTTGTCATATTAGTAAGATCATTAGGTTTTCAGGTTCATTCATGGTCATCCCCTCCATGTAATGAAGAGCCAAATTCCCTACTCACTATCAAAATCCTTGAGAAATTTTAATGGAGCCCTATTTAGACTATGTGAATGAAAACAAGAAACAAACACAATGTTTTAGCAAGTCTTCAACTATCATCCTACAATCAAACCATTAGCATGTTTTATATCCTTTCGATAAACATCTTGCAGAAAATTGTTACGCTATGAAAATAATAGAGAAATAGTAAACAACAACAAATAGGAAACTATTTGAAATCTGGAACAGGAAAGACTGAGACTGAAAATTTTAAAACACTGTATCCAAATCTCGCGTGAGAAAGCACAGGGTGTCATGCAAGGATGGGAAATTTTGCGCGAGAGAGTGCCACAAGGAGAAAAAGTTTGCATGATACGCTCTGGATTCTTGTTGGAGAATCTGTACATAGACAGTTAGATGCACGACAAAGCTTAAATTTCCTATTAGAAAAAATTGAGAATGAGACCAGAAATTGATCTTTCTGCCCCATAGTGGGAACCAAAATGTATATAGTCGAATGTGGACCTCTAACTCAATTACACACGCAACATAGTCATTACTCACATGATCAAATTATGAGAGAGAGTATGAATTATTCAATTCAAAATTCATGGTGAAGCGACTTGTTGCCTCCTATGTAGATGGGGTGTTTGATTACTCTCAGAATGAGAGCCAACAACCATAAGACCAGTTCTACAATGGAGGATTTAAAAGGCTATGAAGATAAGAAAATTGAAATTAAACTAGAATGAGTGCAATTTAGTCTAAAATGCTTTGAAGGAAATATGATATTAATCTAAATAGCTTTGAAAGAGATATGCAGTGCAGATTTACTCTAAACAACTTGAAATAAAGATCAAATTAAACTAAGAGCAATTAAGGAAACTAATTCTAATATGAGATGCAATATTAAACTAAAATGAGAAAATTACACTAATATGAAATAAAATCTTTGAATTAAATGAGACAAAAAAGTGCGATAGTTTAATTACTCTCAAAAATTGCCCTCTTTGAATGAAGAAATGAGGTCCATTAAATAGATAAGCCCGAGAAGAGAATGAAGAGGTTCTTGATTTGAAACTCCTGACTCTTCATTCCCATTTGAGACAAAAAGACATGAATTACTTAATTAAAAGAATTGAAATTGCCATACAGGGTGACCTTTCGAATATTGTGAATTATTAATTAAAAAAGGAGTGTCCATTTGAACAACAAGTAATTATTAATTCCTTTTCATGTATATTAGCCAAATGGGGTGGGTTTAATTTAATTTAAAGCACTTAGAGATTTTAAGATTAAATTAATTTATCAAAGGGGTAATTTACCTAATAAAAGTTGAAGACTTTAGGAATTAACTTTAATATTTGATTAATGCAATTTAGGGTTTTTGCAATTGACATCAAGTCGAATTAAGTCAGGTAGGAGAGAGAAAATTGCCTAGGAAACTAGGACTTTGTAGATGTAAAATTGATTGAATTTATTAGGTGCCAATTTTGGGGTATTACAATTTCAAGGTTGATTCCTAAATAGGGGTTTTACTGAGGCAAACCCCTTTCTTCAACCTTCTTCCCCATTTTTATGTGTATAAGAATAAGTTGTGAAGTCACGGTTTTAGATATAAAAAGTACAGGTGCAAACAAAAGATCCTAGAAAGTTTCATCAGTTTTGGCACCTCTAGGAACAAGTCAGCTTGTTGACTTGTCCCTCAAAAATTGACTTCTACCTATAGTTTTTGGTTGAAAATTAAAGAGTAGGAAGTTATTGGTCTCATCTTGTTAAAATTAGAAAACAAAAATCTAATAGTAACAAAAAAATATAACCAATAATGCAAAGGAATAGAGAAGAAGAAGAAGAAGACACAAATATTTAATGTGGTTCACCAATCTTGGGCTACACCCACCAAACATAGAGTCCAATCTTATTATCCAGTAATTTCAACTTGTTACAATTTTCAATCCCTTGCAACTCAATACTACTACAAGAAGCTATGAAATTCTCATCATGAAAAAATCCTAACCCTAAGCCATTATTAAAAAAAACTTATGTCAGTTAACAAGTTAACCCTAAAAATACTTGATGAGTCAACCTAGGGAAATTCTTTACGAGTCAACTAAAAAAATCTTGACAAGTTAACCCCAAATTTTGTTTTTTGAGTCACTGCCTTGAACCCCATGATAAATGAAAAGTGTGTAGAGTACTTGCATGATCAGTCACCACAAACCAACACAACTTACCAGGTCTAGAGTTATAAATGATTTTGACATTTCAGCGAAAGTAAAATTTAGATCCAAAGTTCAAATTTCTTCATGTTGTTTCAAGGTACATTCATTCTTTCTCTTTTGTCCTTGCATTTACTTTATCAGATCAGGGTAAAAATACAATAAGTTGTCACCCTTTTACAAAGGAAGAGGCTAACAACACCAAAATTGAAAAACTTCAAGGGCATAAAAGTCACATTTCAGTTGAGAATTTGAATATGATGTAAATTGATGAAATGTGTAAAATAGAATGAATTTTATGCCTGTAATTTTTAAAAATTAATGAGAAAAAATTAATATATTTTTTTTAATTTTTTAGGTCTATTTTTCATATCCTGAAAAATACTACAAATCAGGAAGTTTACTTCCCATCAAATCATTATAAGTAAAACATTCGATTTCCCTCCAATTTCAGAATATGTTTTAGATGACATGTATATCTAGTGCAGGAAAAAAGAAAGAAGTGTTTTTGATATATAGTTTACCTGTTATAAGTATTCAAAGTCGAACTTACTTGAAATCAATAGTTTTTTTCTCCTATCACTTTTCCCTTATCAAAACTATGTCAAAAACCAGATAAATTACATATTCTTGAAGAGGACTCTCTCCTCTCTAGTGTTGTATATGATTTTAAAAATTTTCTAAATTGATTTAGCATTTTTCTATATTTTTTGAATCAACATCTTCTCAAAGTTTAATATACCTACATGTAATTTTTAGCAAATTTGTTTAACATTTTGTAGTTGAAACAATATAAACTTTATATGTCTAGAATTGTACTTCTAAGATATAGAAAAGGGTAATTTTAATTTTTTAACATTTTCTATTTTGATTAGAGAAAGGAACAAAATAAGTGCAAAATTTTGGTTTTTTTTGTGTTTTTGGATGTTTGGCTGCCAACATGGAATGCCACCTAGGTAGACTCAGCCAAGTCCAACAGGGCCGAGTCCCCCTAGGGGTCGAGCGCACATGAATAGCCAAATAGTGTGCAAATGAGGGGATTGGAATATTTTTTGATATAAAAAATATCATTTAGACTCGGCTGAGTCTTACTCGGCCGAGTACCACTTGGTCCATTCTACTAGATCACGTAGATAGCATTCGGCACCGCATGGTGCCTATGTGTACTCAACCCAGTTAGACTCAGCCGAATCTAATTGGGTCGAGTGATTTGAGTTAGCCTAAAAGCTGACACTCAATTGTGCTTTTACCCATCAGATCAAATCTCTAAATTAAGGAATATATAAACCCCATTAAGCATAGATCTTGTATTGGCACCCATCCTCCTTTTGGTTATGCCAATCGGGTTTACTTTTTGAGGGTATTATATTCCAATGTATGTAGGATTTGGGTTATAGTAGCTTCTATTTTACTTCTCATGTTTTCCTCTATACAATATATGGGTGTGCGTGTGTACACACACACACAGATATGTGTGTGTGTGTGTGTGTGTGTGTGTGTGTGTGTGTGTGTGTGTGTGACTAGTAAATTTTACCCTATTTTTTGATGAGGATTAGTCAAATTTTTGATACCCATTGGTCGAATAGACAACCAAAACTATTGTCAAAAAATTTTCGTCGATTATTCGACAAGAAAAACCATCATCAAAATTTTGACCTAGTTAGTGGTTGAATTATCGACTGAATCTTCGTCGAAGTAATCGCTTGAAGCTGGAAGAATTGTAGATCAAACCTTTTATCTAAGCGACCAACGTTTGTTGAAATTGTGACCAAAGTTTATTGGAATTGATGTCGAACACATAGCATTCTTGTCAAAACTACTAATATGAAAATGTTGAAAAATCAACCAATACTATTTTTTGGTTAAAAAAAAAATATATATATTATTGATGGGTTTGTAACTAATTTCTCTATATTACAGATATTTTTCAATGGGCTTGCAAGTATGCTATTAGGGAAAATATTGAGAAGGTGAGTTTCAATTGTGGCGGATTTTGCAAACTAGATTTGGTTATGAATTTCTTAATGCTTTTATTTGAAATAAAGATGACGATGACTTATATACAGGTTGCACATCCACATCCACATCTGATATAAAATTTATTATTATAAAGTCTTGTTATGGAAATCTATTTTATATTAGTCTATATTATTATGAAGCCTTGTTATAGAAATTTGTTTTATATTAATCCTAAGAATTAGTTAGCGAATCTTCTTCTTTCTTTCTAAATTCATGGATGATTCTATTTTTTTGCATTAAATAGCATATGTAACAGATAAACATGGAATCTATGATGCAATGGCCTACTCTACTAAGGAAGACAGTTACTCTTCGACCTCGGTCTCAAATTTGGTTTTGGAGGAGAAAGACAACATCAAAGAAGAGGTTATGGGTACTATGGAAATGGGTAAAACCTCTGGTATCAAGAATGAGGATGATAAGAATGATGAGGATGTGGGTGGTCAGAAGGTGCCCATTCTAGTAGATTATGATAGCTTTATAGATCATGATGTGCCCATATCCCCAAAACTTGAAGTCGTCATGGAGGTTGGGTTGGATACTCATAAGGAAGCTATGGAGGTGGAGAATACTTCCCCTGCCATAGAGATGGCTTTTCCTGGGGCAGAGAAAGAGAATTTTCCTGGCAATTCTTGGGATATTCCTTTCATCAAAATGGTGGATATACAGGAATGAAATGTTCAATTGCTGAGGAAAGATATGCATGATAAAATCAACCCCCCCTTTGGGGTTCTCCAAACTACCAAAGCTACTTCCATGTATTCCTTTCATTTAATGAAATGGGTGTTCCAGGAGATCAAGAATTTAAACCTTAAGCATTGCTCCATTTCTGCTAAGGTGGATTATCTACAGGAAATGTTGGACTCAAGATTGAAAACTATGATGGACAAGGTCACCAATGATGGGGATAAAAAAGTGCAGGAAATACAGGCTAGAATGGAAACTATGGAGAACGCAATGAAAAAACATATGCATGACAATAACAAATTTATGGGTTTGGCCATGGATTATTTTATGACCATTAAAGCCAAGCTGGATGCTAGCTCCCCCGACAAAAAACTTGATGAGGTCATTGAGGACCTAGAAGAGGAAGGCCTAGGAAAATGTACTAGATCAACGAGAAGGAAGAAAATTCAAGAAAGAATCCAAGAGCTCTCTGATTTCAATGCAGTGATAAAGAAAATATCTGAGGTGAAGTAGGAAGCTGATGAGACTTGTATGGAGTTCTTCTAGTGCTCTAGATTCCTGGTACTGGCTAACTATTATTTTCCTGGTCTTCAATTTTTGGTTTTCTTAGGTTTTTCGCTGGTTATGGTTATTGCGGACTGGTCCCCGGTCTTGTCTCTTTTTAGTGTTCTTTAATGTCAAATCTTTATTCTAGCTTGTACGTGGTTTCAGGTCCCCTTTAAAACCTATTTTTTCCTACAATAAAAAATAGATAAACATGAAATCAACAACAAATATCTACGGAGATAACATGCTTATGGAACAAGTCTCTGATCAAGAGGTAAAGAATGCAGTCTTTGCCATGGGAGCTTACAAAGCCCCCAAACTAGATGGATTTCCTCTGGTGTTCTTTCAAGAGTACTGGGACATTGTGGGGACCGATGTTACCTGGGCTGCTAGAGACTTCTTTAAGACTGGGTGCATCCTCAAATAGCATAATCAAACCTACATTGTTCTGGTTCCAAAGCATGACAATCCCACCACTATGATGGATTTCAGGCCCATTAGCCT
This sequence comes from Chamaecyparis obtusa, assembly GCA_027943335.1. NCBI lineage: Eukaryota > Viridiplantae > Streptophyta > Pinopsida > Cupressales > Cupressaceae > Chamaecyparis > Chamaecyparis obtusa. The sequence goes on from BSBK01000783.1 coordinate 206,439, forward strand.
ATGCAATACCTTCTACAAGATACTTACCAAGATCCTGGTGGGTAGACTCAAACCTCTACTAGACAAGATTATCAGCATTGCTCAGAAAATTTTTGTGTCAGGTAGGCAGATCCTTGATGCAGCCATTACCACTCACAAAATCATCCATTCCATGGACAAAAGCAAGGCTCCAGGTATGGATTTTAAACTGGATATCTCCAAAGCTTATGACAAAGTCAATTCATCATTTCTAATTAAAATTCTTGCTAAAATGGGGTTTAATGAGAAGGTTATCTAGATTATACAAGAATGTACTCAAACTGTTAGCCTTTCTATTCTAGTTAATGGCTCCCCTGGGGCTTTCTTTAAACTTGAGAAGGGTCTTAGATAGGGAGACCCCCTCTCCCCCTACCTCTTTATTATGGTGGCTAATGTGCTTAGCAGGAACCTTTGTATGATGTTTTCCATGGGAAGAATAAAAGGAGTCAAACCTACCTCCACTCTTCCTCAGGTGGTGTTAGAACAATTTGTGGATGACACCTTCCTTTTTGGGTACTCTTCTGTGATTGAGGCCAGGCAGTGGAAACAAATTTTGGAAAGTTATCCATGGGCATCTGGATAGTGTATCAACTATCAGAAGAGTAGGTTGTTCTTCTTCAATACCCCTATGGAGCTACAAAATAAGGTGCTTAGAATCCTGGGTTGTCTGGCGGCCTCGCTCCCTTCCACCTACCCGAGCCTCCCCCTTATGGTTAAAGAGGTATCCCAGGATTTCTAGAACTCCATCGTTGAAAGAACCCAGAGGAAACTTGCTAGCTAGAAGGGGAAGTTTTTAAGCAATGCTAGAAAACTTCAGCTAGTGGCCTCCATGCTCCAAGGGATTCCTATGTACTTCCTATCCCTCTTTAAAATTAGAGGCTACATGGTAGACAAAATTGAAAGGATCCAAAGAACCTTTCTATGGGTTGGAGCTGAAGAAAAGAAGAGGATGTCCCTTGTGAACTGGGATACTGTATGCCTCTCAAAAAGAATGGGTTGCTTAGGGCTAAGAAAAATTGGGCTGATGAATAAAGCCCTTACCACAAAAGTAGCTTGGAAGCTTATAGAAGGGAAGGTGGATTGGTGTAGACTTATGGAAGCCAATTATCTCCAAGGACATCCCTATAGGTGGAAGTATCATGATGGAGACCTTCCTTGCAGATCCAAACTCTAGACGAACATATGTAAATGTAAGACCCTCCTATCTAAAGGTGCTCTTTGGAAAATTGGTAATGGGAGATCTACCAAATTCTGGAATGACCACTGGATTGTGAACCAACCTAATTTGGGCTGCAGATTGAAACCTCTTATGGACTACCTCAGACCTATATTGGGTAACCGGGTCTCCAACTATATCACTAGTAGGGATTGGGAGGATATACCTAATCGGGTAAGAAATAGATTAGACCTGTAACACTTAGCCAAGGATCTCATGGAAATTATGGCTAATGTTATAATCTCTGGGCTTGAGGACTCTATTATCTGGGTCCCCACCTAGGCTAGTACCTTCTCTATTAAGTCTACGTACAATCTACTTCTGAAGGAGGAGTGCAACCCGGGGGACTGGAAAAAGGTGTGGATTCCCCAGCTCACATCGAAAATAAATTTTTTCTGGTGACTTTAATGCATGGTAAGGTCCTAACCTAGGATAACCTAATAAAGATGGGCATCTCCATGGTGAATAGATGTATCCTATGTAAGGAGGGAGAAACGGTGGAACACTTGTTCATCCACTATGATTATGCCTCTAGAATATGGCAGGAGGTTATCAATAGTTTGGGTATATCATGGGCCTTGGATAGAGAAGTGCATCAATTTAGCAACTAGAAATCCCACTCCAATCACCCCCTACTCCAACTCCTCTAGTGTATGCTACCCCCTCACATCTGCTAGACCATTTGGAAGGAAAGGAACAATAGGATCTTTAGAGAAGAGAAAAACCATTCTGAGACATGTCTCCATATAGGTACTAAGCTCCTTTGTGAGAATTCTAGGATTGCTAAATGGAAGCCCCCCCTTGTCCTCCCACTGCTTGGGAAGTGAGAATTGCTGACAAATGGAATATCCTTGATGGGTTCTCCAGATTTGATGATGCTAAAAAGATAGCTAGGAAAGCTACCAGATGGGTTGTCCCCCCTATAGGATGGACTAAGTTAAACTTTGATGGGGCATCTAATAATCTGAGCCAAGGTGGGGGTGGTGTCCTAAGAGATTATAATGGTCATTACCTATTGGCTTATGCTAGCCCTATCAATAACTGCACTGTCACCTAGGTGGAAGGATTGACCCTTCTCTAGGGGATTAAATTTTCAAAAGATATGAACATCAGACAGCTAGAAATTGAGGGGGATTCCAAAGTGGTTGTTGAGGCCATCAAAAGGGGTTCTAGTGTGGGGTGGTAGGCTAGACCTATTATTTTAAAGATCAGTGAACTGATTAACAGCTTCCAAAGCACCACCATAGCCCACATGTACAGAGAAGGGAATTCGGTTGCTGACTCAATGGTGGCAATGGGCCTAAAAAAAACTAAACTCAATAGTTGGAGGGTGGTTAGTGACTTACCCCTGGTGACTCAACAAATAATTGGGGTAGAAATGAATAACAATGTTTAAATGTGCCACACCATCTTATTCATTGTGAATCCTTACTAGATCACATGCTGGCATGTTCTGATGATTTTTATGATTATGGAAAGGAGAACCCAAATTCTCATAAAAAATCATAATTAGTCCTTAAATGTGTGGAGTAGGCACTATCCAAATATGAGGGCTTACTTGGTGATTGAGGACAGCAAGTGTGTCCCTGGCATTATTACTATTTATGGAACTTGGAGATCTGTTAGATCTAGCGGTATGACACCGGGTTTCCAAATTTTTTGCCAAGCTAGAATTTTAGGTATAAACCATTATCGAAAAGGTTTTGCAATTTTGAGGGGTTCTTTAAGCTCTGTAATAACATTCAGCTCTCTAGTTTCCTGGGTATTCTAGTGTCGGAAGGTCTAAATTTGGAAATGGGCAGCAATACTCTCCGCATTGAACTTGATAGAATTGATGAGGCCTTCACCTCTAACACACTAGTGACACATTACTGCAAGGAGAGTGGCATTTGGGGCTTTATGGAGAGAATGAAGGGGGGGAATGATGAGTGAATCTCTAAACAATTTGTGTCATCCTGGAACAACTGGAATGTCTTTGTTGGTGGCATCCACTTTTAGCTAAATGAGGAGGTCCTAGCCAAGGAAATTGGGCTCTCTATGATGGGGAGAAAATACAAAAAAACTAGCCGAACTCCCGACCCTACCAGTCTCAACCAGTTCTTCAAGGAGGGAGAACTACCAGTGAAAAAGTATGGGGGCTTCAACAGGGAGGAGCTGCTGAATTTTTGGCCCAAAATCTGCCTCATTATGATGAAATACTTCATGTTGGAAGGTAAGTTTACTATCTTTTACTACTACCACTTACCATTCCTCAACCATGTTCGTAACAAAGATTTAATCTCCATCCCTTTCTATCTTCTGCATTCCTTAGAAAGTAACATTCTTGACATTAAGGATAACCCGGATAAGCCTATTCTCATCCTCCATTAGGGCCTCCTTCTCTGCATCTACCAGTTCCACAAATCTATCTTCCTGGCACCCCAACCCCCCTCGTTATCCAAGAAATACCCCAGGAGGATTCCCTGGCCAAAGCTGAAAATCCCACCTAGTCCTCCTCCCAGTCCATCCATGTCATCCAGGAGCCTAAACTAAGTACTAAAGAGGGCAGGAACCAAAAAAAATGTGTTAAAAACCTGTTTAAAAAGAAGGATAGCCAAGAGGTGTCCTATGTATCTGAGTCTGAGGATATTAAAAATGGGAAGGAGGATGACCATACTCTAAAGATAGAATGTAGGCCCAAAAAAAGGAAAATGATGGAGAGCCAGGTTAGTCTAGAGGTGGATTTGAGTGGCTCAGGCTGTAGGAGGTCTAACAAACTCACCAAAGAGAAATGTAAAACTAGGCTACAAGAAACAGCTTCTAAAGAACAGTCTGTGACTGAGAAAGACTCCCAAATCATTGAGTCTATGAATGACTCCTCGGATGACCATATGAGCCCCCCTAGGACTAGTATCAACCCTGTTCCTGACCCCCAGCAGGCCATGGAAACCCCCATTCCTACCCCACCCCTAAGTCCTACTCAAGACCCCCAGGATAAGCCCTACTCTGTTTACAATACCAAGGCCCCAGAGGACAGTCTCAAAGGTACTCTTAAAAGGAGGTTTGCAAACTTGGATAGAGAGATTGTGGACATCAAGAAAAACATGCAGGAGCTAATGAACCAGTGTTTGCTAACCAACAAATTTGGCTTGAAGGTGATGCATGCTTCGGCTACTACTCTCTATCATGTGTAGGATAAGCTGGCGGGTGGTACTCTGAAAGTGAATGAGGACAACAAGGACCTGTTCCTATTTTTGCAGGAAGAATGGGTGAGGACCCTGCTATATAAGCAGTTGGGTGGGAAAAACTAGTTCTATTTCTTATGTGTTGGTTATCTTTGCCTAGACCTAGCCCATGGACCCCTTGTTTTTCTTATGGGGTCAATGTTAATTTTTACCGCTTTCTATTTAGTCCTATGTGACTTTCAACAGATACTTTACTTGCTACTGTTCGGATTAGATACTCTATTTTTATGATTTATGTTTTTGATAAGGGCAGATTTAGACTGGTGATTATACTGTTAAATTGTTTATCTGATGTGACTGGTTACATTAATGTGTTGTTAATGCACTACTAGTCTTTTGTTTGGGCCATCACCCTCTTGTTTCTTTTATCTATCAAAAACAAATATCTACCTCTAAATACAACTCCAAATGAATGAATAAAAGAAGAAAATGATAATGTTGATTAGGTATCTAGTAAATTAAATAGTTTAATCGACATACAATTATATATATATATATATACATATATATATATATACATACATATATATATATATATATATATATATATATATATATATATATATATATATATATATATATATATATATATATATATATATATATATATATATATATATATACATATACATATACATATATATATATATATATATATATATATATATATATATATATATATATATATATATATATATACATATACATATACATATACATATATATATATATATATATATATATATATATAATTTCACTATTTTTATTATTTATCTAATAATTATTCATCACATATAATTATAATAATTATAACTTATGTTGATATTAAGTATTGACCAGAAATCTTGTTGTTGTATATATTTTTTGTATGTTGATTGAGATCTTAAATGATTGAGCTTCTCTTTGTTTCAATAATAGTTTAACATTCTCTACTTAACAAAGCCAACTGCATGAAGGTGGAAGCTCATCTGGCCCCTCCTAGGATCCTCTTATCACCATTTTACGACACTTTAAGACCTCTAAGATGTATTCTTAGGGATCGTAATGGGTCATAAAGGGTCATAAAGGGTCATAAGGGGTCCTGGGACACAACAGTTGAGAAACATAAATGTACACATCATGGTCATAATTGTTTGGCGATACAACATAATTAAATTCTATACATAGATGATGCAACACAACCACTACTCTTACAGTTCTAAGTGGACACTGCGGGATCCAAAAACCAAAAATAAATTCCTTATCTTTGGTTTTTGGATCCCGTAGTGTCCACTTCAAATGCAGGAGTAGTGGTTGTGTTGCATCATCTGGGTATAGAATTCAATTATGTTATGTCTCCAAAAAATTGGGACCATGATGCCTACATTTATGTTTTGTAGTTGTCGTGTTTATTTGCATTTTCTTTGTGTTTGGCTTCTCTCCCTCGCATCGAAAATAAGATTTTCCCACTTTGAATAGAGAATGTGTGTGCAACACAAAAAGCATATGCATGGATAGAAGGTGGAGCTGAGAAGACCCAACACATTTACAATGTTCGCGATGGTCTATAACTTAAAATATGCAATTAAAGACCTCTATAAAAAATGCAAACATGTTGGGTCTTTCAGCTCCACCTACTATTCATGGATATGAATTGAGATTACATATTTCATGTGCATGCAACACAAGTAGAATATGCACAGATAGAAGGTGGATCTGAGAAGACCCAACACATTTACATTTTTTTCTCCTTTTTTTCTTGTACACCATCTCTATTGGAATTTTTCTTCACGGATGGCCTCCACTATCTTCCCCACTACTACTATAACCACTATTCATTATCCTATGGTCATTACTATCTTCTCTATTGATCAGACCTCCACTATAATTTCTCTAATGAAAAATTCCAAATTCAATGTTTGGTATTCCTTCATCTCCCCTCAACTCCATCACTTATGTGTATGGCTTCTCTCCCTCACATCAAAAATAAGATTTTTCCTACTCTGAATCGAGAATGCACGTGCAACACAAGCAAAATATGCATGGGTAGCAGGTGGAGTTGAAAAAACATAGCACATTTACATTTTTTTAATAGGTCAAAATTAAAATGTTTGCGATGGTCTATAACTTAAAATACACAATTAAAGACCTCTATAAAAAATGCAATCTTGTTGTGTTTTTCAACTCCACTTGATATCCTATGAATATGAATTGAGATTTCATATTGAACTAGGCTTCTCCTTCTGCATTGCCTGAAACTAAGAGACTGTCACAGTTAACCTCTAAATGGTGCATCTCATCATCACAACTAATCCACCTTAAAAAATTGAATATGTTTTCTTGTATTAAATATTCATTAATCAAAATTCAAATAAAAAATGTATACCTTGAGTACTACAATTCACATTAGAATCGATGCCTCCATCGTGCTCGGCCGGTTCAGTATCAATATCGATAGGCTGCATTCCAATGTAAATAATTAGTGTATTTATCGACAATATATACATATAAATACAAGACAAATAATGAGAAATGTTAATCATTCAGTTTACTACATATAAATATATTCATAGATAATTACTTAAAACAACGTTCATGGAGTTATTATTGTACACACTAAATAGTGCACTTCTCTAAGTCATTACTTCCAAGAGAATCAATAGATGGGAAACCTTGAGAAAGCAACCTAGAGCTCCCTAGGCATGGAATCACAAGGATGTTGATGGTGCTCTCAGCTAGAGCTATTGAAGCATGCAACCTTGCTAGTAAACCACACAATGGGAGATTCAAAGAGATAAGGGCAAGAATGCCAATATCCTCAAGAATCAATAAAAATGCAATGCAATGCAAGCTATGCTAAGAATAAAGATGCAAGCTAAGCTATGAAAGGAAATTATTACAAACCCTTGCTAATTAAGCTATGTGAGCTAATCTAAAGCATAAAGGGAAATAAGCTAGATGCCATGAGAGCTATGATGTAAGAAAGAAACTAGAATGCAAGAAATGATCTCCAAAAGCTCCAAAGTCTCCAAGAAATCTTGCAGCATAAGATTAGCATAAAAAGTTGGGATCTAAGAATGAGAAAAGAGCTCTCCTTTTAAAGGAATTGAAAAGGAATGGGCCATGGAGATTAAGAGGCAAAAGATTTAATCAAGGGTGGAGCTTGAAAGAGGAGAAATCCATGTGCACAAATATCCTCCAATGAGAAAATAAGAGTTGACTTTTGTGTCCATATGAGACAAAAAGTGCTTTTCTTCTTTTTATAAAATAAGAATAATGCTTTATTTGTGCAACTTAGGATAAGAGGAAAAGTGGGGGCTTTTTATTTATTAAAAGGGGAGGAAATTCCTTTTAAATAAATAAAGACTTTAGGATAAAATGGTTAGTGCAAGGCAAATAATCAAAAATAATAAAATAGGATTTGTTCAAGGAAATTGATATAATTGAAAAATGTTGATTTTTGAAAACATTGATTTAGGGATTTGATAAATTGTTGAATGGGGGCCCAAAGTCTAGGCAACCATTTTAGGGTGCATACATTTTCCCCTCTTTGACTAATGTGAGATCGATTTGGGATCACATGTGGTCAAAGAATGGAATTGAAATGTGAGGTCGATTTGAGATCACAAAATAATCCAGACATGTGTTCAACAGATGGAAACATATCAGGACAAGCATAAGAAAAAGTTGACAAAGATAAGCTGAAAAATAAGACCAACACCTATATAGCTAGGTGATAATAAAGTCTCAAATAAGAGATAAGAATCTCAAGGTTCAATTGATAGGTTGAATAAAAAATTGAAGCTGATAGGTACTGCCCCCTCGATATCAAAATCAAAAGTAGGTAGAGGAGAAATAGTAAATTGATAAATCTGATCAAATCACTAGAAATCATAATTGAAGATGAAAAGATGATAGGATAACCATCAAGCAGTGAAGATATGCCCCAGTTTGACTAGGTTGACTGAGAAAGATATAGGATAAAAATGAAGTCAAACCTTAGAGAGATGAAGCGAATAAAAATGAATGAAATACTAGGAGGTTGAAAGAGATGGGGATGAAGAAATGAAGATGCCCCAACAAAGATTAAAGGATCAAGCCTCAAATGGTCAGCCAACTGCACAGAAGAGGGTGAAATTTTGAAATATGATTTTGACTATCAAGATGAACTTAGATTTCAATTTCGATCCCAAAAATGGATCCAGGATGTCGAAATTAGCTAGGGGTGCAATTTTCATGCAATTTTGAGGTGTTTTGAAAATTAGGTCAAAAAGTCAAAATGCTATAAAAGAGGGGAAAAGGGTCATTTTCAAAATCATTTGTCTTTTAGTGATTTGAGAATCTCAAGAGCTTAGAGAGAAAATGGTCCAGCAATAAGTGATCCCAGTCCATAGGCATCAATTTGAGCACCCCCGATTGCACAACTGGCCTCCACAGTATGGTGCCCCAGTATGTTTTCAAAAAAACTCACTTTGTTGGTCATTTATGAGCATTAATGTCAATTTAAAACATGTTTTTAAAGTTTTTAAACTTTTTCAAATTTTCTTTGTACAAAAAGTCATATGATACTTTCTAAGTATCGCACCCTTTGAGGATATCTATCGTGCGATACTTCATGGGTCAAAATAGCATCACACCGCTATTGAATCTAGTATCGCTTGATACTAGATGAAATATCATGTGATGCTATGCAAAGTATCATAAACAAAGATACCATTGCACTGTCATTGAAGAAAGTATCGCACGATACTTAGTTAAAAAACAATATGGCACAGTATAGAAAAATTGACATGTTTTAATCTTTTTGAGCAAGATGACATGGGTCTTGGCAATGTTTTCTTTTAAGATGTTTTGTATTGATTTGATACATCCATCATGATATGTTCTAACATCTAGTTTGGGTTAAATGGCTTGCAAGACAACTTTCCTGCACTGCTCATTAGAGCACCCCAAGTGACTGGGCTACAATGCGTTCAGGATCTCATTGATCCGGGGTGAGCAGACCTGAGGGAGATGGAATTTGGCTATTTGCTATAGATGCCCCATATTCAGGTAGATCATGGGTTGTTGACTGTGCTAGCTGAGAGATGGCACAATGAGCACAACACCTTCCATCTGCCTACTAGAGAGGCATCGATTAACTTGGAGGATGTCTATCAGATCCTATGAGTTTTGAGCTATAGAGATCTTGTAAGTGTAATCATGTTTATAGATATTGATAGATGTAAAGTTTCCATATGATAGAAACTGACATGATTATTTGTTGGCGCAAGTGTACTACAATTAGGATCCGATAGAGGGGAGGCAGATTATGCAGGACATGTTTCAAGATGTCACTTTTGTGGATAGACACCTCAGTTGGGATAGGTTGATGGAGGATTTTGGCAAGGATTTTCTGGTGCCATGTATAGTATGTTCCATTATAGCACAGTCCCTTATTACTGACATGAGTCATAAGGGTTTCCCATTGGGCTGGGGGAGGTTAGTGGTAGATTTGATTGTGCACCCATGGTAGATGGCATAGGGGCCAGCCATCCTTGCAGACATGTACCACAAGCTCCATGAGATAGTCTATTGGGAGAGTAGGACTTGGGCATGTGGAGCTATTCTTGCTTAGATATGGGCATGGGAGCACATTGCTATAGGGCGACCATGAGTGCAGCTGAGGGAGTGGAGACACCCCTACATCTATAGGTACATAGGGTTCATATCTCAGCCATGTAGCGGGGATGTGACCTACTACAGGAGGGTACTGGATGAGCTCACCTCATTCCAATGGAGACCATACAGGGCATGCAAGCAGTGGGGGGATTGAGATGAGTTAGATTATATGCTATGTAGTCAGCCACTAGTAGGTCAACATGTGGATATTGTTGAGAGATTTGTGATCTCCCAGGTCTGGAGACAGTTTAGCCACCAATAGAGAGTACCTACCGAGACTACCACCTATGCTCAGGTTAGGGATGAAGAGGGCCAAAGTTGGCTACCGATGCTAGATTACCAGTAGGCAGTATAAGATATAGCTATGATATGCCAAGAGCCATGGGACTACCTCCCAGATATGGAAGATGCAGGGGCTGATGCGGCTTATAGGGTAGAGCAGCGGAGGTTCCCATTCCCTAGGTTTACTATACCCGATGCACAGCTGGCAGCATAGGGAGATGACAAAGATGATGGGGATGGAGGGGATGGAGGAGGGAGAGGGAGAGAGACTAGATAGAGCTCTCGATCATGTGGCCAGAAATGACCATGAGGACAAGGTTCTACTGATGATGGTGATGATGGGGTGAGACCACGTCACCACTAGGTGGATGCTAGGTAGGATGAGCTTGTATGAGGAGAGGATCTAAGAGTGAGGATCCAGGCCCTAGAGATGGAGATGTAGCAGCTATGGATTACCATAGCCATCAAAGAGTAGCAGCTGACTGACTTGAGAGCTGAGATAGAGTGGCGAGAGAGGGCCATATAGGTTGCCACTACAAAGAACCAGAGAGAGGCAACACAAGCTGCATATTATCATGGTCTCTATATATAGGTTGTACCAGAGGGTCAGAGAGCACCGCTCTACTCTGTGATAGATGGGAGATCCGATATGGTACAAGACATAGCACCACCTCCTCCACCACTAGCACCACATGATGGTGCTAGCGAGTCCTAGGTCTAGGTTTAGGATAGATGTATAGAGACATATCCTAGGACTTTATCCATATTTTTGGATCCCATATTGTATCATGACATATATATATGAGATTAATGGATTGATGATATATCTTATGTACTTGTCCAACTTGTGATGGATGTTTTAGTGTTTATATTGTCTTGTCACATTGCTCAAAATGTATGTCATATATGCTCATGTATAATCTCTCTCATAGATGTATGTTTTAGTTCTCATATTTATGATATAGACTCATGTTGCTAAAAATGATCTCTTTAGGATAGATATGATGATAAGATTAACCCTTTGTGATGACAGGAAAAAGGATGTCATGTGAAAGACAAGGATTGAAAGAAATGATCAAGAAAAAGAAAGATGAGCACAGTTGACCGATAGGTCCATGAAAGATGAAAAGGAGAGCTCTCTCCATATGCAGGATGCAAAACTAAACTAACATGAACCTAAAAATGAAAGCTACTATGAAAAAATGGTTTACTTGCAAGGTCACAAAGCTTTTAGACTCTAATATTCATCATTGAGTGTTATTGGTAGCGACGCAAGATCATACACTGCACACTAGTATGACTATGTGAATCTGAATACGATCTATATTAGATAGATATGTGGGAATCCCACCTAGGCACCAAAGACATATAGGTGAAGATGACTAGTGCAGTGAGATTACCTAAGTTTAATATAGCAAGATTATACTCGCATCCAGACACAAGGAAAGTAAAGATGGCTAGAAGTATGCACTTGCAAAAATAGTCAAGGATAATACCTTGTAGACCCTAATGTCAAGTGGAACAAGCATAAATGCTAATGAAAATTAGGACCAACAAAATATACCCACAACTAGAAAAAGAAATAAAATATGCCCTCATGCCCCTAGTCTTCTAGCTCAGCATCATTGAAAACTATTAGGGAGAGAACAATCATCAAAGAAATCATCATAGATAGTACATAAAGAAATAAAGTCAAACAAGTCTCAGCGAGTCAAGTGTTTAAGTGCATGTGTGTAGGTCATAGAGTCAAACTTTGAGTATCACTTCTGCTAGTGAGAAAATATCATATCATGCTAGACTGTGGGTAAGATATCTGATAAGTGTTGAGAAACACTCGACACTAGGGTAGTGTTGAAAAACATAGTTTAGGGTGGTGTTGAAAAACACTCGACCAAGGCACTTTTTCTATTTTTCTTGAGTTTTTTTTATTTTTTTATTTTTTTATTTTTTTTGTATTTTTTTTAGGACTTTATATTCTTTTTAGGATTTTTTCAGCATCATATATGAATTTTTTTGGAATTTTTTTAGGATCAATAAATATGTACAAAGGATGCCCCTAGATAGAATAGGCATCATGGATAGAACTTCTTGAGGTGAAAAACATTGATAGGATCAGGGAGTTGTTCCACTTCTGGATCAGATAGTAAATAAGCACCTGTACCAAAAGCAGTAGTAATGATGTATGGTCCAAGCCAATTAGGTTTGAACTAGCCCTTTTGCTCTCCATGTTGTTGATTCTTAGGGTTTTATCGTAGGACAAGAACCCCCACTTGAAATTCTCTAGGGTGAACCTTCTTTTTTAATTCTTTGGACATATGCTTTTGGTAAACTCTTATGTGATCAAAAAATGCTTTATGCTTTTCATCTAGAAGTTTGAGTTCTTGTAGCCTCATGACGTAGTAGTCTTCATCTGTCACTAAACCTTTAAGGGAAACTCTAAGTGAAGCAATCTCCACCTCTAAAGGTAACACTCCTTTAGCACCATAAGTGAGGGAAAAAGGAGTAGCCTCTGTTGGAGTATGAATACTCATTCTATAGGCCCACAAGGCCAGATTTATTTGTAGATGTCAATGTCTACCATTCTTGTGAACTGTTCTATGGAGGATTTTGAGAATGGTCTTATTCGAAGCCTCTTCTTTTCCATTTCCTTGTGGGAAGTAAATGGAGGACCAATACTATTTTATCTTGAATTTCTTGCAGAGATGTTTAAGGTCCTTGTTTTTAAACCGACCTCCATTGTCAATGATGATTTCAGCAGGCACACCATACCAATAGATGATATGGTTCAAAATAAACAAAGAAACTATCTTGCTCGAGGCAACAAAAAGTGGGACAACTTCTACCCATTTAGTAAAGTAATCAGTAGCAGTGATAATGAATTTGTGTCCACCTAATGAGTTGGGATGAATCTTCCCAACAAGGTCAAAGGCCCAGTGCTAAAATGGCCAATGAGAAATAGAAGGAATAAGCTCCTTCCCTAGAGCATGTATCAGGTTACCATGTTTTTGACACTTTTCACAAGATTTAGCAAAAGCAACTGCATCTATCTACATGGTAGGCCAATAGTACCCCACCCTAAGCAACCTTTGGGCCATGGAAAGACCATTAGAATGTCCTCCACAAATGCCTTCGTGAATGTCAGCTAACACTTGGTTGGACTCATCCTTTTCTAAACACCTAAGAAGTGTCCCATCTAAACCCTTCCTATACAGATCACCAAAGATAAGGGCATGGCAAGAGGCATTTCAGGTTAGGTTTCTTCATTCAGAATGATTGAAGGTTTTAGGGATAGTACCATCATGGAGGTATGAGTAAATGGCACCATAGCGGGATGACTCATGGCCAATAAGGGTACAAACAACTTGGCTTTCTTGGGAGTCATAGATAGGGTATCATATCTATTCCACTAGGAATTCAAATCTGGACTTATGTTGATCTAGCTGAAGAAGTGAAGCCAATGTAGCCATAGAGTCAGTTTCTTTATTCTTTGCTCTAGGGATTTGTTGAAATGTAACAAAGGTAAAGTATCATCACAATGAATCAACTATTTTCTTGTAGGGTACCAATTTCTCATCCTTTGTTTGGTATTCTTCATTAACTTGGTTGACTATCAATTGCGAATCCCCATAAATATGCAGCTCTTTGATTCTCCACTCTATAGCCATTTTTAGTCCATTCATCAAGGCCTCATATTCAACAATGTTATTTGTTCATGGGAATAATAGTTTGTAGGAATTAGGAATTATGTACCCATGAGGAGAAACAAATAACACTCCTACTCCTAAACCATTCTACATGAAAGAGACATCAAAGAACCTCTACCATGTTCTTGCAGTCATGTACATTATGTGCTCATCTGGAAATTCAACCTGAATTGGTGCTTTGTCTTGAATTGGAAAATCAGCCAATTGGTATGCAATGGCTTGTCCTTTTGTAGCCTTACGCTCAACATGCTCTATGTCAAATTCTGATAAGATCATCATCCACTTACCAAGTCTACCTATGAGAGCAGCCTTACCAAGAAAATATTTGAGAGGATCCATTTTTGCAATGAGGTGTATTGTATGCACAAGCATGTAATGTCACAACTTTTGAGAAGAAAACACCACTACTAGGCAAGATTTTTCAAGACTAGTGTAGTTGACCTCATATGACACAAGAGTATGATTGATGTAATATATAGTTCTTTCTTTTCTAGTATCATCAAGTTGAGCCAATAATGCCCCCAAGGGAGATTTTATTGCTGCCACATACAATATGAGTGGTTTTCCTAGGATAGGATGCATTAAGATTAGAGGATTGGCCAAGTATTTCTTGATTTGGTCCATGCTTTATTGATAATATTCATTCCAGACACATTTAACCCCTTTGTGTAAAGTCTTGTTAAAGGGTTGAGCTCTATCAGCCAGTTGTGAAATAAACCTCCTTATAGATTGAAGGCATCCTTGAAGACTCCTCATTTGACTGATGTTTTTGGGAGGTGGCATATCCATTATTGCTTGAACTTTCTCTAGGTCCACCTCTATTCCTTTAACTAAAATGATAAATCCTAGGATTTTTCTAGAGGTGACTCCAGATGCACATTTTTTGGGATTTAATCTCAATTGAAACCATTCCATACGATCTAGAATTACTTCCAAATCACCTAGGTGTGTAACCCTTTTTTTAGATTTTGCCAAGGTGTCATCCACATAATCTTCCATATTCTTATGCATCATGTCATGGAAGATGGTAGTCATAGCTCTTTGATAAGTAGCTCCTACATTTTTTAATCCAAATGGCATGACATTCTAGCAATAGGTTCCCCATGTGCAAGTGAATGTAGTCTTTTCCTAGTCTTCAAGAGCTATTTTGATTTGATTATACCCAAAAAAATTGTCCATCAAAGAATAGATCTCATAACCTGCAGTCATGTCCACTATCATGTCTATGTTTGGAAGTGGAAAGTCATCCTTTGGGCATGCTTTATTAAGATCTCTAAAATCTATGCAAACACAAATGGACTTGTCATGTTTTGGAACTGGTACAATATTGGATATCCATTCGGCATAATCATTATCTCTTATAAATCCTACACTAAGGAGTTTTTCTAGTTCAGCTTTGACAAGAAGAGCTATGTGAGGATGCATTTTCCTTAATTTCTAATTTACTAGTTTGATACTTGGAGCTATGGACAAGTGATGCATAATGAGATTAGTGTCCAATCCTAGCATGTCTGAGTAAGTCCAAGAAAAATTAATCTTCTTGGCCTGTAGGAACTTGGTATATGCTTATTTTTCCTACGTTGATAGAGATTGAGCTAAATGCACAATTTGTGGAGCCTCCGGTGTATTCAGATTAACTGGTTGTGTAGGCTCAACAAGCATTGAAGACCTATCCTAAAAGTAACTTGGGAGATGATCAACTAGCTCATCCTTAGGTGCCTCAGGGAGGTTTTCACCTTTGGATACATCCTTTATTTTTACTTTTTTAGGTTTTGACACAGCCACATAGTGGTTTTTTCCATCAGAACTCTTATTTTTTAATTCTTTTCTTTTCATTTTGTGACTGAGGTACTTGATATCTGGTTCTGTCATGCTCTTAGTTGGTTTGCTGGTGGAATAGACTATAGGTTCAAGGGCATTTAGGTAACATGCTATCTCATAGTCATTTTGAAAAGTTAGGAGCTGAGGCTCTTGATAGCACTGAGGCCAATCAATTAAGTGAGGATTGGTAAGGGGTAGATCAATGACTAGTTCAATGTTGTGTATGTGAATGGTATCATCTGCGATGATTGTAGAGTTAGGATTCGTCAAGTATCCCTCTAAGGTACCCAAATTAGGACTTATCCTACCAAGCGAAGCATCATCCACTAAAGCAACTTGCGGATTCCAATCTTCTAATCCTACACCAGACTTGTTAGCTACCTTGGGTTGGGAACCATATGTATGGACAACATCAATGTCCATGTCAATTGTAGAACAATTAGAAAGAGTCTCCCACTCATATTCATGTGAGTCTGTATCTAAATCCCGGCTGGGATGTTTACACCAAGCATATTTTTTAGGCCTTGAGGTAGAGGCTTTGATTTCACCAAGGGTAACACCTTCTTGAATGCCATTTGTGTACTAATGTTCTTGAATAGGATCCTCAACATGATCTTCAATAGTGGATTCTTCTTGTTCTAGGTCTGAGACTATTGGATTGGCAATTAGAGTATTGAATCTCCCCAAAGTAGATTGGTGGAAGGGACCCAATCTTCACACCTATCTTGTTGATTTTGCAAATTGGGTACATAGCTTGATTCATCATCACTATCCATCATAGCAAGGATAAAAGTAGTTTTCTTAATCTAAATTTCAAAACCTAGGCCAACTATTGTCTTAAATATGCGGCCAAAGAGAGCATGATTGAGTGGCTCGGCCTTAGCATCTAATCTGTGACTGAGAGGACCATGATCTAGATAGCCCATATTCTTGACAAGAGTGTACCCTCTCCCATAAGCCTTAGGAGATGGGGATAAATTTTCATTATGCTACTATTTTTCCTCCTTGTAAATCCAATCTCTAAAAACTACCTCTTCTAATTCATCCTAGATGGGTACTGAGGACTCTACAAATGTATCAAATAGAGTCATTGCTGAAGATGAGGGATGCATCTCTTGTGAAGGCTTACCATAGGACCTAGGTGAGATTGGAAATTTTGTGAAGGAGTCGATTTGATAACCCCCCATGCCAAGGTCTATGGCTTTGAAATTATTCTGGCATTGTGCTAAAGTGGCATCAAAATCCTCTGCTTCTCTGTTGAGAGGAACATGACTCCCTGCTGAAATTGCATTAACAGATAATGTGCTATCCCTGGGTATACAAACTTCTACTCCATTATAGGGGAACTTGACACATTGGTGGTAGGTGGATGGCACCGCTTGCATGTCATGGATCCATAGTCTACCAAGTAGGATATTATAGGCTAAAAGACCAGCATCAACAATTTGTAACAAAATGTCCTTTTCAACGGGGCCAATCCTAACAGGAAGGATGACCAAGCCTTTGGAGCTTCTCTCTGCCTCATCATAGGCTTTAATGGTGATTTTCTTATGAGTATCAATAACTTGCTCAAAGTAACCCAATATTTTCAACAAACTCAAGGAACAAATATTGAGCCCAACACCCCCATCAATCAACACATGCCTAACACGGGTCTTGTGAATCATGACTTCGATATGAAGGGAAAGATTATGCGAATGGCTCAAGGATTTGTCATCTTCTTCTGAAAATGTGAGGTAATGAGGGCTGGCAAGGTGGTTAACCATGTTTTGGAATTGGTCAACATCTATGTTGTTAGGAACATTGGCTATATGTAAAGCATCCTTAAGGACACGCTTATGTCATGGAGACAATTCCAAGAGTTCAAAGATTGAGATTTGAGCTGGTGTCCTTTGCAATTGGTCAACAAGATTGTAGCTCATTTCAGGATTGATTGCTGACTTGGTGGTGACATTCTTGGATGTCACTTGCTTGGGTTTGCTGGACTGGTTGGAGCTAGGACCTCTAATAACCACCAAACCTTGACTTTGGCTTCAGGTGACAGCGTTAAGAGCTTGGGATGACCTTTGAGAGTGAGGACCCCTAAGCACCACCACAAGTTCTTCATCAAATATAGGAGGAGAGCCCACATCATGACTATAGGAATCTTTGTTTCGCATCATGTTGACATTTTCCTTGACAATCTCAAGCATATTAACCACATTTTCTGCACCTGTGTAGGTATAGTTGATTACAGCTTTTGCATTCTTGGGTTGAGAGGTTTCCCCCTTTTCATATTTGGGCAAAGGCTTCTTGAATGCCTTGTGGTCTACATTTGTATTCAACTGATCAATTTGAAGTTTACCGCTTTCAATAAGATCCTGGATGAGGTGCTTAAGCTTCTAGCAATGTTCGATGTCATGTCCAATGCCGTTGTGATATTTGCATAAATCTTTTTCATTCCACCAATGTGGCTTAACATCAAGTATGTAGAATTTTTCTAGATCTTGTGGTTGCACAAGATTATTAGCAATAAGGGTCTTGGAAACATCCTCATAGGAGTCACCCAGTTTAGAAAATTGTCTCAACTTTTTTTGGGGCTTTTCTTGATACTTAGGTTTATGCTCTTGTTGGTTGGAGGATGTATTGAGCTTCATAGCTTAGACTGCACTAGAAAAATGGAGGACTCCTTGATCCTTGGGTTGGGAAGAGTCCAAAACTCCGTCATTGACTACTTGCTTATTCTTGTTCCATTGCTTGCCTTTGTCCTTATTAGCATTGTTAGGATTTTGACCATTTTTGTTATTGCTATGTTTGGTCAAAATTCCTTGTTCCTTTAAGACATCCTCAATTTGACATGCGGTCTCAACCATAGTATCGAAGGAATCAAAGACCATTTTTTGAACCTCATAATGCATTTCACACACCAAATTACTAACAATGATGTCAATCCTTTCATGCTCAGGAATAGTCCTAGAATAGCAGGAGCACAATCATCTCCACCTTTGTAAGAAGGTAGCAAAGGATTCCCCTTGGTTTTTTTTCAAATTAAATAAGTCCAACATAGTGACTGATCTTGATAAGTTGTATGCAAAATGTTGAACAAATCTATGCACAAGTTCTTCGAAAGTTTTGATGGGAGGGGTTATGTTGGTAAACCACTCCATGGCTTGGACCTTGAGGCTCCTTGGAAATAATCTCATAAGGTCATCTTGGTGGAACTCAAAAATCATGGTGTAAAATTGACACACATGATCATGTGGGTCACCATTGCCATCATACTTGTTGTATTGGGGAATTTCAACTTTCCTAGGAAAATCCATCATAGTCACACTTTTTTCGAAAGGATTGGGACAAATAGAATCAAGTGAAAAGGAACTTTTAGGTGCCAACACATTTTCCATCATTCATTTGAGTTTCTTCATTTCCTCTTCTTGAGATGGTCCTTGTTTCTTGATTCTCCTATCCACATCAAAGTTGTAAGGGACTCTAGCACCCTTATTAATCAAACTCTCTAGGAACCTATCTTTATTTTGATCAAGATACTTCTCCACATATTGTTGGAATAGTGGCTCTTGTTGCATTCTCATAAAATCTTGATCATCAAATCTTGCATTACTTCCTCGATTTTGAGAGCCATGATGAGCTTGTTGGGAGAGTTGTCTTGAGTTCCTAGGAGGTGTTCATCTCCTATGTTGTGAAATCATTCTTCCTCTAGGACTAGGAGATCTTGAAGGAGTCCTTGACCGCCTTCTACTTCTTAGGGTTCTTGAGGGAGTAGAGGGTGGAGATTTGTTTCCACTATTGGTACCCCTTTTTTTGATTTGATCGTTGAGTTGTTGGGCTAACAGCCTATCTTGTTCCTCTTCAAATGTTTTTCTTCTCAACTCCAAAAAGGCTTTTTGCTCTTCTTCTAGGTGTCTAAATATTTCTTCTTTAGCAGCTTGTTCATCCAAAAAGGCTTTCTTTTTGCACTCAATTATTTTAAGCCTTTTGTTTGCATATCTTGAGGTTGTTTTGAGTGGAGAGTTGGACTGTGAGTGTTTGAACAAGTCATTAGTGAATGCAGTATTCACATGAGCATCACTAGATTCATTGTTTAGGTCTTCATGTTGTGACCATGCATCTTGGTGAGCTTTCCCATAATGTCTTTCAGCTTTTTGATGGGCATCTAGATATCTTGAGTTAATAGGGGGTAACTTAGGTTGGTTGTCATCACCAAAAAACATGTTATCCCTGTGTCTTTGGAAAATGTCATCAAGAGTTTGATCCATTGCTTCTCTTTTTTTCCTAGTCAAAGTGTAGCTCATGTCCAAATTTGATTGAGAGGATGGTAAAGAGGTACTCAACTCACTAGGATTTCTCTTTGGGTCAAACCAAGCCTCAGACTCACTCCTAGGTGATTGATCAAAGATGAGTTTCTTTCCCTTTCACTTTTGACGAGTTTGGACTAAGGGTAATTGTTCAAAGACAACTTGAGGTCATTTTCCTTGACTAACTTGGTACCTTGTCATAATCGACATGAAAGGAAAAGACCCTTGGTGATAAGATGACCTTACGAAATGTCAATACCAAACAAAGATAGTGAAAGTGTTCAATTGTCCAAAAAGAGATGGTAAGATAGAAAGTTGCAAAGGGTGTAAACCAATCCTGCCACAAAGGTGCATAATAAAAGGATGAGTATCCTAACACATATGGGCCAAGAAAATGGATTTAACCAAATATATTTTGAAATTGAAATTGAATTTTGATGGAAATGAGTTGGACAAAAGAGTACTAAAACTCTCCAAGCGTGTTACCAAAGAATCTAAAGGTGTACTTTTTCAACAAGGATAATTCCTAACTTATCGATGTCAAGAAAGACTACTTTGTAAAATTAGAGTACACTAATTCAAGGGGTCTAAAATCAGGAACCCAAGGTATAAACAGGTTTCTAGCAGTAGAGTAGGTCACCTATTAAAATCTGGTCGACTAAGGAAAGACTAAAAATTGCATAAACTAGACAGGCAGCTAAAAGACTCTATGCGACAATTTCTAGGCTAACAATGTGATAATTTCTAAGCAGGCGATATTTTTCAGTAAGCAGGGTGATAGTTTCCAAGCAGCTTGTGTGATACTTTCCAGGCAAGCTGTGTGATAGTCTTCTAGTGAAAAACTATCTCATGATAATTCTCAGTACAGTGTGTGATACTATTTCAGGATCATACGACTCTTGACCAGTTAGTGCTAAAAATCTCAATTTTAGGGGCAGTTTGTTTAACATTTTAGTTTGAAGGTTGGATTTTTTGGTTTCAAGCACAGTGACAGCTATAAATAGATAGGTTTGCAAATAGTAGGTGATCAATCATGTCATAAAACACTTGCACAAGGGCAAAAGAAACCTTTCCAAGACAAGCAATTTGTGATATCAAAGCAATAAAATTCTATGAATGCTACCATGATGTTTGATATTTGAGAACGTTTACACAGGTAGCTCATAGGGAGAACACTTCAAGCATTTTCTAGCCTAAAAAGTCAATGGCTCAATACTTAACAACTTGGCCCACACTTGATGTCCCATTGCCTCACACAAAGTGGTTACCCACAATAGATATTGGCTTTGTCATGGAAGTGCCAATGACATAACCAAAGGAACATAGATGGTGAGTAATCTTGGCGTGATCTAGGTTATTCCACTTGGATCAATTCTTGCACCAAGAAGCTAAGAAAAAAAATAGGGTGGATTCTATCTATGGTTCTTAATAAGGGCTTCCATTCATAATACCCCTCTTGCTCCCCAAAGGGACTCCTTACCTTGCGGCAAATAATAGACCTCATGGCCACAAGAGTACCTTAAGCATTCTTGCTCAACACTTTCCTCATGGTCACAATCCCACAAGTACTCACATCAAGTGAAGACAAGTACAACATCTACCAAGGTTTTGTGTCCTTGATAGCCTTGAGTTTATAGTGAGTTGGAATAGCCGGTGAAAAGCTTGTCCCCACTTGGGTTGTTCCTCTTGATTGCTCAAGAATAGGCCCACTAAAGGATTCTAAAAGTTAAACAAAGAGTGGATCAACCTTTGAGTGTCAGGATTTATGTTTCACCTCAAGGGTGAAGAGCATAATCTCATAGCTCAAAAATATCTCCCAAACACACCAAGCAAAGGTTCAATTACCCTCTTTCTTTCAAAATCTAAAGATGGGTCAAAATTTTTTGGTTCACCACAAGGGTGAAGAGCATACTTCTCCTACCACCCAAAGATTCCTACAATAAGATATTAAGTGCCTACAAAATGAAACAACTAGTATATGCCACACTCAAAAGAAAGCAATTAAACAAGCACTTGATTTGTTTTTATGCTTTTGGGTAGCCCTGCAAAAACTGTTAGTAGCCCTTGTGCATTTGAAGCTTTGACATGCATTCTTTTAAGAAAATAAGCAAGCAAATAGGAGCACCTACAAGCACCACTTGTTAGCCCTACAAGGGTTAGCATATCAAAAACCAAATGAAATATGCAAATAGACCCCTATTCTACAACAACAAATTAGAAATCCAAATAAAAAACAAGTAAACCTTGCAAAGAAATGACAAAAATTGCTCACTGCCATGCCTGAGTGATATTTCTATTAGAGGAATAGTCGTGCGATATTTCATCATGTATTGGTGCAATAATATATCTCTGTGTGATATTTCCTGATACCTGCATGCGACAAAGAATAGAACAAGAGAGCGATATAATCTGCCAAAGCGTGCAATACTATAACTGGTAAAATATCACACTGGTATGTAAGAAACTATTGTATGATAGTGGAAAACTATCGCACGATAATCCTGTCAGAAATAACCAGATAGTAAATTTTTGATGAAACAACAAGCAAATATTGATGAAAAAAAGACAAAAATTCAAAAAATGAAGGACAAACCAAGAATGTTCTGCCCCATGATGGGCACCAAAAATGTACACACTAAATAGTGCACTTCTCTAAGTCATTACTTCCAAGGGAATCCATAGATGGGAAACCTTGAGAAAGCAACCTAGAGCTCCCTAGGCATGGAGTCACAAGGATGTTGATGGTGCTCTCAGCTAGAGCTATTGAAGTATGCAACCTTGCTAGTAAACCACCCACAATGGGAGATTCAAAGAGACAAGGGAAAGAATGCCAATATCCTCAAGAATTAATGAAAATACAATGCAATGCAAGCTATGCTAAGAATGGAGATGCAAGCTAAACTATGAAAGGAAAGTATTACAAACCCTTGCTAATTAAGCTATGTGAACTATTCTAAAGCATAAAGGAAACTAAGCTAGATGCCATGAGAGCTATGATGCAAGAAAGAAACTAGAATGCAATAAATGATCTCCAAAAGCTCCAAAGTCTCCAAGAAATCCTGCAGCATAAGATTAGCATAAAAAATTGGGATCTAAGAATGAGAAAAGAGCTTTCCTTTTAAAAGAATTGAAAAGGAATGGACCATGGAGATTAAGAGGCAAAAGATTTAATCAAGGGTGGAGCTTCAAAGAGGAGGAATCCATGTGCACAAATATCCTCCAATGAGAAAATAATAGTTGACTTTTGTGTCCATATGACACAAAAAATGTTTTTCTTCTTTTTATAAAATAAGAATAATGCTTTATTTGTGCAACTTAGGATAAGAGGAAAAGTGGGGGCTTTTTATTTATTAAAAGGGGAGGAAATTCCTTTTAAATAAATAAAGACTTTAGGATAAAATGATTAGCCCAAAGAAAATAATCAAAAATGATAAAATAAGATTTGATCAAGGGAAATGATATAATTGAAAAATGTTGATTTTTGAAAACATTGATTCAGGGATTTGATAAATTGTTGAATGGGGGCCCAAAGTCTAGGTGACCATTTTAGGGTGCATACAATTATGATAGTTTTACAGATATTTTTGTCACAATTTGATGTTCGGGATAGGGGAAAAGCACCTACAACAATAGAGGCAATAGCTATAGATATAGATGATGATATCCTAGAAATACCTAATATAAGAAATCCCAGAAATTCTCTTCAGCATCTCCTCGGTTGGATTTGCATTTTCCAAAATAGTAATAATTTTTGCATTACTCTTTTTCTTCACCGTATTTATTATATTAGGGATTTTGGATATCCTCATCTGCATCTATAGCTATTGCCTCTGTTGTTGCAGGTTCTTTTCCCCTATTTGATTTTTATCTTCAGGTGTCCACACTCATTTTGTTGGTTGTTGCCAGTAGGTCACAGTCAGTGATTGGGAGAGCCCTATTTTGGCACTAGTCATGTAGTACAAGGACTAGAATTGAGTTTTTTGGCATGGCTGGGAAATTTTTATATATCAACATGCAATATATTTTTTTGTCCAAACTCTATCGCATGTTGATATACAAAAATTTCCCAGCTCGTGCCAAAAAACTCAATTCTAGTGCTTGTACTGAGACCTTAAATTATTGAGCTTCTCTTTGTTTCAAGAATAGTTTAACATTCTTTGAGAAACATAATTGTAGGCATCATGGTCACATTTTTTTGGAGACAATGTAATTGAGTGGTATACCCAGACGATGGAGAGCAACTTCTGCACCTCCGGTTCAAAGTTGTTCTCCATCCAGAAATGTCAACTTGGAATTGGAGGTGCAGAAGTTGCACTCCATCTGGGTATACAACTCAATTATGTTGTCTCCAAAAAAATGTGACCATGATGCCTACAATTATATTTTGAGAATATATTAATTAACATTCTCTACTTAACAGGGCCAACCACGTGAAGGTGGAAGCTCATTTGGCCCCTCCTAGGAGCCTCTTATGACCCTTTACGATATTTTAAGACCTCTAAGATGTATTCTTAGAGGTAGTAAATAGTCGTAAAGGGTCATAGGGGTCTTGGAACACAACAACTGAGAAACATAATTGTAGGCATTATGGTCACATCTTTTTGGAGACAATGTAATTGAGTTGTATACCCAAGCGATGGAGTGCAACTTCTGCACCTTCGATTCCAAATTGACACTGTGGGATTCAAAGACCATAGATAAGGAATAAATTTAGAGAGCAGAGGAGGGCCATAATGACAAAAATAATATAGGACAAACCTCAAGTTAAATGAGGTAGCTGCAAACATTTTAATAGATTTTTATTATTAAATAATGAAATTTGCATATACTAGTGTTCTAAGCCCCCTCATTACATGATTTATTATTGTAAGTCCCCCTCTAACTTATGCATCTAGAAAATGAAACTACAACCTATTGGGATTGAGAAAAACCTTATAGAACAACAACAGCTAGGAATGATCACTTTCCAACATTTGTTGAATACATCTATTGGAGGACCTTGTATTCATGAGCTATAGATGTATTCAAAAGATGTATTCAACAGATGTTGGAAAGTGATCATTCCTAGCTATTGTTGTTCTATAAGGTTTGTCTCAATCCCAATAGGTTGTAGTTTCATTTTCTAGATGCGGAAGTTAGAGGGGGATTACTATAATAAATCATGTAATGAGGGGGCTTAGAACACTAGTATATGTAAATTTCATTATTTAATAATAAAAACCTATTAAAATGTTTGTAGTTGCCTCATTTAACTTGAGGTTCATCCTGTATTATTTTGGTCATTATGGACCTCCTCTACTCTCTAAATTTATTCCTTATCTATGGTCTTTGTATCCCGTAGTGTCAACTTTGAATTGAAGATGTAGAAGTTGCACTCCATCGCTTGGGTATACAACTCAATTATGTTGTCTCCAAAAAATTGTGACCGTGATGCCTACAATTATGTTTCTCAATTGTTGTGAAATCTACATTTATGTTTCTCAGTTGTCATGTTTATACCTTCTCTCATTTGCTAGTCTACTTCCTCTTTGAGTATCCCCATTCTCCTTTGCATCCAAAATGAACTCATTCCAATCCCTCACTGGAATAAAGGGAGACTTCATACTATGCTGTGCTCAAACTTTAGGGAGACTTCATACCATGTAGCATCCATCGATTACTTTCAATGCGTTATTTACACTTGTATTGGTGGGAAAACTCTTGAAAAAACACAGAAGAGATTGCATTCAACCATGTTGTTTACATGACACATGTAGTTTACCTCCAATGTAAATCAGCATTGCGTACAAATCTATGGATGCTGCATGGTATGAAGCCTCTCTCAAGCTTGAAAATGATAGTCAATCCATAGTCAAGGTCAAAAAACAAATGGAATAACCAAGAAAACACTATATGTTAAATCATGTGATTGTTAGCAGATTGGGGCTCACCTGAGCCATAAACATGAAGAATTATTCTAAAAAAGGATGTAAACCATATATATGCACACTTGAGGCAAAGAGAAGTTATGTCATATCAATATTAAAATATTAGTTACAAAATGAAAATACTAAACTAACTAATTCTTGAGTTCATCTCTGCATATGGTCGCAACAAAGATATGCGATTAGAATACAGAGAAGGCATCGTAAAAATATAATTTCAGAATTTTCCCTAGCTTGACACGTTTTGAACTCAAGTCCTTCATCACGGATAAGTGGAGATGGGTGGATAGATGCAGATGAGTTTCCATTAACCAAACTAAAGTATCTGTAGCCATTATTTCCCTGTGATACCTAGTCTACATTAGTTCTTATATTATAATGAATAGTATTTACATTAGAAACTTTAAATATATACACATTAGCAACCTTTTTTCTATTTGGGCAGCACCAAAATTATCATCTAGGGTTGTTAAGTGTTTGTGAAGTCTTCAACACACACTGCCCACCACCACATTGACAGTTTGGCACATTGACAATTTGGCACATTGACAAGAGTCATCGAACCTATATCAATAATGCGTCGCACCATCATTACTACATTTATTATTTTTATATGATTATTTTTATATGAAATACACCAAAGAGTACCATCAGAAATATTAACCATTTACAATAATGAAAAGTAAACCTAAATCAAATAGCTCATTTTTTTATCAGCATGTGTAGTCTTTGTGTATATGAAAAATGAAAGAAAGATGAAGTTGAAATAAAATAGTGAACAAAATAGTATTCCACATAGAGTGAATGAAATATACCATCAAAAGAACGTGACAAAATCTTGTCACGAAGCACAGACATAGGAAATAAAAAAGGGACAAAAGACAAGAAATAAGAAAAATCATTACGACTATAGAAAAATCATTTATACTATAATAAAAAAAAGAAACACTCTTTGTCAACAATTTTAAAAATCATTAGGACTATAGAAAAATAATTAAGACTATACAAAATCAAATTTTAGAAATGGACAGTTCTAATGCTTTTCCATTACAACAATTGAGCATTCATCATTTGGTATTGTGTATTCCATTTAAGTATGTCAACAATGTTCAAAATCATGTCACCAAGCACAGACAAGAAATAAGAAAAATCATTTGGACTATAGAAAAATCAACTTCTAGAAATGGACGGTTCTGATATTGCTTTGCCATTACAACAATTGAGCATTCATCATTTGGTACTTCTTTGTGTATTCCATTTAATTTTTTTAGTTTCCATGTTTATGTGCATGTTCTTTATGTGTTTGGCTTCTCTCCCTCACAAGGGATACATCGATAAGTAATTGATTTGAAAGCATAATGATTTGATAGTCTTTTTTTAGGATAGGTGTAATCATCTCATCAACCTTAATTAGTAACATTTGTGATATATGTCAAGTACTTATAATTAGTGTGCTAAAAAAACAAAGACTTAGTAGTAAAAGCATGTCCTTTGGTTTGCTAGTTTACTTATAATCAATATGTCCTTTGGTTTACTAGTTTAATATGGTTTAAGAATGGTTTGTTTCATGTTTGAATGTACCATTGAATGAAGATTTTCTTGCAATCCTAAGTGATGTTGTTGGTTTTATAGGCTTTAATCAACTTGGATTTAAGGACTTTTAAGGTTCTAGACCAATTCTATCTTCCCATTCTTCAAAATCTTACTAATCTGCTAGAGACCTAATTGTCAATCTAGTAGCCCTGTACTAGACTTAAAACTCTAATAACTTGATTTTTTTCCAAAACACTTGACAAGGTGAAAGAAATTAAAGATACCCTTTTCCAATTAATATAACATACCGAACTCTTTCATATGGTCATTTTGGACCAACATCCCTATTCATGACTGATGCTTTGTTTTAGTGTATAAAAAAGACCAATTTAACAAAGGAAGTATATAACATACTTCTCCAAATAACTCCAACACCTAGATAGTGTTTCCTTATGATTTGAAATGGAAAATTACAAAAGGAATTAGCCTCAAAGGCTCTACAACATCAAAACCCCCAAATTTGTGTCTTCAAGCCCTCACTTCTAGGGCTTTCTCAATGTCATGCCTCCACACACTTCTGCAATAACTTGATGATCAATTCATTAGCCAATCAACATGTTAGAACATTTCCAAACATAAAACCTACCCCTTGTTTGGACAAATTTCTCACTGTTATACTTGATCCACCATTTTCAACATACTTTCACTGTTTCCAGATTGTGGTAACCACCTTCAAATAAATCCCTACAAATGCATGGTTATAGAAAACAATATAAGGTTAGTGGAAAAGCATTCCATGGAGTTTAGGCCTCTAAATCCATGGAATGATCTATGATTATAAAGGAAACTTCAAACTGTCACAAGGATAACAGGGATAGTGGACTGTTAGAACCTGATATTGAACAACTATAATAAATGTCTTTCAAAACATTTGATGTAATTTTTTTCCTCTACCAAGACACCCTGGTTGTGTGGATTTGATTGCAACCTAAGATTACATAAAACCCCTCATAAATTTTCAAAACAATAAGAATATAGTCTTCATTCACAATCACTGTCATTGTTCCTCAAATCAGTGATTAGAACAGGCAATTAAAACATCCCTCAAATCATTAATCAATTGATTATTATATAAGCTCCTCAAGCATGAGTTGGAGAGGACCATTGGTTGTGAGGGAGGAATTGATATGAACTATATGGAATGAGGAACTTACTACATATCAATAGATATTTGAAGAAAATTAAGCGAAAAAATTGTACAAAGAATAGCATTGTTATGCTTGAATTAGGTGTCAATTTTGAGCTAATTGTGAATTCCCTTTTTCTCTATATCTAGTTTTGTAAACTAAGAAGAGCACAACTTACTAATATTGTTGATGGTATGTGTTACCCTAATTTTCATGTGCATGCAAATTTGGCTAAAATCTATCCCCAGGTCCTTGTTTTAATCCTGCCAAGCATCCTTGAAAATTTCATGAAGTTGTGCCTTATCCTCTGGCCTCTACAATCCTTTAAACTCTCTGGTCTATAGCTAAAAAATTCATAAAACTAGTCGTTGGACCCTTAAAACCCTAAAAAATCCTTTTGGCCTGTTATATTTTTGCATTACCTTTATCAGCCACTTAAGTCCCTTCATTTTGCATGTGCATTTTAAAAATCCTTCAGTCACTAAATCTCCAATTCCTGGCAATTAACCCCTTAACACTTTGTGATTTGGTGAGCAATTACTGTTTCAGTTGGCAGTCTTGGTTCAGTAGCCAAATCAAGATTCTAAGATCTACGGTTGTTGCATGATCTCATGGCCTTGAAAGATTCCATGAGATCTTGTGATGACCGTTGATCTTCCTTTTCGTCCAGCACAGTATCTTGTCAGTGGGACCGGTGCCACCTCATCTGATTTGGTGGTGTTTGATTGGCGGTGAGGTGGAGATAGGTTAGCAGGGGCCCAACAGGCTACCTTTCCTTTCAATCCAACAACGGTCGCATGATCGCAAGGGCCTAGAATATTCCTTGTGATCATGCGACAACCGTTGATCTTGCTTTACCTCTAGGCTCTGTCAGGTGGGTCCTTTTCTAGTGACATGCTTGTTCTCTATTGGTTGGCTAGACAACAGCTAGAATGTGTTAATGGGACCATGTCAGAAGGTCTATGGATGTGTTAGAAAGGAAAAGATCTACGGTGGTCGCATGATCTCATAGAATCTTCTGACCTTATGAGATCATGCGACAACCGTCTAATGAGAATCTCTAGGTCATGGGTTCGATGTGCTACCTTGCACTGATGTGCTCACATATGATTGGTTGCTATATGATGATAGGGACTCATCTATCAGTCCAATGTGTCTTGGGGTCCTAGTTCTAATTAGATCTACGGCTGGTGCATGATCTGAAGGAATATTCAGGGGCCATGAGATCATGTGCCCACCATTAGATTGGAATCCAGTTCTCTGTGGGTCCAATGTTAGAGAGGTGCCAAGGTGTATGCCTACAAAGTAGTCAGGGTGAATGAAAGATTACCAAGTGGCAGATGGGCCCAGGGTTAGCAAGGTTCCATGAATCAGTGACTAGGGGTTCTCTCTTATTCGCTGGACTTAACCAGGGTTAGCCGAAAGACTTAGAAACTTAGTGACTGCTTTGTTCACATAGTCGCTTAACCAAACTAGGGTTATGATAATTTCTTCACAACTTAGAGAAAATTCTTTGGTCGTATAGTCGCTGAATGACTTAAGAAGGAAAAGCTTGAGGTGGGGCCAAAATGATAGGTGTGCTGATGTGCTCAATTCCCATTGGCTGTTGACTTCCATGATGGTTTTGACTTGTCAAAGATGGGTTTTCAAGCTATTTTTTGGTGCATCATAGTCGTTCATCTACTGGGAAGGGTTTCTCATTGATGGTTATGTCTTAAAATTTTCTGCTAGCTGTTATATTTCAAAATTCAAATGTCTCTGCGAGGGTTTTGCATTCTTTTGGCCATGCATGACATCGGGTAGCTCAGAAAATAAAGTCTTAGGATAGTTGTGGTTGTGAAGATGATAGAAGTGATTGTTGGCCTATGTTGCAAGGTCCTTTGCCATGTTTTCACGACAGGGGTGCTAGAAAGAGTTGGCGCCACCTTTTGAACAGTACCTCTCCCAGGGAAATATAATCAGATTTGGAGCCTTCATAGCTTAGTGGAGTTGCAGGTTGGTTGGTAGGTCGAGGTTGTTGTGTCTGCAGGTGATTTCAGTTTAGACAGATCAACATGCAAAGAAAAATATGATTTGATCACTCGTGTTCTCAGAGATTTTTGTAATAAGTGATCAGTACCCTAGGGTTTGATACCATTGTTTAATTTTGTAACCCTAGTTAGGTTTTGACTCTTTCCTGCATGCAAGAGGGGATGTATATATTATATTTTTGGAGCCTTAGCACTCATAGTTGGACAATTGTAGAAGAATTTCATTTTTCTTAAAGGTCATATGTGGTATTTTTCCTACCCTTTGGCTTATACAGTTGTAAATCTTTCATTGATAATTGAAATATTGCAGAGGTATTTTGTGACAATTCTTCATGTCGCTATGCTTCCTTGTCTGAATTAACTCTTATTGGATTAAAGTATATGATATTTTTTAGTGATACCTTACGATTCTTGATCCCTCTTACTTTTTGCAATTGTGTGTGTTATTGTGTTTGATCTGATTTAGATGTCTTTGTTGGTATAATTCATCCCCCTAACAGTCTTGTCTCAATCCTACACCAAGTTGCAGAAGTGAAAGTCTGCTTGTAGGTCATAAGTTGTCTTATGTTCAAGCCCTCCTATGAAACACTTATGCAAGCCTATTCAATGAGTTGTGACCTCCTAGACCTAAGTTATTCATTAATTTCATCCTCTATACTAAGATCTAATCCCTAATTTTGATGTATCACCTAATAGGTAGTTTTCTTTTAGTCATTTCCCTTTCAAGCATTCCTTCTATCCCTTTCCCTGCAAAGATTTACTTTCCTATCTAGAAGCAAATTAAGGTGATTATCCAAGAGGAACCAGCCTAGAACCTGGAGGTCTCATTTCAGTTAGCATAGGTCCCATAACCTGGAGATGATTCCCATGTTATACTAGGTTATGAAGACTACGAGAGCTTGAACCAAGGGTGCAAACTTAGTGTATAACAATTCTGGCACACCCAGTGGGACTGTAAAAGAATCAAATCCATGTTAAAGATTATGTTATCTCTAATATACAAATTGCATAAAATTGGCTTCTAGAAGTCATTCTATCAAGTATAACTAGTGACTCCACTAATTTCAAAGATCAGGGCTAACCTTGTTCAAGGTTTATGAGAAAGATTGAGACTAGGAGCTCAAAGCCCACTAAATTCTCAAAGTTTCCCTCAAAAAGAAGTCATAAGGGTAGAACAACTCAAAGAACATCCCCTTCAAGGAGAGTTCAATCAACACCTCTTGATACTTCAGAAAGGAGACCTTTTCTCATTCATTCCAGAAGGAGAGGTAGATCTCTAATTAGAGATCTAGAAGAGGATTCAAATCCAATAGTAAATACAGCTCACATAGTTGTCAATCTTCAGATTCCAACTCCTACAATGGCTAGATAGTTTGCGTTTACACCATTCAACAAAGGAAGTCCATTGGCCTTTTCTCAACATCATGATGTGCCCTTGGTGGCACTTAAGAGTATACCTAATTTCACTAGTGAAGGGCAGACAACTACTTTTGAACACATAAGAGATGTGACCACCATCTGCAGCATACACAACATAACTTAAGAAGATATGGCCACCAAATTATTAGCAGCCTCTCGAAAAGGTAAGGCTCTTGAATGGTTTAGAACTCTAACTGTTGGTTCTATTACTTCATGGGATGAATTAGGAGATGCATTAAGTAAGTATTTTGAGGATAAATTAGATAACTTGTCTCTGGTTGAGCAGTTAACAACCATTAAGAGAGACCCTCAAGAGAAAATGACAGATTACAATAGTAGATTACTCAAAACATGGAATAGAATTTTAGTATCAGTAAGACCATCAGTTGACCATGCTTTCCTTTACTACATACAAAGTCTCAATGGTCAAATTTCTATCATGATCCAATCTATGGGTGGTGCTTCTTTACCCCAAGCTTTTGACATAGCTATCAGGGCTGAAAACTATCTAATCCAAGTAGGCATGATTGGTAGAAGGCCACCAATGCCCATTTTTCCTAGCCTTCAACCCGTTGCACCTGCCCAAGTACCCCCATTTACCCCTATTCCCACCATATTAGCACCTCCAGCTAGTACTAGTGGTCAAGAGCTAACAACAAGTTTCTCTCAAGAGATACAAGAGATAAAGAATAGCCAAGAAAGCAGTAAGCAAGAAATGACAAACTTGCTGCAGACCTTAACTAAGGAGGTCACAAATTTTTAAAAACAAGGTCAAGGAATCAGACCACCATTTCAAACACAAGGCCAAGGTCCTAATCAACAATACTAGAATCAAGGACAGCCTTATCAAAAAAATAGGCCATCATACCAAGGAGGTTATCAAGGACAAAGACAAATTTTTAACCAAAGACCATTCCAACCATATAACCCTGCACCCCTCAATTCTGCAAATCCAGTGAAGGATATGGTTCCTAGTCAAAATAATATGGCTATGGATAATGAGTGGTGCTTTCCTTGTAATCAGCCTCATAATTAGACTACATGTTCAAATGGATGGATGAACCAAGAACTAATGGTTCAAAACACCTCACAAGCTCAATCAGAGGCTTCCTCCAGTGGGTCAGTTCCTCAACAAGAATCACAAGAGAGTGAGACTACTCTCTTTAATTGGGAATGACCAGAGTTTGATGGAGTCAATGATGAAGTTGCCTTTTTTGCCTATATAAGAGCAAAGAGAAGAGCTCAAGACATGGAGAGGGTAGATTCTAATGCCAAAGCCACTACATCTGTAGAGCCACTACAACAAGCTACTCCCATCACACCTAAGGAGGCTCCTATCATTACAAGCAAAGAAAGCCAAGTTCCAAAAGAAGTGGAGCCCATCATAGTGAAAGCACAAAAAAGAGTACACTCTATGACACCCTTCAATATTGTAGACAACATGAAGAAGGTGAATGTTACCATGTCCATGTGGGACTCTTTGGCTCTTTCGGGGCAGCCTAAAATTTTGAAGAAGGCTATGATAGAGGTGACAACTCCTCAACCTACAAAAGAAGCTGCAAAGCCAATGTTGGTTAACACGAATCAAGAAAAAGAGGCTCCAAGTAGCAACTCCAAGGCCCATACCATGAAAGGTAGGAATTCAAAGCCACCTCCATTTTATGTGTCTCTAATTATTGGAAAATCTTTAGTACATAATTGTATGGTAGATAGTGGAGCTACTAGCACTGTAATGCCCAAGAAGGTGGCTGACCAATTAGGACTAAACTATGAGCCCTTCCAAAAGAAGGTTACACAAATTGATGGATCTTTAGTCAATACTATAGGTGTGGCCAAGGATACCAGTCTAATCCTACATGCTAGTCCTAATTTTTCTATCCTTCTTGATATATATATCATAGATCTCCCTGCATTATTTTCTATATGTCTGTCAAGGAGTTTACAGCTAAGATAGGAGGCTACCTATCTTCTGACTGGTCTCACATGTTATTTCATACAAGGTATGGGACCAAGGTCATCATTAAATCAAAACCATTGGCAAAACACCATATAGAACCATATGTGTCCAATACCATCAATGCAAATTTCCCTATATTTGATGACAGTGACTTCCAAACCATTAGTGAAGCAAGCACAAAGATAGAGAGTATCCCTAATATTCTTCTAGATGAAAGAGCTTCAGAGGCCCAAGAAAATATTATTTGGGATTTTGGTTTGGGAAGTGATTTAATACAAGAAAGTGTATCCATAGAGCCAAGCCTTCTCAAAGAAGACACTGATTCAGAGGATCAGAACAATCAGGTTTGGGAACTATTTTTTGATGGGGCTAGAAGTAGACATGGTTTTGGTGGTGGTGCTATGCTAGTGTCCCCAAAAGGAGAAAGGTATTATACTGCCTTTAGATTCAGTTTCTCCTGCACTAGCAATACTGCAGAATATGAAAGTCTAGTCAATGGACTAGCGTAGGCTAGAAAAAGAGGGCTTAAGGCCCTAAAAGTTTATGGTGATAGTGAGTTAGTTGTCAGCCAAGTGAGAGAGATAAGTGAAACCAAAAATGACACTTTGAAAGCATACAAGCATAGAGTTTGGGATGCAATTCAAGATTTTTGTGCTTTCAATATTGTTGCTATCCTTAGGAAGCTAAACCAAAATGCAAATAGGTTAGCTATTGTTGGATCTCGGTATGACATTCCAAATAGCATTTCAAAAGTGGTAGATCAACAACATATCAAGGTGATTGTCAGACCCTCTATCCCTGATAACGATGTCAATTGGCAAGTGTTTGACAATGATGAACAAATTATGTAATTCTTGTTTGAAGAAGATGTCTTTTTAGAACACAATCAAGATAGGCTATCGCAAAATTATGGTGATCAAGTGATACAACTTAAGTCTAATAAGATGCCTAGGGGTCTTGTCACCTTAGAGACTATCTTCAACAAGGATGATGAAGTTAAGAGAAGCAAAGATGGCCTGGTAGTTCAACAAGAACATTGTGTTGAATTAAAGTTGGAACCAGGTAAGAGCTTACAACTTAGAAAAGTGAACACTGAATTGAAAAAGCAAGATTATACCTAATTATTCAAAGAATTCAGTGATGTGTTCACATGGAAATATGAGGACCTCAAAGATTTTGATCCTGCCCTTGCTCAACACACTATTGAGTTAGAACCTAATGCCAAACCAGTAAGACAAAAGAAAAGGCTTGTTAATCCCAAGCTTGAGCCACTCATGCATAAAGAAGTACTCAAATTGATAGATAGTGGTATCATCTACCCCATTAAGCATACTAGTTGGGTTTCCAACCTTGTTCCTATCAAGAAGAAGAATGGGGAGCTGAGGTTATGTGTTGACTTCAGGGATCTTAATAGGGCCTCTTTAAAGGACCGCCATCCATTGCCCTCTATGGAACAAATTCTACAATGTGTCTCTAGATCTGAGAGATTTTCATTATTGGATGGCTATTCAAGATACAATTAGATACTGGTTAATGAAGAGGATCAATACAAGACTACATTTACAACCAAGTGGGGAACCATGGCCTATCAAAAGATGCCCTTTGGTTTGTCAAATGCAGGTGCTACATTTTAAAAGGCAATGGATATGGCTTTTAAGAGCCTAATGTACAAGTTTGTGCTGGTCTACTTGGATGACATAACTATCTATTCTAAACATGCAATAGATCACATCAAACATTTGAGGAAGATCTTTGAAAGATGTAAAGAGTTTGGGATATCTCTTAATCCCAAGAAATGTGTGTTTGTAGTTCATGAAGGAAAATTGTTGGGATGTGTAGTATCCAAAAAAGGGATCATAGTAGATCCTAAGAGAATTGCAGCCATCCTAGAATTACCATTGCCACATCATAAGAATAGTCTCCAATCTTTCATAGGAAAGATTAATTTTTTTAGGAGGTTCTTCCCTAACATTTTAGATTTACTTAAGCCTTTGACAACCATGTTAAAGAGGAGTTCAGCTTTTAGCTGGACCAAAGAAGGGAGAGTTAATTTCCAAGCTATTAAAGAGGCCTTAATAGAAGCCCCTGCTCTCCTAAACCCAAATTTTAGTAAGGATTTTATCCTTTATGCTTTTGGAGGTCATGATGCTATATCTGCAATGTTGACCCAAGAAAATTTAGATAGATTGGAGCAGCCTATTTCTTTCTTTAGCAAAGGTTTAGAAGAATATGAATAGATATACTCTTTTGTAGAGAAACATGTACTTGTTGTGGTAAAGAGCCTTAAAAAGTTTAGATATTTGTTGACCCATAGCAAGGTACACTTGAAAGTCACTCATCCAAGTGTCAAAGAATTTTTTCTTTCCAAGGACCTAAATGAGAAAAGAGTTGGTTGGATCACCAAGGTGATGGAATATGACATAGATATTCAGACTACCAAGCTAGTTAGAGGAAGAGGTCTTTGTGAGCATTTGGCATCAGATGAGGGTTCAAAAAAATTAGAGCAAATGGATGCATCCTTGGTTTTGCATTCTACAGAAGAACAAGCCAAGGCAACAAGTTGGTTGCCTAATATGATCAATTACTTGAAGACAGGACAATGTCCTGCAGGCCTAGATTCAACAAAAAGAAGGTATTATAGATTGCAATCTATTCCTTTTGTGCTGATAGATGAAGTTCTTTTCAGAAAGAATCACAATGGTGTCCTTTTAAGATGCATAGATTCAGAAAAGATAGCTGATGTCTGTGTGTGTGAAAATTGTACCTGATCTATAGA
Source organism: Chamaecyparis obtusa (assembly GCA_027943335.1). Taxonomy (NCBI): domain Eukaryota; kingdom Viridiplantae; phylum Streptophyta; class Pinopsida; order Cupressales; family Cupressaceae; genus Chamaecyparis; species Chamaecyparis obtusa. The sequence goes on from BSBK01000783.1 coordinate 243,462, forward strand.
CACAACACTTCAGTAAAACATTAGAGGTTAGCAAAAAATAAAATCATGCAAAATTGAAATCTAATTTAACCAAGTGATTTACTGCCTTCTAGTAGGTGCGAGATTAATGTTCTCAGATTGTTATCGAGATTAGTGACCTAGACGACACCTAAATGAAGGATTTGAATGCAATTGATCTAGATATGAATTGAATCCAATTAATCTATATTTTTCTATTTTCTATGCAATAAGAATGATAAAAACTGATATGAATCTATGCTAATATGGAAATTGATATGCAATGCTAATCTAGAAATGATATGATATGAGAATGAAGATTCTAACAATAATATGAAAGCTATGAATTTGAAATTGATCTCACAACAATGTTGATTCACAATAAGCTTTGAACCTTCTAATTGCAATTCTCCAACGTGATTGTGCAAAATATGAGATGAATTGTGAAGAGATGAAGCCTTGATTTTATAGAAATCCAAGGCTTTGGAGGTGCATGGGAAAAACCATAAATCACTCAAATTAACTCATCTTGATTTTTGAGTTATCTGATCATGAAAGATAGTTAATTCTCAAAAATCATGCAAAAACAAGCAAAAATAGCTTTTTAGCTCAAATTAGAGTTTAGATCAACTTTTTGAACTTCAAAAGGATGTTCAGTTCCAAAAAGTCAATAACTTGCATTGATTTTCTGATTTGGAGTTTAACTGTTTCTTTTGAATGTGCATAATAATTAAGAATTAAATAAATAAATAAAATGATTTATCCTCAACTCAACTTGATTTTTGAAAATAAATAATTAATTTATTGGTTAATTAACTATTTATCAAACTTTTATTAAAAACTATATTATTAAATAATGACAACTTGCTTTAATCAATTAAATAAGAATTTAATCAATTATTCATAGGATATTGGATTTATTCTAAAAATTAAATAATATAATTAATAATAGATAGGATTAAATTTAATTAAATAATTAAGTGGCAAATATTAAATCTAATTAATTAAATATGAAAATATTCAATTAATCAAACTTAGGATAAATGTGATTTATCGCCAAATAATCATTATATTAAAGATAATTAAGATAATTTAGGAATATTGTTAGGAATATTCCTTGATACAGAATTTAAGATAATCAATTAGGATTCGATGATGTGCAGATGTGCCTTAGATTAGGACTTTGATGTTGATTTCATTCGATTTGATGATGTTGGAGATTAATGAACTTATAGCCCATTTTTGGGGTATTACATTTTGCCCCTCTTTGAATTACTGTGCGAAGCGCAGTGGTTCAAAGAAAGTCTGTGTTTGATAAAGACGTAAAACTGATGTTTGAAATTGATAATTGATATGAGATAGAAGCTAATTGATATTGATTTGATATGGAGATAATAGGTCCTGAATGACCAAAGATAATGTTCACTGTAGTAGAAAATGAACCTATGATTTCAAAAAAGTGTCAAAACGCCTGATTCAAAACCTTAGGATTGCTAAGAAGTGAGTGACCGGTTCTAGACTCAATTGTCTTAGCAGAACTAGCAGGTATCACATCCAAATCCTTCAGTTGCCGAAGAACTAAGGAAAGAACACTATGATCCGATGGTTGCAAAAACTGATATCGTTTACAAGATTAGGAGAATACCAGATTGATATGGATCTTGATGAATCTGATATGCCCCAAGTGATGATAGATTTTCCCCGAGTGATGAGGTCTTTTGATGAATCAGTAACTAGACGTGATTGTTTGTCTTGATCACTGATGAAAGATATTGATAGAAATAAAGATATGATTTCAAATTTGATTACAGACTTTGAATGATATGCCATACCATGCCCCCTTCGGGATTAAAATTGAAATCTGACAAGAAAAGTCAGCGTTGAGAGTTTAGAAGCATGTTAATTGATTTGAGAAGTGGTTATACACATTCGAGAATGCATTCTACATCATTTGGAGGTCCAGAAGACTGAGTTTGACTAGGTTTGACCATGAGTTGACCATGGTTGACCAAGTTGAATTTTTTATAGTTTGATGTTAGATAATCAGTTAAGTTGAATACTGGATTTCTGTGATGATGGAAGGTTGATTATGCAAGCAGTGAATAAGATAAATGATCTCAGATTTCAATTTTGATCCCGAAAAAGGATTCTACTTGCTACTTCATTGGAGGAACCTTCATGTGGGATTCATCTTTTGTTAGATTTGAAGATGCGAGTGGAGAATTGTTTAAGCATTGAAGTTCATTTAGCCATTGTGAGATCATGCAAACATGCAAAATGCAAAGAGACATGCAAAATGAAATGCAACCTAAGACCTAGGACCTAGTCACTGATCATATGTCGATTTGTTATCATCATTGAACTTTTAGGTAATCGGATAAATCAATACAATGTCCACTAGCCATGAAACCATAGACATATGAATATTGATTTGTAACGCTCAAGAACCAATACAACACCCACTGGTCAACAACCATGGATATATGAATATTGATTTTGTTTTCAGAATGTCAGATTATATATAAGCATCAAAGCATAAGCGCTAGGATGACCTGAATATCATGTCCATTTTAATATAGCAATTTGTAGAAGCATCAAAACATAAATGTCATGATGACCTGAATATGCCTTGCATTGCAAACACATCAAATAGTCAAGAGATCATTCTAAATCCAATGTGAATTACCCATAGTGACCCTTTATCGTTCACATCCTTAGGCAAGATCGCGTTCCATAGTAGGAGAAAGAACTTACTCAAAAAGAAAATAGTTAGATCAAACTTCCTTGAATTGTCTGGGTATCAATGGTCGAGGTACGCATGGCCATCCAATTCGAGATAGAGGCTCTTATAGTCGGACACCATTTCAATCCAGAATTTCCAAAGTTGTTAGATTTTCACATACAAGCAAAAGACAAAGAAAAGATTATGCCCCCAGTCATCACTCTCTAAATCCTATAAAGGACATCATCAAAGAGCTCGAAGGGACACAATATGCAAAAATCTCAATACGAATTAGTAAGCATACAAGGAGATAAAAGAATGTAAAAAGCATAGATTGTTTTCAATTGAGTTTTGATGTTTGATTGCGTTGTTGTAGATGCAAAATCCTTTCTGGAGACAAGACTGACTGACTGACTCACATGAAGCTTCAAAGGACTCTGACTAGATATGATCAGTCTAAGATACATGGGAGACCATAGGATATGACATTGATTTCCCCCAAGTGTTAAACATTGATAGGATATAGACGCTTGAGCTGATTGGTGGACAGACTGACCTATTGAAAACTGGAAATGCAAAAACAAACCGGGAGATATGTACAAACTAAAGCAAGACTGAAAGCTGGGAAAGACCAAGATTGTGCTGATAGATGGAGCATTTTGAACAAGTGGTGCCCATTTGCCGGGTTTTCACCATCTTGGCAGAGATTCTATTTTTGCTACCAAGGTGCCTATTTCCAGGTTTTCACCAAGGTACTTTTTCTTTTTTTCTTTTTTCATTTTTTTAATATTTTTCACTTTTCAATTTTTTTGTACTTTTGATATTTTTTGATTTTTTTTTGAATCATCAAGGTGCCTATTGCTAGGTTTTCACCAAGATGTTCATTTTTTTAGGACTTTTTCTGATTTTTAGGATTTTTTCAGGATATTTAACCATAGACTTAATGCCTTAGGCATAGAATTTCTTCAGATGGAGAACATTGATTGGTTCTCAGAGCTGTTCTCCTTCAGTCGTTGAGAGTTGATAGGCACCAGAGCCAAAAGTAGCAGTGCTTACAAAGGAACCCAGCTAGTTGGGTTCAAACTTTCCCTTGCGTTCTCAATGGGATTGATTTTTATGATTTTCTCTCAAGACTAGATCACCAACCTAAAATTCTCCATGTCTTTCTTGTTGTAGCCTCTATACATTCTCTTCTGATATAGTCTGAGATGATCATACACTACTTGTATGCGCTCATCTAGTAGTTCAAGTTCTTGCAACCTAGACACTCTGTAGTCATCATCAGTTACTAGACCATGCATTCTGATTCTTAGTGATGGGATTTTGACCTCAATAGGAAGTACCGCTTCAGACCCATAAACTAAAGTAAAAGGTGTAGCCCTATTAGGTGTTCTGATACTTGATCTAATACTTATTCTGATACTAGTTTTGATACTAGTTCTGATACTTGTTCTGATACTCATTCTGATACTGATTCTGATACTTGTTTTGATACTTGTTCTGATACTTGTTTTGATACTTGGTATACTTGATAGCATCTTTTTCCATTGCAAACCCCCAAGCAAGATCATATCATGTAGTCCCAATGTCTAGCAAGGTGGAAAATAAGAGGGATTAGCAAGTTGGTGGAAGAGATGGAAGACAAGAGAATGAAGGAGAATGAAGGGAAGAAATCCTCAAGGGAAAACTCCTCAAGAATACTCAAGCTAGGTCATGTAAAGCACATTTGGACAAGCAATGAAAGGCTAGCATAGGATAAGTCACAAAAGTGTAATGCCAGAGCAAGATAGGATGCAGTCCAAAGGAGTAGACATGTCAAGAGGCTTCATAGCATCATGTTTTACTCTTTCTTTCTTAGATCAAGACCAAAGGGGAAAAGGATAGCGAAAGGTTATAATGAATGGGGGAAGATAGACATGAAGGCTAAACAAGAAGGGAATGAAAGCAAGATCATCATAAGATAGATCACAAAATAGCCAAATGTTCATGTATAGATCAACATTGTCAAGATCAAAGAGAGAAGATGGAATGGATGAAATATGTAGAAGAACTATGCATGACGCCTGATTGCCAAGTTTTCATCATGGTACTTATCGAAGGTGCCACAAGGGAGTGGTTTTCACCATGGGATGAATTTATTTCTCTTTAATTTTGCTACCAAGGTGCCTGTTTCCAGGTTTTCACCAAGGCACATTTTCAATTTTTTATTTATTTTTCATTTCTTTTTGAATTTTTGGAAGAAGGCAAGCTTTTTAGATAGTGCTCCTTGAAAGGATAAACCATGATATACCAAGGATTCAAATGATATGCTCAAAGATGCTGATAGGGAAAGGGAGATGGAAGAGAAAAATGGAGGATAAGGTTCTATGTAAAGCGAGTGATGTTGGAAGATAGGAGGAATAGGCAAATGAGAAAAAAGGATAGAAGGTAGAAGGATAATGAATGGAAGGATTGTGAAAGGGTAGATGGAAAGGATGGCAAGATCAACATCAACACACACCTTGAAGGGTGGGGATAGGGTGGAGGAAATGTGAATGAATGAATACATGAAAGAATATGGTGAATAGATAGTAAAGGTTGTGGTTTAGGCACATGGAATTGAAGAATGTTTTTGGAAGGAGATGAAGTGGAAGTCTTTGGAAGCTTGAATGTCAACTTCACTTGTTGCCCAACACCAGTCTCTTTCAAGAGAGACTTTGGAATCCATATAGCCGTAGGCTTTTCATTTCTTTTTGGTAATTTAGAGAGAATATCTTCAATGATGGATTTTGGAACCCATACTTGTCTTGTAGTTTTCTTCTTAGATATCTCTTTTGACTTTATGTTTCCATGTCTATTAGAGGAGACATGGTGATCTTTTTTTGATGGATTCTTGTATTGTTTCTTTTTCTTGTATTGAACATTCAAGTTACTTCCAAAAAACTTGGGACTTGTGGAAGAGGGAGGATATGACTGGTTTAGATGGGTGGGTGGATGAAAAGGATTCAAGGGTATGCATCTATGTTGATCTTGAGGAAAGATGGGAGATGGAGGGAGGTAGGGACCCAAGATGGATGGTGAATAAGGAGACTTAGGAGGGAAAAGTGAAGGGACATAAGGACCCAAGATGGAAGGCATACATGAAGCCCTTAGTAGTGGTGGAAGAGGTCCAAGGATGGAAGTGGAAGATGCAAAAGGATAATCAATAAGTTCATCAGCATCTATATGACAACCAAGGATATCAACATCTTTAGAGTGAGCATTAGAATTTTCAATAGAATCGTGGACATCTTGAATATGAGCATCTTCTTTGATAGGATTTTTCAAAGCTTTCAAAGACTTAGGAATTGTAGAAAGTGGAAATGAACATGGAGTGGTAGAATAAGAAGATGGAAGACTTTGATCTTGACAAGGATCTTTGGATAGCATAAGCGCATAATTTTTCTCTTGATTTTCAATAGGCTTAGCATTGGAAGTAACAACACAATTTTTAAAAACATTAATGGAAGTATCATCTTTGGAAAGTGCAAGTGTAGTAAGGTCATTTTGATTGTCAATAAGCTCAACAATGTAAGTAGTAGCTTGATCTTGCTTAGGAGAAGACTTAAGACATGGTGGAATGCATTGGAAAGGGTGTGCATGATCAAAAGAACCATGAAGCGGATAAGAGACATCACGAAAGGGATTGGATGATATGGAGGGTTCTTGATCTTGATCTTTCTTTATGTTCTTTTCTTCATCATTTTCAGAGTCCTCTTGACATGGAGCCACTTCTAAGGACAAGGAAGTATGTTGGGATTGTATCAAATACTTGGGAAGAGATGGAGAAGGATCGGCTGAAATAGGGATTGTAGCATATGAAGGCATAGGCTCTTTAGGTTTAGCATTATTGAAAGTATTTGCAGCCAAGTGAAGGTTAGCTTAAGTATCTTTAAGAGGTAGCCTTGGAGGATAACTATAGGGAACCGCATGAAAAGTATTAGGGCTTGTTTCGGATGAAGGTTCTATGAAATATTTGAAAGACTCAAAAGCTTTAGGAAATGTATGGGTATTGGAGGAAGTAGGGGATGGAAGGGAACCATCATAAGACAAAGGTCCAATATTAACATGATCTTTCTTGAGAAGATAATCTTTATTTTTAGTAGGAGAGTCTTTAGGAGAAGGATTCTTATAATATTGATGCTTCAAGCTAGCACGATGCATTTTATAGTCCTCAACAGTAGTAGATGGATCATAATCAAGGTATTGTCCACAAAATCCATCAAAATCTCTTTCAAAATTAGAATCATATGGATCACCATCATGATCTATCTAATGTGACATCCCATTGCCAGTAAGTAGGAACACACGATGAGGAGGACTCTTAGGAACAGAGGTGTCATAGGTATCATTACATTGTCTATCGTCATAGTCATCATAGTCTCCAAAGCTGGATGTGTCACTCTCCATGGAAGAGGTATCATAAGGGTTATCACATTGCTCAAATTCTTTTCGGGGGCATGGTGACATGTACAAGTTTTTATCAAACGGAAAAGGGCATAGAGCTTCCCTGGAGAATTCTTTGGGTTCCTTTTCTTTCTCAAGTTTGTTAAGTTCAATTTGTATAGCTTGCAGCTGCTTCATCATAGCAGTGATAGAGCTTCTTGCTCTTGTGTACTAATTCTTTGAGACATGTATACTAATTTTCAATAGCTACTGCTCTATTCTTGACACGGTGATTTGTTCGACAGATTCTAAAAATAGGCTGAAAAAGCTAAATATCGGGCAATTTTGACAATTTTCTGAGAACTTTCAAAAATTTCCCAAATGACACTCTACAGACTCATACGACAGTGGGTATGCTGTGAAATGACAGTTGCAAAACTTGTACAATAGTTGGGTAGCAATGAAACAACAGTTGAAAATCTCATACGACAGTTGCAAGATTTTGACTTTGAGAATTTGCTGGCATGGAAACTCATATGACACTGGGTACTCAATCATACGACAGATGGGTTGCAATGAAAGGACACTTGATGGAAACTTGTATGACTTTCTGACCTCCTGAGATGACTTTTGACTCCAGAAAAGAATTTGACTTCAGATTTTGCAAATTTTGAGTTTTCAGATTCAAATTGTTTGCAAATTTCAATGTCCAGATTTTAGGATTGTAACAGATTTGTCCATTTTCAATAACCAGATAGATAAACAAGCATGCAAAATAGCAAAACAATGTCCTATTTGAGTTTCATGATGGACCTTCTGGAGGTCATTTCTCTCCTAGGACTACTACTTTTAAAATCATGAGGGTCAGATATTATTGGCCATCTATCTTTAAGGATAGTCATGAGTATGTGAGGAAATGCATCAAGTGTGCCTTGTTTGTAGGAAAAGAAAGGCTTGTAGCCTTTCCCCTACAACCAGTCAGAACAGAGAAACCTTTCATGAAATGGGGTATAGACTTCATTGGCATGATCAATCCTCCATCTAGTGCAGGACATAAATAGATAATCACTCCAACAAATTATTTCACTAGGTGGATAGAAGGAATTGCACTAAAAGAAGCCAATGAGAATGCTGTGTTGAGTTTTTATGATGACGTGATTCATAGATTTGGCATTCTAGATTCAATAATATCAGATAATGCATTAGCATTCACATGCCTCAAAGTTTCAAAGTGGGCAGTCATGAATGGCATTTATCTGAATACCAGTTCAAATTACTACCCTCAGGGCAATGGCTTGGCAAAATCAACAAATAAGAACCTGATTAGGATAATCAAGAAGACTCTGCAAGACAACCAAAGGGATTGGCATACCAAACTGAAGTCTGCCTTGTGGTTAGATAGAATTAATCCAAAGAAGATCATTGGGAATTCTCCTTATGTGTTAGTGTATGGCAAAGAGGCCAAGTTGTCCATTTCAACTGAGTTACCAGCCCAGGACTTAGCCACTCAATATGCCCTGTTTGAAGAAGGAGATCCCTTATAGATCAGATATGCTCAGTTGATCGAATTGGAAGATATTAGAGACAAATCAATGCAGGATATGGAATTCCATCAAATTCAAAAAAAGAAAAGTTTTGACAAGAGAGCCTGGGTTAGAAATTTCAAAGTTGGGGATGTAGTCCTCAAGTGGGATGAATTTAGATCCAAGCCTAGCAGACATACAAAATTTGATTCATCTTGGGGTGGACCATTTGTTATAATAGAATGCAAGGGATCTAATGCTTTTCAGTTATCAAATCTTGAAGGACTTCCCTTGCCTATCTCATTAAATGGTTTCCACTTGAAGCCCTACTTTGAGGTTAATCCCTCTCTATAAATTCTTGTAAATATGTGTTTTTCTATTTTCTTTCCTTGTTTTCTAGGTTAGTTTCTTGCTTTCCAAGAAGTGCTTGTGCAAAAGTTCATCCTTCTTCTTTAGTTCTTCCTCTCTGAGAGAATTTTGATTTTTGATAGCCCCATGCCCAATGGATTTTTTATAGGCCACTGATCTATGTCTAGCAGGTTGACATCCAGCAAAAATTGCCAAAATGTTACCTTAATTTTCATGTGCATGCAAATTTGGCTAAAATCTATCCCCAGGTCCCTATTTTAATCTTGCCAAGCATCCTTGAAAATTTTATGAAGTTGTGCCTTGTCCTTTGGCCTCTACAATCCTTTAAACTCTCTGGTCTACAGGTAAAAAATTCATAAAACTAGCCGTTGGACCCTTAAAACCCTAAAAAGTCCTTTTGGCCTATTATATTTTTGCATTACCTTTATCAGCCACTTAAGTCCCTTTATTTCACATGTGCATTTTAAAAATCCTTCAGTCACCAAATCTTTGATTCCCAGCGGTAAACCCCTTAACACTTTGCGATTTGGTGAGCGGTTACCATTTTAGTTGGTGGTCTTGGTTCAATGGCCAAATCAAGATTCTAAGATCTATAGTTGTTGCATGATCTCATGGCCTCGAAAGATTCCATGAGATCTTGCGACGATCATCTATCTTCCTTTTCCTCCAGTGTAGTATCTTGTCAGTGGGACCGGTGCCACCTCATCTGATTTGGCACGTTTGATTGGCAGTGATATGGAGATAGGTCAGCAAGGGCCCAGCCGGCTGCCTTTCCTTTCAATCCAACGGTGGTCACATGATCACAAGGGCATATAATATTCCTTGCAATCATGCGACAACCATTGATCCTGCTTTACCTTCGGGCTTTGTCAGGTGGGTCCTTTTCTAGTGACGTGCTTGTTCTCTATTGGTTGGCCAGATGATAGCTAGAATGTGTCAGTGGGACCATCTCAGAAGGTTTGCGGATGTGTTAGAAAGGCAAAGATCTACGGTGGTCGCATGATCTCATAGAATCTTCTGACCCTATAAGATCATGCGATAACCATCCGATGAGAATCTCTAGGTCGTGGGTCTGATGTGCTACTTGGTGCTGATGTTCTCGCATATGATTGGCTACTAGATGATGACAAGGACTCATCTATTAGTCCAATGTGTCGTGGGGTCCCAATTCTAACTAGATCTACAGTTGGCACATGATCTGAAAGAATATTCGGGGGCCATGAGATCATGCGCCCGTCATTAGATTGGAATCTAGTTCTTTGTGGGTCCAATGTCAGAGAGGTGCTAAGGTGTATGCCTACAAAGTAGTCAGGGTGAATGAAAGATTGCCAAGTGGTAGATGGGCCTAGGGTTAGCAAGGTTCCGTGAATCAGCGACTAGGTGTTCTCTCTTGTTCACTGGACTTAACCAGGGTTAGCCGAAAGACTTAGAAACTCAGCGACCGCTTTGTTCGTGTAGTCACTTAACTAGACTAGGGTTATGAGAAGTTCTTCGTGACTTAGAGAAAAGTCTTCAGACGTGTAGTCGCCAAATGACTTAAGAAGGAAAAGCTTGAGGTGGGGCCAAAATGACAGGTGTGCCAATGTGCTCGATTCCCATTGGCCGCTGACTTCCACAGTGGTTTTGACTTGTCAGAGATGGGTTTTCAAGCTATTTTCTGGTGCATCACAGCTGTTCATCTATTGGGAAGGGTTTCTCATCAACGGTTACGTTTTAAAATTTTCCGCTAGCCGATATATTTGAAAATTTAAATGTCTCTGCGAGGGTTTTGCATTCTTTCAGCCATGCACAACATCGGGTAGCTCAAGAAATAAATTCTCAAGATGGTTGTGGTTGTGAAGATGATAAAAGGGACTGTTGGCTGACGTTGTAGGGTCCTTTGCCACATTTTCATGATAGGGGGTGCTAGAAAGAGTTGGTACCACCTTTTGAACAATACCTCTCCCAGGGAAATATAATCAGATTTGGAGCCTTCATGGCTTAGTGGAGTTGCAGGTGGGTTGGTAGGTTGAGGTTGTTGTGTCTGCAGGTGATTTTAGTTCAAAAAGATCAACACGCAAAGAAAAATATGATTTGATCACCGGTGTTCTCAGAGATTTTCTTAATAAGTGATCAGTACCCTAGGGTTTGATACCATTGTTTAATTTTGTAACCCTAGTTAGGTTTTGACTCTTGCCTGCATGCAAGAGGGGATGTATATATTATATTTTTGGAGCCTTAGCACTCAAAGTTGGACAATTGTAGAAGAATTTTATTTTTCTTAAAGGTCATATGTGGTATTTTTCCTACCCTCTAGCTTATACAGTTGTAAATCTTTCGTTGATAATTGAAATATTGTAGAGGTATTTTGTGACAATTCTTCATGTCTCTATGCTTCCTTGTCTGAATTATCTCTTATTGGATTAAAGTATATGAAGTTTTTCAGTGATACCTTAGGGTTCCTGATCCCTCTTACTTTCTACAATTGTGTGTATTATTGTGTTTGATCTGATTTAGATGTCTTTGTGGTTATACTTCAGACCCCTAACAGTCTTGTCTTAATCCTACACCGAGTTGCAGAGGTGAATGTCTTCTTGTAGGTCATAAGTTGTGTCTTATGTTTAGGCCCTCCTATGAAACACTAATGCAAGCTTATTCAGTGAGTTGTGACCTCCTAGACCTAAGTTGTTCATTAATTTCATCCTTTATACTGAGATCCAAACCCTAATTTTGGTGTATCACCTAGTAGGTAGTTTTCTTTCAGTCATTTCCCTTTCAAGCATTCCTTCTATCCCTTTCCCTCCAAAGATTTAATTTCCTATCTAGAAGAAAATTTAGGTGATTATCCAAGAGGAACTAGCCTAGAACCTAGAGGTCTCATCTCAGTTAGCATAGGTCCCACAACCTGGAGATGATTCCCATGTTATACTAGGTTATCAAGACTACGAGAGCTTGAACCAAGGGTTCAAACTTAGTGTATAACAGTATGAAAGAGAAGTTAGATGTTGCAATATTTATGCAGTAAGGGTTGATCACCAATTTTGCTAAAGATTCTCTCTTTCTTTTTGTATATTTTGAGACACAAGTATATTTAGTATACACAATGGACAAAATGCACCATTTTTGTAACAAAAGGTGAAACCGTTTAGAGCATTACAATGAACTTTATAACTTGATGAATTGTTAGTAGAAAGGTTTTGAGGGGCTTATACTCTTGAAAGGATGGTGAAATTGACATGAAGTAGATTAAAAGAGACTTAGAGAATTCAGCAAATGTTCTCAATATTGTGGCTTACACACATCCTTAATGCATGTATATATGTAACTACTGATTCACCCCATCATTTGAAAACACATTGAAATTCCTCGCAATTTTCTTGATTCTTGCTTGCCTATTTGGCAATCTTTATAAAACCCAATTCCTTGATTCTTGCTTCCCTATTTGTCTTCTTGGACACTTTGGAAAAAAGTATGAGATGTAGTCTTCAAAACTTAATTATAAGTAGGGAATTTTTCAAGTAAGCCATTATAAAATATTGGGAGTGATTTGAAATTTTCATATAAGATTTTAAGAAGTGCAAAATTAGAATGAGTTGGTCCAATTACCCTAAGACCTCATAGCAATTTTGGAGTTAACCATTCCTAAAATCTATCTAAAGGTATAATGGCAGCCTAAAGAGCATAAGATTTTTCAAACACCAACAAGACGGTGACTCTGCTGGGGAGAGTCTAGAATCGAGTCAGATATAAAACAAAGCATTTGAAAATTTTTCTCATCTAATTGTGAGTTGTGGCTCTGATTTTCTATGTTTGATCAAGTTCCTTCTAATAAACAGTGTGTATACCTGGTGTAGCTTTGTGTTGGTTGGAAGAAGAAATAATGAATCATTTTCCTCTCAAGGAGGTGGCGGCTCTGCATGACAATGTTATCTGATGGAGCTATAGGATGAGCTCTAGATCTGCCCTGCCTTCCAGCCAAAGGTCTTCTACTGTAAGATTTTCTTAGGTATTTTTCAAGTTTTAAATATTCCTTATAAAGTGGTCAAGCACTAAAAGAAGGATAAGGTGTGAGCAGCGGTTAGCATACTTCAAGATTTTAGTTGCAGTTTGGCAAAATTATGTGGAAGTATTGCATTAAGTTTAATGGATAAGTTGAATAAGGAGCTTGCATTATTAGACCAGGGCATCCTTAGGGATTGCATAAGATTAGTCAGTTTGAAGGTGGGGTTTAGAAAGGATTTATCCATATCCTTGTTCTGTGATAGATTTTGTGAAGTATATGATGAGCTTCCTGAGGATGTTGAGTTTCCTGAATTTGACTTCATTGGTTTATTCCTGAAACTTTATTTTCCTGAGTCAACTAGTTGGTCAAATGCCTTGTGGGAAGAGTATTATGGATGTATCAGGGATTGGGTATTTGGTGATGCTGATTTTGAACTTGAGGATGCACTTGGGGCTTTGATCAGTAGTGCTGATATTGAGAGAGATGAAATTTATGAAGGAGATGTGTCAGGAGTTGACACTCTTTCTTGTAGTCATGAAGGTGATGCCTTTTCTCAATATGGGGCAGAAAGTTTATGCAATCAGTTTAATGAAGAAGAGGACTGGATTGATCAAGGTACTGCTAATGATTGTATGGCAGAAGATGATTTTCTTGAGGATAGGTGTTCACTTCATAGTGAACAAATTTTAGATTTATTGTCTTGTGAGTATCTCAGGTATTCAGGGGGTGATGGCTCTGGGTTCTTACATCCAGCACACATTGATTTTGATATAGAACATGAGTCAATAGGATTTTACTTTGACAAGTGTGCCTCTGATTCTTTTGTTGCCCTAACACTACTAGATGGAAACTAGGTACAGTATGCTATATCAGATGATGAAGTCATCAGTGTTTGTTCATCTTCAAGTAATGCAAGTGTCTCTGATGTGGTTTTGAGTACTGATTGGAAGAGTTGTGTGGATTCTGAATCCTCTTCTAATTTTGAATCTGTTGCTAGGCCATGGAAGGATGGTCTCTCAGCTACTCAAGCTTCACCATCTCATGAACAAGTTGATGTTTCTCTTCCAACCTATCAAAAATCTTTGGTTTTGTTAGATGCTGACATGATGCAGAGTGCTCCTATGTTTAATGATGATGTCCCATGTGATGAGTCCCCTCAGTGTTTGCATCAAGATCAGTGTATCTTCTCATTGGAGATGCAAATTTTTGGTATGAATGGATCCAGTAGCGATTGCAATGACAATTTGATAGAGCTGGAGTGGTTTTCTTTCTATGTGGACGGTAGAATTCTTGGGTTCGTTGATAGGATTGAGGATGGTTCATCTTGCATCTCCTTCAGCATTTCCTTCTTTGACTGCAACATGCATGTGCCACAACATTTTCAGAATTGGTATGATTACCTTTCCAGCCCTCATGAGGAATGTGCAGCAATCTTTGTTTTAAGCTTTTGAAAAGTGGATATAATTGTGTTCTATCACATGGAAGCAGAATTTTTAGTTTGTCTCTGATGTGTGGAGATGCAAACTACTTATTTGATAGAGGCAAGTATTGATCATAATTTTGGGGCCTTGAGGCTAGTTGTAAATACTATAGATCTTTGTATAGTCTTAACCTTTTCTGCTGTGTGTTTCCTTTCCTTGTTCGGTTGGCAATTTTTGGGTTCCCTATTTTTGTCCAGTGGTTGGTTTTCTCTCCCAGTGATTCTGAATCCTTGTCATGCCTATAGGAGGCATGCATCCCCAACTAGAGCCACTGTTAGGCCATTTTTCTAGTCATTGCAAAATCCTTTAAAATGGCCTTTTCTCTGCAAATTTTGAGGTTGTCCTGCCCAGCTTGCAGTCACATTTTTAACTTGCAAAGACAATCCTTAGTGTTTCATGCTATGCATGTCTTGCCCTATGTGTTTCATGTGTTACCTTGCTTCAGCCCAAGTCGCGTCTGCTAATGTGCAAAACCCAGAAAGTTATTCAAATCCTAGGGTCCACGAGGAGCAAACTTTAAAATTCTGCCACAGTGTCGAAAACCCACTGTGTTTTCAAAAATCCATGTTGTTTTTGACCTTTTTGGCTTGCATTAAACCCTCATTGTTTTCGGCTTCCTTGTTCACCTTTGTGTCATGTTGAAAATTCTGTGTGTTTTCGATCTTTCACGAAAACATTGTGTGTTTTTGACCTTGTGTGTCTTATTTTCTGTTGGCTCTCCTTGTTCATTTGTCTTAACCATGCAAGTGCGACGATGTGGGGCCAGTTCCTTGAAGGTTTTAGAGGGGGGACAGATGGCACATTCTTATTGGCTGCCGCATGGCTGCATGTCAGACTTTTTTGACATGCGATCATGCAACTGCTTGCCATCTGTCCGCGTGGGTCCTGGTTATTCACAGTTCATGGCATATTTGCTCAGTGGTCCTGGAGGCGGACATGTGGCAGCCTGTGATTGGCTGTCACATGGTCGCATAGCCTATTTTTTGGCTATGCGATCATGCGACTACTTGCCACGTGTCCTGGGGCCCATCGACAGAGTGGTGCTGGTTGCAGTTTGGTGGCGTGAGATGTGGTAGTTTTCTTTTGGTGGGTGGTGATGTTATGGCTTTGGGTTGGCTGTCACATGATCGCATAGCGTAGTTTTTGGCTATGCGATCATGTGACCGGTTAACACGTACCCATTGGTAGTGCGGTACCAGTTGCGGTGGCGGTTATGATGGTAGTTTGCGGGTGGTCGCATGTTCGCATAGCCTATTTTTAGGCTATGTGATCATGCGAGAGGGTGCCACATGTCCCTAGGGCCCATCTGTATTTGTTGGTGGTCTAGTTGGAAAGTGGGATCCTCACGGTCTCCGGTTGGCCCGTGCTGGAAGGATGGTGGATTTCAAATGCGGGCCTAGGTAGGATATTTTAGCGATGATTTGACAGTCGGCGGGGTGCATGTTAGCGGCTTGTCGCATGTTTGTGTGAGCCAATTTTTTGGCTTTCAAACATGTGACATGCCCTTTTATGGCAATAGTCTGGCGTCGGTGGTTATGCAAAGGGCAAGTGGTTAGCGGGCTGTTGCATGTTCGTATAACCCATTTCTGAGTTATGCGATCATGCAACCAAGCATATTTTGGAGCCCATTTCCTATGGCGGTGAGAGATGTGACTGTGTAGTTGTGCAAATGAAGGCGAATGGTTAAAAGACTTAATGCCCACACAATGCATGTGACCGTTTGAGCTTGTTGAGTGTTTTCAGTGGCAGGAGGTACCAAATTCATTTTTAAGCGGCTGGAGTGGGTAGAGTGGATTTTCAATTGCTGTGGCTTGACCCTTGTCATGTCTATGTTTATTTCTCGATGGGGTTAGGTGATTTTAAAATTTTGAATTCGAAATGGTCATGCTTGCTTTGTAGCCCTGGTATAAAGGGAATTTTGTAATCTTTTTGAGAGGTTGGTAAGAATTTTTTGACACAGGAAGCTGAAAAGCCAAGTGTGTATCCTCAGTCCAGGTTGTAACATTTTTGCTTCTATATCAATACTAGGAAGAAGACTTATGTATCTTTTGCATATTGTCCATGGTATCACTAAATCAGTTTGTAATACAGGGATTTGAACCCACATACTTAATATAATTTCACATTCTTGGATCTCTCCTTTAGTTTTTCTTGATGAATTTTGAATTTTCTAACTCATTACATTAGGTTACTGGTGTATGTGTTTTGTCTCTCAGCCCTGATCTAGGATTAGGTCAAAAGTCTCTGAGTGAAGCATAGATTTATTGGGTTCAATCAGGAAGGATATCTGCAAGCAGTGTAAGAGATGTTTGACTATGTTTATGGCTTGGTTTCTCAAATGAATCTAGTAGTTGTTCTTGTATTTCATGTCTATTTTAGGTATGATGCCCAATGGATAAGGCACTAATCATAAGCTAGTATCCCTTGTGTTGTTACATGTGTTGCATGATTGTTTAAACTCTGCAAGAAACATTAAATAAATACCAATTTTTACTTTCATTTACATTTATGTATTGTCCTACCCAGTGATGGAGGATCAATGAATAATAGGTTCTTGTTTAGTATTCTCTCACTGTAATCTTCTGTTGAAGGATCTAGTAAAGAAATAAGGGGCAGAGTTAGAACTATCAGTCAGAGTTAGTACTATTG
Organism: Chamaecyparis obtusa; assembly: GCA_027943335.1. Classification (NCBI taxonomy): domain Eukaryota; kingdom Viridiplantae; phylum Streptophyta; class Pinopsida; order Cupressales; family Cupressaceae; genus Chamaecyparis; species Chamaecyparis obtusa. The sequence continues at coordinate 260,589 of BSBK01000783.1, forward strand.
GATCAGGTGTACCCACCTTGGTTTCACAGAGCCAGAAGAAGAAGAGGGAAAATCTATCCCTATAGTTAGTCCAGTTGCCTACAGATTGCCCACATTTGGAACTAACCAATCCTTAATATCCACCATAGGCATATTGGTGTCTCTTTGAGTGTAAAATCCTGATCAGGAACCAACAAAATGGTGACTCTACTGGTGAGAACATAAAGAAAACCTATTGAGGAGCTTTGGTTATGGTAACAAATTTTACAATATCATATCTTTTGACCAGATTGGTTTGGCCCATCTGAGTCACCAACAAACTGGTGACTCTGCTAGGGAGAGTCTAGAAAAGAGTCAGATACAAAACAAAGCATTTGCAAATTTTTTTCACGTAGTTGTGAGTGGCGGCTCTGATTTTCTCTTTTTGATCAGTGTTCCTTCTAATAAATAGTGTGTATAGTTTGTGTAGCTTTGTATTGGTTGGAAGAAGAAATAATGAATCATTTTCTTCTGAAGGAGGTGGCGGCTCTACATGATAGAGTTATCTGATGGAGCTATAGGATGAGCTCTAGATCTCCCCTACCTTCCAACCAAAGGTCTTCTGCTGCAAGATTTTCCTAGGTATTTTTCAAGTTTTAAATGTTCCTTATAAAGTGGTCAAGCACTAAAAGAAGGATAAGGTGTGAGTAGAGGTTAGCATACTTCAAGTTTTCAGTCGCAGTTTGGCAAAATTATGTGGAAGTATTGCATTAAGTTTAATGGATAAGTTAAAAAAAGAGCTTGTATTATTAGACTAGGGCATCCTTAAGGATTGCATAAGATTAGTCAGTTTGAAGGTGGGGTGTAGAAAGGATTTATCCATATCCTTATTCTATGATAGATTTTTTGAAGTATATGATGAGTTTTCTAAGGATGTTGAGTTTCTTGAATTTGACTTCATTGGTTTATTCCTAGAACTTTGTTTTCCTGAGTCAACTAGTTGGTCAAATGCCTTGTGGGAAGAGTATTATGGATGTATCAGGGATTGGGTACTTGGTGATGCTGATTTTGAACTTGAGGATGCACTTGGGGCTTCGCTCAGTAGTGCTGATATTGAGAGTGATGAAATTTATGAAGGAGATGTGTCAGGAGTTGACACTCTTTCTTGCAGTCATGAAAGTGATGCCTTTTGTCAATATAGGGCAAAAAGTTTATGCAATCAGTCAGATGAAGAAGAGGACTAGATTGATCAAGGTACTGCTGATGATTGTATGGCAGAAGATGATGTTCTTGAAGACAGCTATTCACTTCACAGTGAACAAATTTTAGATTTATTGTTTTGTGAGTATCTCAGGTATTCAGGGGGTGATGGCTCTGGGTTCTTACATCCAGCACACATTGATTTTGATATGGAATATGAGTCAATAGGATTTGACTTTGACATGTGTGCCTCTGATTCTTTTGTTGCCCCAGCACTACTAGATGGAAACCAGGTATAGTATGATATATCAGATGATGAAGTCATCAGTGTTTGTTCATCTTCAAGTAATGCAAGTGTCTCTGATGTAATTTTGAGTACTGATTGGAAGAGTTGTGTGGATTCTGAATCCTCTTCTGATTTTGAATCTATTGCTAGGCCATGGAAGGATGGTCTATCAGCTACTCAAGCTTCACCATATCATGGATAGGTTGATGTTTCTCTTCCCACCTATCAAAAATCTTTGTTTTTGTCAGATGCTGACATGATGTAGAGTGCTCCTATGTTTAATGATGATGTCCCATGTGATGAGTCCCCTCAGTGTTTGCAGGAAGATCGGTGTATCTTTTCCTTGGAGATGCAAAGTTCTTGTATGAATGGATCTAGTAGCGATTGCAATGACAGTTTGATAGAGCTGGAGTGTTTTTCTTTCCATGTGGATGGTAGAATTCATGGGTTTGTTGACAGGATTGAGGATGGTTCATCTTGTAGCTCCTTTAGCATTTGCTTCTTTGACTGCAACATGCATGTGCCACAGCATTTTCAGAATTGGTATGATTAGCTTTCTAGCCCTCATGAGGAATGTGCCAGCAATCTTTGTTTTAAGCTTTTGAAAAGTGGATATAATTGTGTTCTATCACATGGAAGTAGAATTTTTAGTTTGTCTCTGATGTGTGGAGATGAAAACTACTTGTTTGACAGAGGAAAGTATTAATCATAATTTTGGGGCCTTGAGGCTGATTGTAAATACTATAGATCTTTGTATAGTCTTTTCCTTTTCTGCTGTGTGTTTCCTTTCTTTGTTCGGTTACCAATTTTTGGGTTCCCTATTTTTGTCCAGTGGTTGGTCTACTCTCCCAGTGATTCTAAATCCTTGTCATGCCTGCAAGAGGCACGCATCCGCAACTAGAGCCATTATTAGGCCATTTTTGCAGTCATTGCAAAATCTTTTAAAATGACCTTTTCTCTACAAATTTTGAGGTTGTCCTGCCCGGCTTGCAGTCACAGTTTTAACTTGCAAAGACAATCCTTAGTGTTTCATGCTATGCGTGTCTTTCCCTGTGTGTTTCATGTGTTACCTTGCTTCAGCCCAAGTCACGTTTGCTAATGTGCAAAACCTAGAAAGTTATTCAAATCCTAGGGTCCGTGGGAAGCAAACTTTAAAATTCTACCACAGTGTCAAAAACCCATTGTGTTTTCAAAAAAAATGTTGTTTTTGACCTTTTTGGCCTGCATAAAACCCTCGTTGTTTTTGGCTTCTTTGTTCACCTTTGTGTCATGTTGAAAATTCTATGTGTTTTTGATCTTTCACGAAAATATTATGTTTTCGCCCTTGTGTGTCTTCTTTTCTGCTAGCTCTCCTTATTCATTTGTCTTAACCATGCAAGTGCAATGATGTGGGGCCAGTTCCTTCAAGGCTTCAGATGGGGGTAGATGGCACATTCTTATTGGCTGTCGCATGACTGCATGTCAGACTTTTCTGACATGTGATCATGCGATCGCTCATCATCTATCCATGTGGAACCCGGTTATTCATAGTTGGTGGTGTATTTGCTCAGTGGTCCCGGAGGTGGACATGTGGCAGCCTGTGATTGTCTGTCGTATGGTCACATAGCCCAATTTTTAGCTATGCAATCATGTGACCACTTGCCACGTGTTTTAGGTACCATCGGCAGAGTGGTGATGGTTGTAGTTTGGTGGCGTGACATGTGGCAATTTTCTTTTGGCGGGTGGTGATGTGGTGGCTTTGGGTCGACTGTCACATGATTGCATAGCCTAGTTTTTGGCTATGCAATCATGCGATCGGTTAACACGTGCCCATTGACAATGCGATACCGGTTGCGGTGGCGGTCTGCGGGTGGTCGCATGTTCGCATAGCCCATTTCCAAGCTATGTGATCATGTGATAGGGTGCCATGTGTCTTTGGGGCCCATTTGTATTTGTTGGTGGTCTAGCCGGTAGCTGGGGTCGTGGCGGTCTCTGATTGGCCTGTGTTGGCAGGATGGTGGATTTGGAACACGGGCCCAGGTAGGATTTTTTGACGGTGATTTGACGGTCGGCGAGGTACATGTTAGCGGCTTGTCGCATGTTCGTGTGAGCTAGTTTTTTGGCTTGCGAACATGTGACATGCCCTTTTGTGGCAACAATATGGCATCGATGGTTATGCAAAAGGAAAGTGGTTAGTAGGCTGTCGCATGTTTGCATAACCCATTTTCGGGTTATGCGATCATGCAACCAAGCATATTTTGGAGCCCGTTTCTTGTGGCAGTGAGAGATATGACTACGCAGTTGTGCGAATGGAGGCGAATGGTTAAAAGACTTAATGCTCACGTAATGCATGTGACCGTTTGAGCTTGTTGAGTGTTCTCAGTGGTAGGAGGTACCAAATTCATTTTTGAGTGGCTGGATTGGGTAGAGTGGATTGTCAATTGCTGCAGCTTAACCCCTGTCATGTCTATGTATAAAAGGAATTTTGTAATCTTTTTGAGAGGCTAGCTGGAATTTCTTGACACAAGAAGCTAAAAAGCCAAGTGTGTATTCTCAGTCTACGTTGTAATATTTTTGCTTCTATATCAATACTAGGAAGAAGACTTATGTATCTTTTACATATTGTCTATGGTATCACTGAATCAGTTTGTAATACAGGGATTTGAACCCACATACTTAATATAGTTTCACATTCTTGGATCTCTCCTTCAATTGTTCTTGATGAATTTTGAGTTTTCTAACTCATTGCATTAGGTTACTGGTGTATGTGTTTTGTCTCTCAGCCTTGATCTAGGATTAGGTTAAAAGCCTCTGAGTGAAGCATAGATTTATTGGATTCAATCAGGAAGGATATCTGTAAGCAGTGTAAGAGATGTTTAACTATGTTTATGGCTTGGTTTCTCAAATGAATCTAGTAGTTGTTCTTGTATTTCATGTCTGCTTTAGGTATGATGGCCAATGGATAAGGCACTAATCATAAGCTAGTATCCCTTGTGCTGTTACATGTGTTGCATGATTGTTTACACTCTGCAAGAAACATTAAATCAATACCAATTTTTACTTTCATTTACATTGATGTATTGTCCTACCCAGTGATGGAGGATTAATGAACAATAGGTTCTTATTTAGTATTCTCTCACTGTAATCATTTGTTGAAGGATCCAATAAAGAAATAAGGGGCAGAGTTAGAACTATTAGTCAGAATTAGTACTATTTGATCATGTGTACTCACCTTGGTTTCATAGAGCCAGAAGCAGAAGAGGGAAAATCCATCCCTATAGTTGGTCCAGTTGCCTATAGATTTCCCACATTTGGAACTAACCAATCCTTAATATCCACCATAGGCATATTGGTGTCTCTTTGAGTGTAAACTCTTGATCAGGAACCAACAAAATGGTAACTCTACTAGGGAGAACATAAAGAAAACCTATTGAGGAGCTCTAGTTATGGTAACAAATTTTACAATATCATATCTTTTGACCAGATTGGTTTGGCCCATCCAAGTCACCAATAAAATGGTGACTCTACTGGGGAGAGTCTAGAAGAGTTAGATACAAAACAAAGTATTTGAAAAAAAAATTCACCTAGTTGTGAGTGGCGGCTCTGATTTTCTCTATTTGATTAGTGTTCCTTCTGATAAACAATGTGTATACTTGGTGTAGCTTTGTGTTGGTTGGAAGAAGAAATAATGAATGATTTTCCTCTCAAGGAGGTGGCGGATCTGACTGACAAAGTTATCTGATGGAGCTATAGGATGAGCTCTAGATCTGCCCTACCGTCCAGCCAAAGGTCTTCTGCTGTAAGATTTTCTCAGGTATTTTTCAAGTTTTAAATGTTCCTTATAAATTGGTCAAGCACTAAAAGAAGGATAAGGTGTGAGCAGAGGTTAGCATACTTCAAGTTTTCAATTGCAGTTTGACAAAATTATGTGGAAGTATTGCATTAAGTTTAATGGATAAGTTGAATAAGGAGCTTGCATTATTAGACTAGGGCATCCTTAGGGATTGCATAAGATTAGTCAGTTTGAAGGTGGGGTGTAGAAAGGATTTATCCATATCCTTATTCTATGATAGATTTTGTGAAGTATATGATGAGCTTCTTGAGGATGTTGAGTTTCCTAAATTTGACTTCATTGGTTTATTCCTGAAACTTTATTTTCCTGAGTCAACTAGTTGGTCAAATGCCTTGTGGGAAGAGTATTATGGATGTATCAGGGATTGGGTACTTGGTGATGTTGATTTTGAACTTGAGGATGCACTTGGGGCTTTGCTCAGTACTACTGATATTAAGAGTGATAAAATTTATGAAGGAGATGTGTCAGGAGTTGACACTCTTTCTTGCAGTCATGAAGGTGATGCCTTTTCTCAATATGGGGCAGAATTTTTATGCAATCAGTCAGATGAAGAAGAGGACTAGATTGATCAAGGTACTGCTATTGATTGTATGGTAGAAGATGATGTTCTTGAGGATAGTTGTTCACTTCACAGTGAACAAATTTTAGATTTATTGTCTTGTGAGTATCTCAGGTATTCAGGGGGTGATGGATCTGGGTTCTTACATACAACACAGATTGATTTTGATATGGAACATGAGTCAATAGGATTTGACTTTGACATGTGTGCCTCTGATTCTTTTGTTGCCCCAACACTATTAGATGGAAACTAGGTACAGTATGATATATTAGATGATGAAGTCATCAGTGTTTGTTCATCTTCAAGTAATGCAAGTGTTCCTGATGTGGTTTTGAGTACTGATTGGAAGAGTTGTGTAGATTATGAATCCTCTTCTGATTTTGAATTTGTTGCTAGGCCATGGAAGGATGGTCTCTCAGCTACTCAAGCTTCACCATCTCATGGACAGGTTGATGTTTCTCTTCCTCTATATTAAAAATCTTTGATTTTCTCAGATGCTGACATGATGCAGCGTGCTCCTATGTTTAATGATGATGTCCCATGTGATGAGTCCCCTCAGTGTTTGCATTAAGACTGCTGTATCTTCTCCTTGGAGATGCAAATTTCTGGTATGAATAGATCCAGTAGCGATTGCAATGACAGTTTGATAGAGCTGGAGTGTTTTTCTTTCCATGTGGATGGTAGAATTCATGGGTTTGTTGACAGGATTGAGGATGGTTCATCTTGTAGCTCCTTTAGCATTTCCTTCTTTGACTACAACATGCATGTGCCATAGCATTTTCAGAATTAGTATGATTAGCTTTCTAGCCCTCATGAGGAATGTGCCAGCAATCTTTGTTTTAAGCTTTTGAAAAGTGGATATAATTATGTTCTGTCACATGGAATCAGAATTTTTAGTTTGTCTCTAATGTGTGGAGGTGAAAACTACTTGTTTGACATAGGCAAGTATTGGTCATAATTTTGGGGCCTTGAGGCTGGTTGTAAATACTGTAGATCTTTGTATAGTCTTTCCCTTTTCTGTTGTGTGTTTCCTTTCTTTGTTCGTTTGCCAATTTTTGGGTTCCCTATTTTTGTCCAGTGGTTGGTCTGCTCGCCCAGTGATTCTAAATCCTTGCCATGCCTATAGGAGGCATGCATCCCCAACTACAGCCACTGTTAGGCCATTTTTTCAGTCATTGCAAAATCTTTTAAAATAGCTTTTTCTCTACAAATTTTGAGGTTGTCCTACCCGGCTTGCAGTCATAGTTTTAACTTGCAAAGACAATCCTTAGTGTTTCATGTTGTGCATGTCTTGCCCTATATGTTTCATGTGTTACCTTGCTTCAGCCCAAGTCACGTCTACTAATGTGAAAAACCCAGAAAGTTATTCGAATCTTAGGATTTGCGGGAAGAAAACTTTAAAATTCTACCACAGTGTCAAATTCTTATTGGTTGTCACATTCTTATTGGTTGTCACATGGCTGCATGTCAAACTTTTCTAACATGCGATCATGTGACCGTTTGCCATCTGTCTGCATGGGTCCCAATTATTCGTAGTTGGTGGCGTATTTGCTCAGTGGTCCTGGAGGTGGACATGTGGCAACCTGTGATTAGCTATCTCATGGTCGCATAGCCTAGTTTTTGGCTATGCAATCATGCGACCACTTGCCATGTGTCCTGGGGCCCATCGGTAGAGTGGTGCTAGTTGCAGTTTGGTGGCGTGACATGTGGTAGTTTTCTTTTGGCGGGTAGTGATGTGGCAGCTTTGGGTTGGTTGTCGCATGATCGCATAGCCTAGTTTTTAGCTATGCGATCATGCGATCGGTTAACATGTGCCCATTGGCAGTGTGGTACCAGTTGCGGTGGCAGTTGCGGTGGCGGTCTACGGGTGGTCGCATGTTTGCATAGCCCATTTCTGGGCTATGTAATCATGTGACAGGGTGCCACGTGTCCCTGGGGCCCATCTGTATTTATTGGTGGGCTAGCTGGTAGGTGGGGTCATGGCGGTCTCTGGCCCATGCTGGCACGATGGTGGATTTGGAACGTGGGCCCAGGTAGGATTTTTTGGTGGTGATTTGACACCTGATGAGGTGCATGTTAGCGGCTTGTCGCATGTTCACGTGAGCCAGTTTTCCAGCTTGCGAACATGCGACATGCCCTTTTGTGGCAACAGTCTGGCATCGATGGTTATGCAAAAGGCAAGTGGTTAGCAGGCTGTCGCATGTTCGCATAACCCATTTTTGGGTTATGCGATCATGCGACCAAGCATATTTTGGAGCCCGTTTCCTATGGCAGTGAGAGATGTGACTGCATAGTTGCGTGACTGAAGGTGAATGGTTAAAAGACTTAATGCCTGCGCAATGCATGTGACCGTTTGAGATTGTTGATTGTTTTTGGTGGTAGGAGGTACCAAATTTATTTTTGAGTGGCTGGAGTGGGCAGAGTGGACTGTTAATTGATGTGGCTTAACCCCTATCATGTCTATGTTTATTTCTTGGTGGGGTTAGGTGATTTTGAAATTTTGAATTCGAAATGATCATGCTTGCTTTGTAGCCTTGGTATAAAGGGAATTTTGTAATCTTTTTGAGAGGCTTGCAGGACTTTCTTGACACAGGAAGCTGAAAAGCCAAGTGTGTATCCTCAGTCTAGGTTGTAACATTTTTGCTTCTATATCAATAGTAGGCAGAAGAATTATGTATCTTTTGCATATTGTCTATGTTATCACTGAATCAGTTTGTAATACAGGGATTTGAACCCACATACTTAATATAGTTTCACATTCTTGGATCTCTCCTTTAGTTGTTCTTGATGAATTTTGATTTTTCTAACTCATTACATTAGGTTACTGGTGTATGTGTTTTGTCTCTCAACCCTGATCTAGGATTAGGTTAAAAGCCTCTGAGTGAAGCATAGATTTATTGGGTTCAATCAGGAAGGATATCTGTAAGCAGTGTAAGAGATGTTTGACTATGTTTATGGCTTGGTTTCTTAGATGAATCTAGTAGTTGTTCTTGTATTTCATGTCTACTTTGGGTATGATGCCCAATTGATAAGGCACTGATCATAAGCTAGTATCCCTTGTGTTGTTACATGTGTTGCATGATTGTTTACACTCTGCAAGAAAAATTAAATCAATACCAGTTTTTACTTTCATTTACATTTATGTATTATCCTACCCAGTGATGGAAGATCAAAGAACAATAGGTTCTTGTTTAGTATTCTCTCCCTGTAATCATTTGTTGAAGGATCCAATAAAGAAATAAGGGGTAGAGTTAGAACTATTAGTCAGAGTTAGTACTATTGGATCAGGTGTACCCACCTTGGTTTCACAGAGCCAGAAGTAGAAGAGGGAAAATCCATCCCTATAGCTGGTCCAATTGCCTATAGATTGCCCACATTTGGAACTAACCAATCCTTAATATCCATCATAGGCATATTGGTGTCTCTTTGAGTGTAAACTCCTGATCAGGAACCAACAGAATGCACAATTACTTGTTCCTTTCTCCTACAAAACTGTCATCTTAATTTATTTTGAGATTGATGCTAAGATGTTACAAGTGGAGATTGATGATTACATGATTAAAAATGTATGAATATCTATTACATCTATTTATTTTGAATCCATATCACATCTTTTGAATGAATTAACAATACTTATTGATTATAAAATGTTTGTGAAAACTGCTACCTTTTTAGGCCAAATCTCTTATTACTGGAGCTAGTCCATATCCTTGAGACATTGACTAATCTCAATTTTGGTAGACTGCAATCTCAATTGGGGCATTCTTATGATGGAAATGGGACATATAAGAGAACTAGTAGCTACACGTTGAAGTTTGGATACGAATATGGATATGGCTATGGCTTTTTCTATATGGATATAGTATTTTTCATATGGATATGGATATGACATTTTGATTGAAAATGAGGAAAGTTAAGAAAACTTATAATCTTATTCACCCCTTTGAATCAATAGTTGAAACAATTGAGAAGGAAAAGAGCTTGAAAATACCCAAAACAAGGCTCACCACAAGGTTAGGTACCAAGACACCCTAGTTGTGTGGATTTGATTCCAACCTAAGATTACATAAAACCCCTCATAAAATTTCAAAACAATAATAATACAGTCTTCATTCATAGTCACTGTCACTATTCCTCAAATTAGTGATTAGAATAGGCAATTAAAATGTCCCTCAAATCATTAATCAGTTGATTATTATATAAGTCACAAAGACACTCTTATAATAGTCATCAAGAGATAATAGAGGTCATGCATGCATGATTGTAAAGCATAATGAATAAAGAACATGCATTGTTATGAAGGCTCATAGCCACAGTAAGGAATGATGTCATAAAAATCAAAAGAGATTATTGTTAGTTTATTTTCCAAGTTATTAAAATGATATGCATACAACTTCACATAAACTTAATAAATGATAGTTGTGGGATTGATTATTGAACAATTAAATATTAATTAAGAAATTAACTAATAGATAAAGGATACTTAACCTCTAGGAACTATACAAATGAATAAATCTAATGTTATATTTGTTAAAAACATATAAAAAATTCATATGATAAATTTTAATCTAAACTCCATGATTTGATCCAATCCAATGATCACAATTCAAAGCCTCAAATTATTTGTTTAAGCCTTTTGTTTTCTTATTTTTAGGAATAAAGATAAGAAGTTCTAATGTATGTCAATAAGAGCAAAAAAGAAGTTAAATGCAAGAAAGAGTTAATAGCCACTTTAATAGTTTTAGACATTTTCTAGAAATTAGTGTATATTATACGGTGTACATCTTTGAGAAGAAAGGGTAGAGCTCAGTCGAAGTCAGCAATGGAAGCATTCATTTTTGGGCTATTTCAAAATATATTATTTTTATCTATCAGTGGAAAGTGCATGACAATAAATAAATTAATTGCTAGACATAGGAGTGCAATTTAGATTGAGTTTTATTCAACATGTGTTGTCTCATTCATTATAATATGGATACTTGTCAAGATCTCTTTTGATCTTCTTGTAGTGTTTCTTTATTTTTGAGCACACAAGGTCCAACACAGTGGGGGGAGTTGAATAAATTATATGATAAAACCTTGAATTTTTTACCACTTCGAATGTCAAAATATTTACTTCATGAATCAACAACAATGTAACAATGAAAGAATAATGAATTCTAAACAATTACACAAGTGAACACTAGATTTATATGGAAAACCTAGCTAGGGAAGAACCATAGTGAGAAAAGCCACAATATAGAATAATTTACATAAATTATTTTACATCTAAAACACAAGGAAGAAACCATTCCCTAAAATAATGGCTTTATGGTTATACCAAAGATATTTTAGTACTCAATTTTACTGATAAAATTTAGATGAGGCTACAACCTTAAAATATTACATCAAAATATTACATGAAGAAAAAAAAAATATCCACCACAACAAATGTGTACCATTAGCAGCCTTTATCACACTATTTGAAACTTCAAACACTTTTGAATGTAGATACCTTCAGCTCATTTATTTCAATAATCATTTGGCATTTTTCTCACACACTTCACAATCGAACGCACTTCCAAAAATTTCTCACATTCTAAATGATTTGATCTTTCATTATATCCTTTGTATGCTCAAACAAAATTTTCCAAGTCAGCCACATTAAAATGTATGAACATGAAATGTAAGATGACCAAATATGTTGGCCCCAAAAACTTATATGATGAAGGGAAAGTGAAAGATAACCAACCCTAGAGATAAATGAAGCCCAAAACATATTGACACACTTCTCAAAGCTATTGTAAACTTCAAAATAGATCTACAATTAGTTTAGTTCATGCAAACTAACCTCTTATCCTCTTAATTATTTAGTTCAATCATCAAAAAATACCAGAACGGAATAAAGATGTCATCTTGACCATAAAGGAATATCATATGATATTAAACATTCCTTCAACACCATCAACACACTGTCACATTAATTACGCTAGCACAAACATATTGAAACTAAGAATTCTATCACCATATGCAACTAATCAGCTAGTCTTTGAGATACCTATCAATTAGAGTCATAGTTGTTGTTGTTAAGTTGAGGATATAAAACTTGAAGGGAAGTAATTTGCAAAAAATATGAGAATATTCCCCAAGTTGTAAGAGGAAATTCTAAAATTCTTAGAAATGTAGAGCATTCTAGTTTCTTCTTAAAACCCATTACGCTATCAACAACCTAGTTCGGTGCTCAATCATCTCTAAATTTTCAACAAAATAAATCATGAAATGAAATTTTTGATATATATTATCTTCTAAGATCTATGAGAAAAACTTCCAAACCACATTAAGATATCTCCAAGAAAAGAGAAACAGAGAAAATCCATGAGCTGGACAAAGAAATGCCTAGTTTGACACCAGTCAAATGGAAATTGGTTTGCTTCAAGGATGAAGATTTTTGGTGATGAAGTATGTAAGGGGGGAGCATTTATGAAGTGTTTATGCAGTTTTTTTAATTTGGGAATGAGTTTAGAGGACTGGTTCAACAGACCCTTGGAAGTGGGCCTCTAGGAGTGAGGGTTTAGTGGCTAAGGCCATAGGTGAAGGGTGGAGACTTGATTTATTGAACTAGTCCTCCTAGGGCATCGCACGACTTCCATCTCCCATCTTTTTGATGATCCAAACCCGCATGATCACAAAGAGCATCGTACAGCTAGCAGATACCCATGGTGGAGGTGCAGGTTATGCCTCATAGTTTAGATAACCATGGTATCAGGCCTAAGGAGTAAGACTTGAGCCTACCTAAATCTATCAATTTCTCGGTCCCAAACCTTTGCACCAATGCATGCCAATCCACTATTACTTCAAAATTTGTAGGAAATGGTTTCAATTTTATTGATTATAGCCAAAAATTACATCTAAATCCAATGATGGGAGCTTTTAATGGAGAGTAATTCATGACATACTTGAGTCTTAAACCTATTCCAGCTTCTAGCTATTCCTCCTTCGCATGTGCTGCAATTAGCTAATAATGAAATGAGGTTTGAAACTTTTTTTTTTTACTTTAAGTGCCCGTGTTGGTCAAAATTTTGACCACCATGGTGTTCGTCGAACTTTTGACCAACACGGGGATGTATTAAAAAAAACAAAAAAAATTCTTCTATAATCTGACCAACCTAAACCTTTTTATTTGATGGTCTAATTGTTTAGTCAAAAAATAAGGTCAAATGTACTAGTGTGTGTGTGTGTGTGTGCATGCGCATATATATACATGTGTGTGTACACTTCCAAAAAGTTAAACTTGGTTTTGAAGATGCTCGAAAAAATAAAAGAAATGAAGTAGATAATAAAAATGAACTTGAACACAAGATTGTCTTGTGTTTTAACTCTACATCTCATGGATTGCACAAAAGTATAGGAACTATCCTCCACTCGAGTCACTCCTTCTAATGTTGTTAAATGAAATATAATATGTCAAACTAGTGGCATGATGTTACGTAATAATAATTTGGTAGAAGAAAATAGATATCATAAGGATAGGATAATAGAAGATAGATAAAATGAAATAAAATGTCTCAACTTATAATTTTTTTATGGGGGGAATCCATGACTAGGATTCAATGATTAATGAATGGCTAAGAATGATTGAGAGAGATATCATGGATTGGTAACTTAGCCTTATGACAAGTTTCACAATAAGAATAATTGTGTAATGGCTAAATGTTATCACACATATCTGAGCACATATTTGGAAGATCAAGAAAGAGACTTATCTATTGTATGTGTAAGAGATAGGGTGGCTTCAAAATGTGACTTGTCTATGAAAGTGACAAAAAAAAAGGAAAGAGAAGAAAAAAATATTAAAAAAAAAAGAAAAAAAAAAGTTATTTCACTTACCAAGGTGCATACGTGGAAAAGATAAATAAAGTAAAAATATAAATATTAAAAAAATAAAAATTTCATTTATCGACATGTGTAGGTGGTATTTAAAAATTTGTAAAAATTTCTTGCATTTAATATTTGTAGCTAAGTAGTTACACCTTTCTATTTTTCTTATTACCAACAAAGGCAATGTAATTTTCTATTTGGCCCACATGGTGGTGCTTAATATTAATTTTGTGGGTATTTAATATTCGTATCAAGGTAGTTGAATCTATCTTTTATCCCACATTGGTTGTGTTATAATATCTTGGATGGAAAATGCCTATATAAGGAAGGCATATTAGCATTCATAACCAAGTGCTCAAGTTGTAGAAGCTCTTGGAGTTCAAGCTCTCACATTAAAGTGCTCAAATTGGAAGGTCTCAAGTTGTAGGATCTTGTATTGGGGAAGAAGCTCTCAAGTTGAAGCTCTAGATTGTAAACTCAGAGGATGTAAGATCTCTCATGTTGTAGATCTCATAGTTGGAAAAAGCTCTCATATTGTAAGATCTCTCCAGTTGTAATTATTTTCAAGTATTAATGTATGCTTTGTGAAGTTTTTTTTTTTTCTCTTTCTCTCCATGTTTTTATATTTTTAGTTATGAGTTGGTAAGGGTGTTGTGGCCCTTCATCAGTGGTATCAGAGTAGGAGTTCTTGTGCGTGTAGACAAATTGTCGAGCATGAGACAGTTTAAACCAGGACCTTGTATTGGGTGAAGTTTTTCTTAAGAGGATGTGAGTATGGAGAAGAGAAATAAGAAGATGACTTTTGTAATTGGATGGATTCTTAGAATCCCTAGACTTGAGAAAATTAGAGAGAGATATCAATAAGAGACAAGAGTTGCAATACTGGATTTGAAGAAGTAAGTGGCTAAATTAGAAGTGGAGCTGAAGAAGAGAAGAGCGATTCAAAGAGATGATGGAAATTTTTTGGATGGAGGAAAGAAAGAAGATCAAGTGGAGTATCACGCAAGAAGTACAAAAGAAGAGGAAGAGCATGAACATGAACATGAAAATATTTATGAACTTAAAGTTAATGAAAATGATTTATTAATGAAGATTGCAGCAGTAGAGGAAGAGTGGAATACCTTGGTTGGAGGTCAAAGGAAATAAGTTGTTACATGCCTTGTTGAAGACACAAAAGAAGAAAACAAAGATGAATATATGAAAAAGGTAAATTTTTATGAATCATGGGATGCTAACTTTGAGATGGATTTGAAAGATAATGATAATGGTTTATATGAGAACCTTGCAAGTGATGTTTGGTATGCAATAGAATATTTGTATGGTGTTCTAGAGTTTATTACAGATATATTAGATCTTAAAAGTTTGGAAGAGAATGAGAGTTACAGATGGATAAAGTTGATTATAGATGAGTATTGTCAGCAGCAGATACTTGTTTGAGAAAGGTGTTGGAAGAGAAGAAAAAAAAATATCAGCATCGGTTACTTGATTTTGTGAATCCATATGGCTACTTGATTTTGTGAATCCATATTCAGAAAAGTTTTTCTACCTTCGGTGTCTAATGGAAGAGCATCTTGCATCAAAAAATAAAAAGAGGGCATGACAAAAAAAAATGGAGGAGAGAGAAAGTGACCAAAAAAAAAAAAAAAGAGAAGAAAAAAAAAGTTATTTTGTTTACCAAGGTGCATAGGTGGGAAAGATAAATAAACTAAAAGTATAAATATTAAAAATATATATATATATTTCATTTATCGAAGTGTGTAGGTGGCATTTTAGAAATTTGTAAATTTTTTTTGCATTTAATATTTTTTGCAAGGTAGTTACACCTTTCTATTTTTCTTATTGGTCACAAAGGCAACGTAATTTTGTAATTGGCTCATATGGTGGTGCTTAATATTAATTGGGTGAGTATTTAATATTTGTATCCAAGTAGTTGCGTCTATTTTTTATCCCACATTGGTTGTGTTATAATATCTTGGATGGTAAATACCTATATAAAGAAGACAGATTAGCATTCATCTGCAAGTGCTCAAGTTGTAGAAGCTCTTGGAGTTCAAGCTCTCACATTGAAGTGCTCAAGTTGGAAGATCTCAAGTTGTAGGATCTTGTATTGGGGAATAAGCTCTCAAGTTGAAACTTTTGATTGTAAGCTCTTGGATTGTAAGCTTGGAGGATGTAAGATCTCTCATGTTGTAGATCTCATATTTGAAAAAAGCTCTTATGGTGTAAGATCTCTCAAGTTGTAATTATTTTCAAGTATTAATGTATGTTTTGTGAAGTTTTTTTTTTTTTCTCTTTCTCTCCATGTTGTTATATTTTTTTTATGAGTTGGTAAGGGTGGTGTAGCCATTCATCAGTGGTATCAGAGCAGGAGTTTCTGTGCATGTAGACAGATCACCGAGCATGAGGCAGTTTGCACCAAGACCTTGTATTGGGTGAAATTTTTCTTAACAAGACGTGAGTATGGAGAAGAGAAAGAAGAAGATGACTTTTGTGATTGGATGGATTCTTATAATCCCTAGGTTTGATAAAATTAGAGAGAGATATCAAGAAGAGACAAGAGTTGCAATACTGGATTTGACGAAGTAAGTGGTTGAATTAGAAGTGGAGCTGAAGAAGAGAAGATCGATTCAAAGAGATGATGGAAATTCTTTGGATGGAGGAAAGAAAGAAGATCAAGTGGAGTATCATGCAAGTAGTACAAAAGAAGAGGAAGAGCATGAACATGAAAATATTTATGAATTTAAAGCTGATGAAGATGGTTTAATAATGAAGATTGTAGTAGTAGAGGAAGAGTGGAATATATTGGTTGGAGGTCAAAGGAAATAAATTGTTACATGCTTTGTTGAAGACACAAAAGAAGAAAATAAAGATGAAGATATAAAAAATGTAAATTTTTACGAATCATGGGATGCTAACTTTGAGATGGATTTGAAAAATAATGATAATGGTTTATATGAGAACCTTGCAAGTGATGTTTGATATGCAATAGAATATTTGTATGGTGTTCCAGAGTTTATTACAGATGCATTAGATCCTACAAGTTTGGAATAGAATGAGAATTACAGATGGATGAAGTTGATTATAGAAGAGTATTGTCAGTAGTGGATACTTGTTGGAAAAAGGTGTTGGAAGAGAAGAACAAAAAATATCAACATCGACTATTTGATTTTGTGAATCAATATGGCTACTTGATTTTGTGAATCTGTATTCAAAAAAAATTTCCTACCTTGGGTGTCTAATGCAGGACCATCTTTCATCACAAAATAAAAAGGGGGCATAACAAAAAAAAATGGAGGAGAGAGAAAGTGACAAAAAAAAAGAGAAGGAAAAAAAAAAGTTATTTCGTTTACCAAGATGCATAAGTGGGAAAATTAAATAAAGTAAAAATATAAATATTAAAATATATATATATATATATATATATATATATATATATATATATATATATATATATATATATATATATATATATATATATATATATATATATATATATATATATATATATATATATATATATATATATATTTCATTTATCGAGGTGTGTAGGTGGCATTTTAAAAATTTGTAAAAGGTTCTTGCATTTAATATTTGTAGCTTGGTAGTTACACCTTTCTATTTTTCTTATTAGCCACAAAGGCAATATAATTTTTTAATTGGCTCACATGGTGGTGCTTAATATTAATTAGGTGGGTATTTAATATTTGTATCAATGTAGTTGCATCTATCTTTTATCCCACATTGGCTGTGTTATAATATCTTGGATGGTAAATGCCTATATAAAGAAGGCATATTAGCATTCATAAACAAGTGCTCAAGTTGTAGAAGTTCTTAGACTTCAAGCTCTCACATTGAAGTGCTCAAGTTGGAAGCTCTCAAGTTGTAAGATCTTGTATTGGGGAAGAATCTCTCAAGTTGAAGTGCTTGATTGTAAGCTCTTGGATTGTAAGCTTGGAGGATGTAAGATCTCTCATGTTGTAGATCTCATATTTGGAAAAAGCTCTCATGTTGTAAGATCTCTCAAGTTGTAATTATTTTCAAGTATTAATGTATGTTTTGTGAAAAAAAAAATTTCTCTTTCTCTCCATGTTGTTATATTTTTGGTTATGAGTTGGTAAGGGTGGTGTGGCCCTTCATCAATGGTATTAGAGCAAGAGTTCCTATGTGTGTAGATAGATCGCTGAGCGTGAGATAGTTTACACCAAGACCTTGGGTTGGGTGAAGTTTATCTTAAGAGGACATGAGTACAGAGAAGAAAAAGAAGAAGATGATTTTCGTGATTGGATGGATTTTTAGAATCCCTAGACTTGAAAAAATTAGAGAAATATATCAAGAAGAGACAAGAGTTGCAATACTAGATTTGAAGAAGTAAGTGGCTGAATTAGAAGTGGAGCTAAAGAAGAGAAGAGCGATTCAAAGAGATGATGAAAATTCTTTGGATAGAGGAAAGAAAGAAGATTAACTGAAGTATCACGCAAACAGTAAAAAAGAAGAGGAAGAGCATGCACATGGAAATATTTATGAACATAAAGTTGATGAAGATGATTTATTAATGAAGATTGCAACAGTAGAGGAAGAGTGGAATACCTTGATTGGAGGTCAAAGGAAAGAAGTTGTTACATGCCTTGTTGAAGACACGAAAGAAGAAAACAAAGATGAAGATATGAAAAATGTAAATTTTTACGAATCATGGGATGCTAACTTTGAGATGGATTTGAAAGATAATGATAATGGTTTATATGGGAACCTTGCAAATGATGTTTGGTATGTAATAGAATATTTGTATGGTGTTCCAAAGTTTATTACAGATGCATTAGATCCTACAAGTTTGGAAGAGAATGAGAGTTACAGATAGATGAAGTTGATTATAGATGAGTATTGTCAGCAGCGGATACTTGTTTGAGAAAGGTGTTGGAAGAAAAGGAAAAAAAAAATATCAGCATCGGCTACTTGTTTTTGTGAATCCATATGGCTACTTGATTTTGTAAATCCATATTTAGAAAAGTTTTCCTACTTTGGGTGTCTAATGCAAGAGCATCTTACATCACAAAATAAAAAGGGGGCATGACAAAAAAAATGGAGAGAAAAAGTTACAAAAAAAAGGAGAAAAAAAAATTAAAAAAAGTTATTTCGTTTACCAAGGTGCATAGGTGGGAAAGATAAATAAACTAAAAATATAAATATAATAAAAAATAAAAAAAACATTTCATTTATCGAGGTGTATAGGTGGCATTTTAGAAATTTGTAAAAAAAATTTGAATCTAATATTTGTAGGTAGGTAGTTACACCTTACTATTTTTTTTATTGACCACAAAGGCAATGTAATTTTCTAATTGGCCCACATGGTGGTGTTTCATATTAATTAGGTGGGTATTTAATCTTTGTATCAAGGTAGTTGCATCTATCTTTTATCCCACATTGGTTGTGTTATAATATCTTGGATGGTAAATGCCTATATAAAGAAGACATATTAGCATTCATAAGTAGGTGCTCAAGTTGTAGATGCTCTTGGAGTTCAAGCTCTCACATTGAAGTGCTCAAGTTGGAAGATCTCAAGTTGTAGGATCTTGTATTGGGGAGGAAGCTCTCAAGTTGAAACTCTTGATTGTAAGCTCTTGGATTGTAATCTTGGAGGATGTAAGATCTCTCATGTTGTAGATCTCATATTTGGAAAAAGCTCGCATGTTGTAAGATCTCTAAAGTTGTAATTATTTTCAAGTATTAATGTTTACTTTGTGAAGCATTTTTTTTTCACTTTCTCTCCACGTTGTTATATTTTTTGTTATGAGTTAGTAAAGGTGGTGCGACCCTTCATCAGTGGTATCAGAGCAGGAGTTCCTATGCGTGTAGATAGATCATCGAGCCTGAGGCAGTTTGCACCAAGACTTTGGGTTAGGTGAAGTTTTTCTTAAGAGGACGTGAGTATGGAGAAGAGAAAGAAGAAGATAACTTTTGTGATTGGATAGATTCTTAGAATCCCTAGACTTGAGTAAATTAGAGAGAGATATCAAGAAGAGAAAAGAGTTACAATACTGAATTTGAAGAAGTAAGTGGCTGAATTAGAAGTGGAGCTGAAGAAGAGAAGAGTGATTCAAAGAGATGATGGAAATTCTTTGGATGGACAAAAGAAAGAAGATCAAGTGGAGTATCATGCAAGCAGTACAAAAGAAGAGGAAGAGCATGAACATCAAAATATTTATGAACTTAAAGTTGATGAAGCTAATTTATTAATGAAGATTGCAGTAGTAGAGGAAGAGTGGAATACCTTGGTTGGAGGTCAAAAGAAAGAAGTTGTTACATTCCTTGTTGAAGACACGAAAAAAGAAAATAAAGATGAAGATATGAAAAATATAAATTTTTACGAATCATGAGATGCTAACTTTGAGATGTTTTTGAAAGATAATGATAATAGTTTATATGAGAACCTTGCAAGTGATGTTTGGTATGCAATAGAATATTTGTATGGTGTTCTAGAGTTTATTACAGATGCATTAGATCCTACAAGTTTGGAAGAGAATGAGAGTTATAGATGGATGAAGTTGATTATAGATGAGTATTGTCAGTAGCGGATACTTGTTCCAGAAAGGTGTTGGAAGAGAATAAAAATAAAATATCACCATCAGCTACTTGATTTTGTGAATCCATATGGCTACTTGATTTCGTGAATCCACATTCAGAAAAGTTTTCCTATCTTGGGTGTCTAATGCAGGAGCATCTTGCATCACAAAATAAAAAGGGGACATGACAAAAACAAAATGGAGGAGAGATAAAGTGACAAAAAAAAAAGAGAAAAAAATCAAAAAATAAATAGAAGAAAAAAAAAATTATTTCATTTACCAAGGTGCATAGGTGGGAAAGATAAATAAAGTAAAAATATTAATATTAAAAAATAAATAAAAAATCATTTATCGAGGTGTGTAGGTGGCATTTTAGAAATTTGTAAAAAATTTTTGCATTTAATATTTGTAGCTAAGTAGTTACACCTTTCTATTTTTCTTATTGGCCACAAAATCAATGTATTTTTCTAATTGGCCCACATGGTGGTGCTTAATATTAATTGAGTCAGTATTTAATATTTGTATCAAGGTAGTTGCATCTATCTTTTATCCCACATTGTTTGTGTTGTAATATCTTGGGTGGTGAATGCCTATATAAAGAAGGCATAGGAGCATTCATAAGCAAGTGCTCAAGTTGTAGAAGCTCTTGGAGTTCAAGCTCTCACATTGAAGTGTTCAAGTTGGAAGCTCTCAAGTTGTAAGATCTTGTATTGGGGAAGAAGCTCTCAAATTGAAGCTCTTGATTGTAAGTTTGGAGGATGTAAGATCTCTCATGTTGTAGATCTCATATTTGGAAGAAGCTCTTATGTTGTAAGATCACTCAAGTTGTAATTATTTTCAAGTATTAATGTATGCTTTGTGAAGCATTTTGTCTTCTTTTTCTCTCCATGTTGTTATGTTTTTGGTTATGAGTTGGTAAGGATGGTGTGGCCCTTCATCAAATATGCATTTAGGAGGTAAGGTGGCTATAAAGTGATGTTACATGCTCACACATGTGTGGTCAAAAGGAGGGTAGGGACAATTGTCAAATGATAAAAAGTTAAGATCTTGAACCAATAGATAGGTTACAAGACTAGGATTGAGTACCAAAGGTTGAAGGTGAGGTAAAAGTAAATAATAGGAAAGATGGTATTGAAGGTTAATTAACCAAAATCAAATAATTAATATATAATTAATTGATTTAGTTGAAGGATGTGTGAGATAATTTATTATATGGCGATATTGTTATTAGGATCCAACATTGTATCTTTTGAGTCAAACTCATTGACCCATGTTTCGTGAGTAGTGGTTAAAAAGAACCCATCTCTCATGAGAATGAATGGAACATTTATAATTTATTACATCTAGGTGATGTTCACAAAAGTGAAGCACTAGGACTTCCCAAGAGGTCATTTATCCCAATACTACTTCATCTTAAACACACTTAACCATGAATTTTCTTCCAAGGTTAAGTCCACTTTACTTGCAAACTCATTTTAAAACCCTTCAACAACTATCCTGGCTTATAAACCATTCATTAGAAATCCCCTTGAGCTCATCAATTGATAAGTAGGAGAGAGTTTCCACAACAATTATAATTGTGATACTGCTATTCTGATTCAATTGTATAGTTTTTAACTTAAACTCTTTGACCCCTATTCCATGAGTAGTGGTTCATATGAACCCATCTCTCATAAGAATGAATGAAACACTTTGCACTCATTGCATATAGGTGATGCTCAAAGAGGTGAAGCACTAAGACTTCTTGGGAGGTCACCCATCCCAGTACTACTCTATCTCAAGCATGCTTAACCATGGAGTTTTTGCTCAGGTTATTTCTACTTTTCTTGCAACCTCATCTAAAAAACCTTCAACAAGAATTATTCCTTATGAATAATTCATCAAAAAGCACCTTAAGCTCATCAATTAATAAGTAGGAGATATTTTCCACGAGAAGCCAAATTACGATATTTCTATTAGGATTCAACTGTGTAGTTTTTTAGTCAAACTCATTGGACCATGTTTCATGAGTAGTGGATCATGAGAACACATCTCTCATCAAAATTAATGGAACACTTAGCACTCATTTCATCTAGGTGATGCTCACAGAGGTGAAGCACTAGGACTTCTCGAGAGGTCACCCATCCTAGTACTACTTTAACTCAAGCATGCTTAGCCACAAAGTTTCTTCCAAGGTTAAGCCCACTTTCCTTCCAACCTCATTTGCAAAACCTTCAGGAAGTATTTTTCTTTATAAACCATTTATTATAAATCCCTTTAATATCATTAATTTAGAAGTACCTGAGATAGTTTTCATAGCTGTCCAATTGTGATATTGCTATTAGGATTCAACTGTGTAGTTTTTGAATCAAACTCATTGACCCTATATTTCATGAGTAGTAGTTCACAAGAACCCTTCTCTCATGAGAATGAATGGAATGCACGACACTCATTACATCTAGGTGATTCTCACATAGATGAAGTGTCGGGACTTCCTAGGAGATCACCCATCCTAGTATTACTCCAACTCAAGTGCGCTTAACCAAAAAGATTCTTCCAAGGTTAAGTCCAATTTTCTTGCAACCTCATTTGCAAAACCTTCAGCAATTTTGTGCCTTATGAACTATTTATTAGAAAGCCCCTTAAGTTGATCAATTGATAAGTAGGAGATAGTTTCCATAGAAAGTCAAATTTTTTTTTGCATAATTAGTTAAATATAGCTTTATTTGATTAAAGGTTAGTAATAAAGATAAAAGAAACATTAAACTAAAATAAAATCAAGTGTGGTCAAGTGTCTACAAATTTATTCTAATCTTTATAAACAAGTGAAAGATTGTTTGCATTGAAAATGATTTAATCATTATAATCATTGTAAACAAGTGAAGATTTTGTTCATTAGGAATGATGAATTTACTTAAAACATACGGGTCTACTTTCCAAAAGCCTAAGTTTGAAACATTTATCTTTTCAAGGAATTTTTACATAAGTTTAAAATACAAAATGAAAGTTTAAAATACAAGATGAATGGTGTGTCTGATTATTGTGTTAGAGCATAAGACCATGTTAGGTAGTTAACTTCTTGCAACTGCACTTTAGCGATTGAATAGTATTTGTGCTATCTAAGATTCCATCGAATAATTGTTATTGATCTTTGAGTACATTCGAAAGGTTTTAACTTCTTTGTTACACCCACAATCTCTTTTATTCAAACTTGATTGGATGTACTTGTCTCACCCAAAGATCTTGTCTGACTATTAACACAGACAAGAGTTGGAAGGTCATGAGATTCTGATTCTGTTAAAACTCCAGATTGCTTATCGTCACTTCATCTAGATTTTTTTTTCTGTTTTATCTACAATGTCACCTTTCTCATTGTCAAACTCAACAAGTGGCACGATATGGATTTCATATGCCGCCTAAATTTTCAAGGGTTGGGGGAGGAAGATAGCAGCATTCAACATTGAATTCGTACTAGATTGAGAAAGCCCACGTTAAGCATGCATTGTTACTAAATTAAGCCCATTTATTCTATCCTATTTTACTTTTATTACAAATTAGTCTTGTTATTGATGTCACTTAATGCATTTTGTAGAAGACTATCTATTTTTCACCATTTTTATTAATGGCCAGATGCTTACCGGGGTCAAACATTAATAGCCGCTTTGTGTAGGTTTGACTGACCTTATTTTTATATATAAAAAAAAAAAGAAAGAGGTTGTGTCACATATTATAGGGAACTTCCTTTGTCAAATCTACATTCAAGAATAAATTTTTTAGATACATTTTGGTGGCTTCTAAATGAGAAATGTATGACTTTACATCAAAGCTGTGTCTAAGTTAAGATAAGAAGAGATATTTGATAAATGCGATCAAATGGAATTTTATGTTCCTAACGCAGTCGAAAGAATTCACTTATGTTATTCAACATAATGGATAGAGATGAAAAAGTAAACAGAATCTAGAAGCGTGAACTGTGAAAGGAATTTCGTTTATACTGTTCAATACCTTTTGCTTTCCTATTTTTTGCGGACCGAAATAACACTGTTATACGCAGTCGTGGGATGACCGATTCAAGTGAGTACTGGCTTCTTTACTAATCAGAGAAATAGGGCTTAGTGATCGATAAGCCCTTCCATGACATAATTAAGACAAATTAGTAAGGAAAACAAGATTGTTTAAAAGTGGCTCCTAAACATGTTTAATCTATAGTCAACTTAATTACTAACAGTATTGAATGAATAACACGGTGAAAAATAATTAGAATGATGTACAAGGAGATGCCGTCAGCATGATGAGTGTAATTGTAATGACAATCACCCAATTCGCCACAGTGTCACGGAATCACATCCTATAAAGTGCGACGCTTTGCCATTGTAGATTCAAACCATCCATTACATTTCTCCTGAGAATCTTTAAGCTTACTTCTTCCTTGCAATCAAAAATCTATCCTCGCCTGAAGCATTGGCTAATTGCCAGCATGAAGAGTAGTTATGCCAAAGTTGATGAAAAGATTGCAGAAAACTTGAAAAGGAAAGATGTTGTACTTGCTCTGACATCGATTCTCGTTGTGGCCGCTCTGGTATTTGTTGCTTCTGTGGCCTCAAACGACAACACTCATCATCATCATCATCATGCTTGGAGAACGGTCTCCAAAGTGGCGAGCTCGGCGTGTAGTAAGGCCCGTTATCTCGAGCGATGCATCTCGTCCATGGCTTCCTACCTGCTTTTCAGACTACCAAGCTCGATAATATCACTAACCTCGCTTTCCAAGTGAGCTTGCAAAGGGCTCAAAAAGCCCACGAGTTCGCTCTCACTCTCCAAAACAATGTGATGAATGAAAGAGAGAGCGCGGCGTGGCAAGATTGTTGCGAGCTCTTCCAAGACACCATCGATCGTCTCAACGTCTGCTCTCACAACAGTTCCTTATCCTTTGCCACTGACTCCCCCATTTGGCTCAGTGCTGCTCTCACAAACCAGGAAACCTGCTTGAACAGATTTCGTGATCTCAACTTGAGCGCCACCAATCCCATCAGAGCTCTCATGTCATCCAGAGCTGTGAATTTGTCAGAACTAGTCAGCAACTCGCTCTCCATGTTCAAGCTCTCCACTTTTCCTACCAAGACCATTAATAACCGCCGCTTGCTATCTGTAAATAACAATGAAAATGGAGATTTCTATTCCCACCATGGCCGTGAGAGCAAAGATGGATTTCCCGAATGGCTGTCAGCGGGAGATTGCAAGCTGTTGCAGGCCTCAATCCCGACCAGCCAAGTGAACTTGGTGGTAGCCCAAGACGGTTCCAGCAATTACCGAACAATTGCCCAAGCAATCGGTGCTGCGCCTGAGAAGAGCAGCACGAGATACATCATCTACATCAAGGCGGGAACTTACAAGGAGAACATCGACATATCGAACAAGATAATGAATTTGATGTTCATGGGAGACGGCAAGGATAAAACCGTGGTGAGTGGAAGCAAGAGCGTCCAAGACGGCGTCACCACCTTCAAAACTGCAACCGTCAGTAAGACTGCAAAACCAGTCCATGAAATAGTTTAGATCAATTCACGTCCCAAGTGAATTATGTGATTGATTTTATCTTTGTGTGTTTGTGCAGCTTTTTCTTGCAACGGATTCATCGCAAGAGATATGACCTTCGAGAACACAGCAGGACCAGCGAAGCATCGGGCCGTTGCACTCTGAGTAGGCTCTGACCAATCGACGGTGTACAGGTGCAGCATCAAAGGCTACCAAGATACTTTGTATGTCTACTCCCTCCGTCAATTCTACCGCGAAGTTGATATCTACGGCACCGTGGATTTCATCTTCGGCAACGCGGCGGTCGTCATGCAGAATAGCAATATCATCACCCGGCGTCCCATGAGTAACCAGAAGAAGACGATTACTGCCCAAGCAAGAACGGACCCAAACGAAATCACCGGGATTTCCATCCAGAATTGTGCAGTGTCGGCGTCTTCCGATCTGGAAGGTGTGAAAGGGTCTATCCAGACATATCTGGGGAGGCCGTGGAGAGAATACTCTCGTACTGTGTTCATAAAATCCACTCTCGGAGATCACATTGACCATGCCGGTTGGTTGGAATGGGACGGGAGCTTTTCTCTGAGCACTCTATACTACGGGGAATACATGCAACAACACCGGAGGTGGCGCAGGAACGTCAAAACGTGTGAATTGGCCCGGGTTTCATGTGATCAACAGTGCTACTGAAGCTGCCAAATTCACAGTTGCTCAGTTCATCTCTGGAACTTCATGGATTCCAGCTATAGGAGTCGCGTATACTTCAGGCTTGTAACTGATAAGCCTTCACAATATTCTTATTGCTATATTCGATTTATTGTATAAACCTCGCCCAATAATTTTCTTGCGACATCGCAGCAATCTACCATAGCGTAAATAGATACTGTTGAAATTCATGTCACGTACCACGTACCTTCGCTTGCTCTCCTTGCAAGGAATAACGTGGAAGCGGCAATATTTAATTAAAGATATTTTTTAATTTATTATAATGATCAAATCTTCATTGCTATTTCATTTATTGTTTAAATCTACTAAATAATTTGTTTAAATAAATAACCATTTATTGTCAGTAATAATTTAAAGAAGTAATGTTAAAATAGTCAAAATGGGGTCTAATTTATTTCATAAGCTATGTAAAATTGAGTAATAAGATTAATACAATAAAGTTTGTACACATAAAATTGATTCTAGAAGAAAAATGTATGTAACATATTTAAGAATTTTGATCTAAATGTCATGGAATATGAGACTTAGATTAGATCATTTAAATAGAAACATCCTTTAAGGACTTCTTGTATTCTACAAATTATTTTAGTATAACATATACAACTAAACATTAACTAAACACTAAAGATCAATCCCCTCAAGAGAATACAATTACTTAAATTAAAGATTCAACACTCTCCACCATTGTATATATAGAAAAATTGTCTTGTACTTCTAAGTTGTTTTTAACAAGGCCATAAAAGTCCATTGTGTAATAGACATTTATGAATCGATCTAATATATGCCTTTTATCATTTATAGTGGGAACATCATCCAACATAAAAGACAAGGTGAGGGTCTTGGTATCGTTGTTGATAGAATAAGAGTGTTAAAAATTGGAGAGTATAAATTGATTCCTATAGTATAAAATTAACATATCATAAATGATTTTATAGATAGATTTGTTGAATTCAAAAATTATTTTAGCTCTACAAGATCACTAGGCAAGTTTTCTTTTGTTATTAGAATAAACCTTAATTTATTTAATTAGTAGACAAGCTACTATCATTATCATTAATAAAAGTGAATACAACATTTGGTGGCATGGGAGTAATAAAAGTTATTTTACCTTACACTATAAAGCCTTATTTTCTCACTTTATTCAAAATCCTAATTTTTTCAAGATCATCTTCAAGTTCATTGTCAATTGGAAATTCATGGTGTCTCCAAAACTAGAGGAATTCTTGAGTTTTTAACTTTCTTGACTTATATTGATTTTTAGCTACTAGGATATGTTTGAATTTCTACATTTAATTTTTAACTTTTTTTTTATGCCTTGACAAAATTCATGTCATTTTCTTTCATCATGTTTGGATATCTAACCTCAATTAAATAAGGCTAAATATGTCAAATTCAAAAAGGTTATAGGAATATTATTACAATTTTTTACTATCAACAAAAATAGCAATATCATCATTTTTAGGACAAATATTATATTGTCTATTAGTTTTCTAAAACTTAAAATCTAATTGTTACAATTTTTAAAGATTTATCATGTCATTGGTGAAAATTTTAACTATTTGTTGAAGTTGATTCAATTTTGCATTTGAGCCATTAGTATGATTTGATGGTCTTTGAATGGAAATAATATAATTTTAGTATTGCTCTGAATTGAGGAAAAAGGAGTTAGAATGACAATGAACAAATATTATTCAATTAGCATGGTAATTTAAAAAATTGAACCATGTGTGTATGTGTGTATAAGCAATCAAATATTTATTTGAGGCATCACAAAATGTAGCATTCCATAAAAAAATTATTTTAAGCATTGGTATTATTAATCTTTGGGTAGGATTTAATAATATAGTATTATGCGTCAATTTTTTTTGTTTACTTTGGGATTTTGGTTATAAGCAATCAGTTAATCAATTGAGGGTAACAATTTGAAACCACATTCCTAAGGCATCATTTATTGATAAAAAATCATAGCCTCATTCTAAACTACGTGTGTTAGTGTATTGAAATGGTAATAGTCTACCAATAGAAACACAAATTAAGAGTGTCAAGGGATTTCAAATACATTTGAATAATCGTGAACTTGTTTGATTTTTTCATTACTAACCTTGTTGATAACTTATGAAACTAGACATTGAATGATCTCATGAGCTCATTATATACTCTTTGAATAGTAGGAAACTAATCATACATAAAAATAATTCCTATGAACAATATAAAATAATATATAGGAAATTTTAATAACTTACAGATCTAATATGCCAGCCAAGAACCAAATGAAAGCTAATTTATTCATGAGACATGAAAAAATTCATTTCTATACATTCTAATCAAGAATTTGAGCCCCTCTAAAGGTATCTTTACAAGCACATATGTACTCCTCAATAGTTCAAATTCTATTATATAAATAATATAGAATAAATTTATCATGGTTCTATCAAATTATTTCTTAAATATTAAGACATTTAATGAACAACTGGTTCCTAGCTAACAAACAGATGATACTAATTTGGATTGAATTCGAATTATATTACATAATTAACAAAAATATTTTGACATGCAACTAACACATTAACAAACTATGGTTGAATGATTTTCATGGATACCATGTCATTTTATTTGTTTGAATTATGTTGATTACAATTGTACAAGACATGGATATATGGATATCAACTTCTTAGGCTATCTATATATGTCGATAACTAAAGAGAATTAATGTTTAGTGAAAACTATACAAAATGGTGATAAATGTTTTTTTGATGAATAGGTCCTTCCATTAATATTTAGGTACGTAAAATTAAACTATTCACAAAAAATGATAGGAGGATATGAAATCATTCCACAAATGTCACATGGGTAGAGCCTAAAAAGATAGCTAAAAATAGAAACATAGGCACAACCCAAAAGAAAAAATATGGAAACAAGTCGCTAAGTGGCTGAAGTAGTAGTCGAAGGAGGTGGAGGGTCACTATCATCCTTCTTTCCCCATACACCATTGGAGTTGGGATTGAGGTTCGAAAGGGACAACCCTTTGTTTGTATTATCTTCATCTTCATTCTCTTTTCTTGCTAGAGAGATAGCTAGAGAAAGTTGAGGTAGCCACTTGGAAGAGAAGGGCCACCCAGAATCTCTATAAGAACCCAACTAGCCAAACCACTAGGAGTGAAGGAGACAACACCATTAGAAGGCCAACCAGGAGAAGAGCCACTCCATGGTGTCAAGGCTAAGTACTGACGTTGAAAACCTCTTCCATCACCAGATTGTCAATGGGAGGCCTACGAATGAGGCATATGAAAGCAATGGGCAAAGGAATTGTAGCCACATCGATGGCTACATAGTGAAGATCACTCACTGAAGGAAAAAATATTTGGTAAAAATATATCAATCGTGCAAGGGGCATTACCCCAATGTTGAAGTAATTCTTGCAAATGGACCACATCAAGGGCCACCTTGTTTACTTATTCTTGTATTTGCAACATAACATTATAAACTTTTATAATAATGTAAAATTATAATTTTCTTTTAAAAAATTCAAGTGTGGAAATGAATTTTAATTATTTCAAGTAATTTTGGAATAAATTAACTAGAATAGGTCCCTCAATTTGATATAAGTGGATAGTAGGTCTTTATAAATAATCTTAAGATGTAAGTTAAAAGGAAAGAATTCCATATTTGTGGATGAAGGCTAACAAGTGGCAAGCTCAATGTTCTTATTCATTGGTACTAATAGCTTTCCAAAGGCATATTAATGATATATAAAATTATTGGAAATGGTACACTTACCAAAAATGGACCAGTATGCTATAGCTCAACATATTGTATCAATGCTAGACAAGAAGCCCTAAACACCTATAGTGTCTCTTAAGGGGGTGTTAGAAATAAACCACTTCCAAACTGATAATTTCTTGTTTACAAAGGGACCAATGGTTTAGTTAATACAGAACTCTAGTAGAAAATGGAAGGCCATAGGTTCAAGTCCTAGTGGACCAAAAGGTGGGTAATAGGTTCGCTAGTTGAGCACTCTAGTAGAAAATAGGTCTTAGGTTCAAATCCTAGCACGTCCATATGAGCTTTCCAAATAGGATTCTAATCTAGGACCTTCTATTTATTGTTAGAGTGCTCTAGCCAATCGCATGTCTGACCCTTTATTGATAATCTTTTATTAATCAGGGGAGATCTTACTTCCAAAACATCCCTTAAGTCACACTATAGGTGCTTGGGGTTCCTAGCCTAACTCCAATACCATAGGCTGAGCTATAGTTCATAAACATGAGCTAAGAAATAAATATAAGACCTTCCAATTGCTAGCAGAGTGCTCTAGCAATTCAACAACTAGCCAATCCATCATCACTTAAGGTATTATATGCAACACTATATATGTCTTAGGCTCCTACCCTACTTTTGATCACATGTTTAGATATAATTCATATGGAAAAACTAGGACTCAAATCTAAGACCTTTTATTTACTCATAGAGAGCTCAATCAATTGAACTACCAACCCCTTTGTGGGCAACCCATCTTCGATCAATACATGATTTATCTTTAGGAGAAATGAATGATATTCATAATTATCATCTTAGAACATAAGGCCCTATTAGGTAGTTAACTTTTTGCAGCATTAGCTTAGTGAGTACATAATATTTATGCTATCTAAGAGACCATTGAATAATTGTTATTTATCTTCAAGCACATTCGAAATGTTTTAACTTCTTTGTTGCACTCACAATCTCTATTTTTCAAACTTTATTGGATGAAGCTATTTCGTCCAATGATCGTCTCTGACTATTAACACATGCCAGAGTTGGAAGGGCATGAAATTCTCATTCCTTTAAAAGTCTAGACTGCTTATCACTTATCTATATTTTCTTCTATTTTATCTTCAATCTCAACTCTCTTTTTGTCAAACTCAACAACTGGGATGACGTGGCTTTTGTATGCTACCTAAATTTTCAAGTTTTTGGGGAGGAACAAACTATCATTCATCGTTTAATTTGTACAGTGGTTTTTGTACTGCATGAGATATTCACTTGGATTGAGAAAGCCCAAAGCAAATCATGCACTATTTTTTATTAAAGCAGTAGCATAAAAGGGTGATGACCCAGAGAACAAAAGGCTAACTATGTAATTAATAGAAAGTTAATCCTCACAGAAAGCAACATTGATCAGTAAAGTCTACCATGATCAAAAACAAAGAAATAGTAAGACAAGCACCACCACATAACCAGAGTTTTGAAAATGTTCAGCTTTAACCTAGCCAGATGCCACGCAGGGCTTAAAACCAAAGTCATAGTATAGAGCATACAGAAGTAAACAAAAAATAACCAAAAAGGAGGCAAGGAAACAACAACAACCACCATCCTCCCGATCATGAGCACCCACAGCACTATTTTCCAGTTCATAAGAACTTTGACAATAGAATGTTAGCCCACTCCTCATTGAGGAAATTGAAGAGCTCCCAGTTACTTTTAACAACTTCTGTATCCTCCAAGGCCTTCTCATTGAGGAGGCAAAGAGTAGTGGTAGAGGCATGCATTACCTTAAGTGCAAATTTTCTAACATCCTTCAACCGTTTGTTTGTGGCTTCCAGGTCCTTGGTGAGTTTAGAGATTGTGCTTTCCATGGTATCGACTGGGAACTTAATTTTTCCCATTAGGCCGCTACCAGTGTGACCTTTGTTCTTGTTGGAGTCTTTTCCTTCACTCCCTCCTTGGCCACATTAGTTTGAGTATCTCCCATAGGCTTAATTTCCTAAACTAAGAAAATCATGCACTGTTACTAAACTAAGCCCATTTATTACATCTTGTTTTATTTTATTGCAGATTATTATTATTATTGATGTCACTTGAAGTATTTCATGGAAGACATTCTGTACTTCATCCTTTCTATTAAGGGCTAGATAATTACCCGGGTCAAACATTAATAGCCACTTTGTATAGTTTTGACTAGACTTTAATTATTCTCAGTTTACATAGCATAAGTACTCAATATCATTGCATTCATGTCTCCTACAATTGTAATCAACATAATTCAAATAAAGAAAATACATGGAAATCCATGCACCCACCATGAAGCCATCCAACCACAACTTTATCAAAAAGAGTTGCTACCAAACATTTAAACATCCATTTCAAAGTAGTTTACTTTCCCCTTGGATGTAGATTGATTCCAGGGAGTTTGAAATGTATTGTACGAAGTTTGGAACCGCATTTTAATATCGATTTAAAACATGCACTCAGTTGTGTGTGTACGACAGAGTATGTGGAAACTAATTGTTTTTCTTTATTTTTGCTGATTGAGAATATGCCTGTTGAAATTGGGTACGGGCTATGGTGCAACATATTTGCACCCACCTAAACCTGATTTCATTCCATCCACTTAGTTTGGGGAGACGTGTATTTTCTTAGATTGCAAGTCCTCACATGCACAGAATTGTGCAGTACGATATATGCTAAGTTTATTTAAATTCCAAAAACTATTAAAACATCATGCATATTCATATGTTTATATGTTTCTTTTAAATAAAAAAATTATTAATATTTAAATATTTATTAAATAGTTTAATAGTTAAATATTTAAATTTCTTTTAAAAATATAAATATTTTAAAATATTATATAATTAAATATTTTTAAAATTTTGTATTCTAATATTTATATTTTTTACATTAATTGTTAATTAATATTTAAATTTTTAAATATTTAATTAATATTTGATTTAAAAAAAATATAAATAGTTTTAAATACAATACAAATGAAATAGTTTTACATTTTTTATTCTTGACATTTATATTTATACATTAAATTTTTATTTAATTATTTAATATTAAAATATTTAAATTCTTAGATATTTAATTAATAGTTAAATATTTAATTTTTTTTTAAAATATAAATATTTTTGAAGTCTTATAAATTAAATATTTATTTCAAAATGATTTAAAACTATTAATTAAGTATACAATTTTAAACAAGTTTATTTAAAAAAATATTGATTAAAAAAATGTATAGATACTTTTACAAAATAATTTATTTGTAAATAAATTTATATTATTTTTGGAAAAAATTAAATATCAATAAATATAAATTTTATATTAAATTTAAGTTATTAAATAAATAATTAAATCAATATTTTTTTTTAATTAATAAGAACAACATTCAGATATATTTTTTTTTTAATTTTTATATTTTTGTAGATTTTAAATATTTAGTAGAAAACTTGAGAAAATAAATACTATTTAGTTAGGATAAGAAAAACAAACAAAAAACATATATTTTGATGAAAATTTTAAAATTTTATTTAGCATGGAGATGATATTAAGTCAATTGATTTCTTACATTTATATTTACACTAACATATTATAAAATCCAACAAAAACAATTTTGTATATAATAAATATTATATTTTAACATATTTACAATTTCCAATTATTATAAATTAATAATATAACATAGGTATATTATTAACATATTTAATATTTCTAATTATTATTGCAAGATATTTTAAAGAAAAAAACAAATTTTAAAAATCAAAATAAAATATTTTAAAATTAATAAGTTATAAATAAATAAACATAATTTAAAAATATTTTATTTCTTTTATTAATATAATATAAAAAATAAATATATAATATAATTCAAGAAGCTTTATTTTATGTTATCTCTAAGTTCTCATCTAGCATTTGATCCACTATGTGAATCTATAGACCACAATTTTTTTTATCAAACTTGTATGAAGTAAAACTTGTTCACCTAGATTTTGGTATCTAAATTCACATATAGACAAGTTGTGTTTATTGCTAGGGAGGATTTCTTATTTGCACAATGAGCCAAGGTTGATAGTAACCAATGCACCAAAATTTTGAATTTTGTAACATTTAATGGTGAAATTGATGGACATGGAGTTTATCAACTCTGCACTTCTATAACTAAATAAAATTGGTAAAAAAAAGATTTAGAAAATACAAGAATTTTTGAGGATAAATGATTTTAAGATTTGGGAAAAAATTCATATTTTATGTTATAAAATTATTTTATTAATGCAGGCGTATCTCAGGACTCCAATCATTTCAAAGATCTGGGATTCTACATGCATTTTAAATGGTTATTTTAATGATGTAATTGGTTGGGTAGAAGTAAGTGTTTTAATATAATAAAGGGTTTCTATCATCGTGGAGTTGACAACTTTCTTGTCAACTCCATGATACCTTTAGAGTTTAGTTAATGTGTTTAGAACCGAAATGTTTTCGGTTGTGGAAAGTTACACAATTAGTGATTAGTTATCCAATTACAACCAGTTTAAATTTCTTTTACTATGCAATTAAAATCTAACCCAAGAGATAGAGTAGCGTAGGTTGTTGAGAATCAGGGAAAAGAGAACAAAACAATGTATGGAGAATAAAATAATGGAAGAATCGAATTTTCTATCAAAGAACTTCGATTCTCCAATTTCTTAATTACATTTCTCTATTATTACATTCTCTAAATGATTGAGTCAAATGTAAATGGATTAAACAAGGTTACATAATTAAGTTGCATTGAAATCTTTAATGTTTGCATTCCGATTTCAAAGATCGTTGTTTTGATTGAATATGAGTTAGTTTTGGTATTGAGTTTTTATTGAAGAAGCTTAATGTTTTAGTGAATTGGATTCTGTTTATTGGAATCATTTTTGTGACAGTCCCTTATGGGAAGGATGGAAACAATTACTTAGACAAAGAAATGATTCAGAACTGAGAATTCATTATTGATTACATTTGAATTCTGAAATAGTTTAAAGAAACCATAATATGCATGTTTAGATTGGTTGCGGTTATTAAACTTTCTATGCACATAAGGAACCTGAGAGGCTTATTGTAACAATAGTCAAGTTAAAATAGAATTGAGAGGGAAAAGTGTGTTTTGCAGTGGTGTTCGGGTTGGAGCGAATGATACCAAGGATCATTGACACTCAAAGATCCTTATACCAGTCGAAAGGTCAATCTTGGTGATAGAACTGTATGGTTATAAAGTGCAATAATAGTCATCAATTATTGGGATTGATTGCAGGATGGTGAGTAATATTACAGGCTATGAAAGATCTATATGATGTGTTGCTAACAATAGATATGGTGAGATGAATTTGCACTTTAGTACAAAATTTAAGATATAATTAATATTATTATGTTATTTTGGATTCTATTTGTGTCAGAAAAGTAAAGGATTGTGAGTCTTGAATAAATGTTGTTAGAGGAATAAAAGATGATATGCAGATTGTGGAATACCACCTGATGCTCTCTGCATCAATTGGTATCAGAGCAGGAAGCTCTTGAGCGTGTGAGAGGTAGAAATCACGCCAGGACCTAGTGGTGACAGACTATGAGTATTCTTGTAACAAGTTTCTGCATATGGTAAAAGCACAATAAGCTGTCACCCTTTTACAAAGGAAGAGGCTAACAACACCAAAACTAAAAAACTTCAAGGGCATAAAAGTGACATTTTTGTTCGGAATTTAAAGATGATGTAAACTGATGAAATGTGTAAAATAGGATGAATTTTATGGTTATAATTTTTAAAAATTAATTTGAGCAAAAATTAATATGTTTTAAAAAATTTTAGGTCTATTTTTCATATCCTAAAAAACACTACAAATCAGGGATTTTACTTCCTGTCAAATCATTATAAGTAAAAGATTATTTTTCCCTCCAATTTCAGAATTCATTTTAGATGACATGTATATCTAGTGCAGGAAAAAAGAAAGAAGTGTTTTTGATCTATAGTTTACCCGTTATAAGTATTCAAAGTCGAACTTACCTAAAATCAACAATTTTTTTTCCCCATCACTTTTCCCCTATCAAAACTATATCAAAAACCAAATAAATTACATATTATTGAAGATGACTCTCTCCTCTAGTGTTGTATATGATTTAAAAAAAATTCTGAATTGATTTAACATTTTTCTATATTTTTGAATAAACGTCTTCTCAAAGTTTAATATACCTACATGTAGTTTTTAGAAAATTTGTTTAACCTTGTAGTTGAAATAATATAAAATGTATATGTCCAGAATCGCACTTCTGAGATCTAAAAAAGGGTACTTTTAGTTTTTTAACATTTTCTATTTTGATAAGAGAAAGGAACAACAGAAGTGGAAAATTTTGGTTTTTTATGCTTTTGGAGGTTTGGCTGCCAACATGGCATGCCACCTAGGTAGATTGGGTCGAGTTTGACTAGGCTGAGTTCGACTTGGCCGAGTCCCCCTAGGGTTCGACCCCACACGAACAACCAAATAGTGTGCAAATGAGGAGCTTGGGATGCTTTTTGATATTAAAAATATCATTTAGACTCAGTCGAGTACCACTTGGCCCAGTCTACTGGGTCATGTAGACATCATTCGGCCCTGTGTGGCACCTACGTATACTTGGTCGAGTCTAACCGAGCTAAATGATTTGAGTTAGCCTAAAAGGTGACACTCAATTGTACTTTTACCCACATAAATTTCTAGATTTTCTTGGTGTTGTGTACCCATTTGTGAATGATTATTGGGGGAAACCAAATCCCATTTGGCTAACTGGGTTTGCGTCATTCACAAGCATTTAGAAGTGCTGGATCAGTAACAAGTTACATTATTTGGTCTTAATGGAAGGTAAAGAAGAGATGTCAGAATTGCTATTCAAATTGGATGTGTGACTTGCGTATGAGGAGGTGCAAGAGAAAAAGAAAAAGAAATAAGAAATAAGAAAGGGAAAGAGAAAAGAGGAAAACAAAAGCAAACAAGAAGAAAGAAGAAAGAATATGGAAGAAGACTTAACAACATATGAGATGAATTTAGAAATGATGAGAAAAAGAGATCAATCCATACTTGAATTGATTGAAGCCCAGATAGCATATGAAGAAGCAGAAATGAAGGTGAAGAGTTATCCATTGGAAGGACAAGAGAAGAAAACCAATGCTAGTGAAGAGAAAAGGGTTGTGGATGAGCCTTGTATTGAGAAGGTTTCAGTTGAAGACAAAGATGCTGAAATGATTGTTTATTTGGGCAACATCGATTTGATTTTGCAAAAGCTTGAGGATTGTAACATGGTTTATAATGATCAAATGGTAAATGATGTGATCTTACATGACAACACATTAGTATTGGTGAGCGTGGAGGATAACATGGGAGTAGTTCACAATGAAGGAATTTTTTCTATTGCTCGATATGGAGATGGAGTTTTGTTTCCTTTAGCGGATCAATCCAATATTCAAATGCATGGAGGAGAAATATTTGTTTTATTTTGTACAGGTGTGAAAGACACATGTATGGTAATACCTATTATGGTTGATGCCTATGATTTGGGCTTGTCTACCTAAACCTGATTTCATTCCATCCACATAGTTTTGGGAGATGTGTATTTTCTCAGACTACAAGTTCTCACATGCACACAATTGTGCAGTACGATAGATGCTAAGTTTAATTAAATTCCAAAAAACTATTAAAACATCATGCATATTCATAGCTTTATATATTTCTTTTAAATAAAAAATTATTAATATTTAAATATTTATTAAATAGTTTAATATTTAAATATTTAAATGTCTTTTAAAAATATAAATATTTTAAACTATTATATAATTAAATATTTTTAAAATTTTATATTCTAATATTTATATTTTTTTACATTAATTGTTAATTAATATTTAAATTCTTAAATATTTAATTAATATTTGATTTTAAAAAAAATATAAATAGTTTTACATATAATACAAATGAAATAGTTTTACATTTTTTATTCTTGATATTTATATTTTTACATTAAATTTTTTATTTAATTATTTAATATTCAAATATTTAAATTCTTAGATATTTAGTTAATAGTTAAATATTTAATTTCTTTTTAAAATATAAATATTTTTGAAGTCTTATAAATTAAATATTTATTTCAAAATAATTTAAAACTATAAATTAAGTATACAATTTTAAACAAGTTTATTTGTAAAAATATTGATTAAAAAAATGTGTAGATACTTTTACAAAAGAATTTATCTGTAAATAAATTTATATTATTTTAGGAAAAAATTAAATATCAATAAATATAAATTTTATATTAAATTTAAGTTATTAAATAAATAATTAAATCAATATATTTTTTTAATTGATAGAAACAACATTTAGATATATTATTATTATTATGTTTATATTGTTGTAAATTTTAAATATTTAGTAGAAAACTTGATAAAATAAATACTATTTAGTTAGGATAAGAAAAACAAAAAAAACATATATTTTGATGAAAATTTTAAAATTTTATTTAGCATGGAGATGATATTAAGTCAATTGATTTCTTACATTTATATTTACACTAACATATTATAAAATCCAACAAAAACAATTTTGTATATAATAAATATTATTTTTAACATATTTACAATTTCTAATTATTATAAATTAATAATATAACATAGGTATGTTATTTTTTATTTTTTTATCGATAAAAGGCCGAAGTCCTAATAGTTTTTTAATTAATATAAATAATTAATTTACAATGTGACCCCGCTCGCTGCAGGCACTGGTAGGAAAGAGTGGGGTTAAGAAAACCTCCAGCCTTGCCCGGGACCATAGGTCTTGTACTTATACAAAAATTACGTGGGCATACCCACGACTTCAACAATTGTCGAGATTTGTTAAAATACATAGTTCCAGTGGGCATTCCCATAGTTCAAAGTCAATCGATGTTTTACTAGAAATACAAACTTTCAATGGGCATACCCACTACTTGAGAATATCTAGGATTAAGGTTACATTTATTACAATGTTGTTTTTAAGGATACAACTTTATGTTGCAAACAATTACATCAATAATTTTGTAGAATTTCGTTCTAGGATCTTCAGTAATAGAGTGATTTAGTTGCTTGCTTGGTATTGACCACCATTAATGTACACTCTCTGCTTTTTGTTCTTCAGATGGAAGAAGTGTCTATCTTCCATACGATTCTTTGTACCTGAAATGCAAGACAAAAGAAACTTCCATCTCCAGTGGTTAACCCTCATCAAGCAATAAAAAATAATTCCATCAACTTGCACTTAATTTTGGTATTTAGGTAGTTTATGATTCTGAATAAAATGATAAAAGAGAATAGGTGCCCAATCAAATTACCTTCAAAAAAGAATTTTTAAACATGGAAGATAATTCTAAGGTTGCATTACTAATTTTTCTTTAGACCATATGACCTTATATCCATATGAAACCAATTATCAATTTAATTGATCAATACCTTAATAAAATTAACAATAGAAGCCAAAATAATAGTTATCCTTCTAACATTATTTACCTCTTACTCCTATCATCATAACAAGAAGGATATAAACCTTATATATCCTTATATATTTACCTCTTAAGTTATTGTCTAATATTTAGAGAGTAATTTTAACTAGGTATATCCCAGAGGTGAGGTGTGAATTTATTTAGAGTTATCATGCCCTCTGCACCTAGATTTGCTAGTTTATCAGCCTCAGTGTTGCCTTCTCTATAAGTGTGTTTGATTTCATAATTGGGGATGCTATCTAATATTAAAGTTATTTCCTCTATTTTAGCATTTAGAGTCCAATTAGGAGTCTTCTTAGATCGTATAGTGTTGATTATAATCTGAGAGTCACCTTCAATAATAAGTTTGGTTATATTAAGATCCTTACACAAATTTAGGCCCACCAAAGCCGCTTTGCACTCTGCCATATTGTTAGTGGTAGGATTGATGGGATGGGAGAAACTAGCTATAATTTCTCCATTCCAGTTTCTGATGATTCCACCGATACCTACAGTTCCTGGGTTTCCCCTTGATGCCCCATCAAAATTTAGTTTGTACCAACCCACATCTGGAGGAATCCATTTGCAATTTGCATGATCTATTTTAGTTTTATTTCCTCCTTTCCCATAAAGGGGTGGTACCTGCAAATTAGGCCATTTCAATCTAATTTTGTTGTCCCAACTTTTGAATGATTCCTAATAGCAGACTTGGTCCCTCAGGGAGGTATTAATTATCTCCATGATTAATATTTCTATTTTATTAATGAGTGACCTCCATTCTATTTTTTTCCCTGTAAAGATTCTTCTGTTACGTTCTTTCCAGACTTTCCAAACTAAAATGGAAGGGGCTAAAATCCATATATCTCTGTAGAGATTATCTTTATATAAAGCTGGCCAAGATTTAAGTGTACTCAAGAGATCCATATGAAAGGTGAATTTCCAACCAAGACATTGCAATAACCAATTCCAGCACTGCTGTGTGAGTTCACAATTAAGGAGAAGGTGATCAACATCCTTAGTGTGCTTTTCATAGAGTGCACACCAGGATGGCCCTTCGAACCCTAGTTTGGTAATTCTATCCACGGTGAGGATCTTCCTTTGCATGGCTGCCCAAAGAAACATCCCAGCTTTGGGGAGACATGTTTTATTCCAACAAAGGTTCAGAGGCATATATAAATTATCCATCTTCTACTCAGCTAGTATAGTCTTATAGCCTTCTTTGACTGAATATTCTCCATTGTTCGATCCAGCCCATA
The DNA here is from genome assembly GCA_027943335.1 of Chamaecyparis obtusa. Lineage (NCBI taxonomy): Eukaryota > Viridiplantae > Streptophyta > Pinopsida > Cupressales > Cupressaceae > Chamaecyparis > Chamaecyparis obtusa. Next base: position 301,582 of record BSBK01000783.1, read on the forward strand.
TCAACTTGTCAGGTTTGATTTTGAGAACCACTTCTCTATCCTTAATAATAGTGAAAAGTCTCTGGCTTTCTGTAATTGAAAATGTGTCAGTATCTATGAGTTTTGAAGGAAGATCCATATTCGGGCTTAGATAATTTGAGAGATACAGTACAATCTTATTTTTACATTCTTCTATGAAGTTAGGGGAAAAACCTAGAGAAATCAGGATGGGAAGGCCTGCCCATGAGTCATCCTAGAATAAAGCTTTCTCCCCATTACCTACATCCCAAGTGAGAAATTTGTTTATGATTCCTCTGGAGTCCTTGATGAAGTTCCACATCCTAGATCCTTTAACATGAGATTGGACTCTTAAAATGTTAATAGGATCTGTGTTTGGTATATATTTATTTAGTAAAATTGAGGCCCATTTACTGTTAAATTCTTTGTATAATCTCCAAATTAGCTTAGCACCCGAGGCTTTGTTTTTCCATAGAAGGTTTTTGATACCTAAACCTCCTTTAGAGATTGGTTTGCAAAGAGATTCCAAATTAATTAAGGCTGGTTTTTTCTCTTCTGAAGAGCCTTGCCAATAGAAGTCCCTAAATACTTTGTCTAGGTTATTTTTAATGTTAACCGGGAGGGGAAGAATAGACATCTGATATGTGGGGATGACTGAGAGTACTGATTTGATCATGGTGGTTCTACCAGCCTTTGTAAGCCACCTACCTTTCCATGTGCTCCTTTTGTTCTAGATTTTAATGAGCACTTATTGCTAGAGTTTGGAGGATAGGGTGCCTTTGTCTAATTCGATTCCTAGATACTTACAGGGAAACTTCACAAGATTATAACCGAACACTTTACAAATTTCCTTTTCCATTATTGGAGTGGTATTGAGAAAAAAGATTTCTAATTTATTTGGGTTTACCTGCTGACCTGGTGCTTTCATATAAAGGTCAAGGGTATCTTTAAAGGCCTTGGCTACGGATACCGAAGCTGAGCCTGGGAGAATGGTGTTATCAGCAAATTGTTGATGAGTAATGTTAGGAATATTATTTGATGCGTTTAAACCTATAATACTACCTTCTAGATGTCTCTTACTAATTGTTCTTCCTAAAGCTTCAGCCATAATCACATATAGGAAGGGAGACAGCAGGTCTCCTTGTCTGATACCCCTCAAAATACTAAAAAGCTTTCTGGAGTGCCATTAATTAGAATTGAAATTTTGGGAGTGGAAATGCAGTTGAAGATAAGACTTGTCCATTGTTTTGAGAAGCTAAAGGCCTCTAGGCACTTGCAGAGAAAAGTCCAATCTACTTTATCGTATGCTTTCTGAATATCTATTTTAATAAGCATGCTAGGAGTCTTGGTAGTTTGGGCAGTATGTACTAATTCTTGGGCTATAATTATACCATCTAGAATAGAATGGTTGGCTACAAAACCTGTCTTTTCTTCAGAGATGATAATGGGGAGAAGTGTCTTGAGTCTATTTTCCAAGCATTTAGATAAGATTTTATAGATAGTGTTGCATAAAGAAATGGGTCTAAAATCCCCTGGTTCCGTGCTTTCATTTTTCTTAGGTATTAAAGTAAAGAAGGTGTTATTGATTTCAGATAGTAAAGAGCCCAAATTTCTGGTAGCTTCCACAGCTTGCCAGACTTCATTACCTACAAAATGCCAACAATTTTGGAAAAAACCAGCCTGGAATCCATTTGGTCTAGGTGCTTTCTCTGGGTGCATTTGGAAGACCGCAGTCTTTACTTCTTCTAAAGTTAATTTTCCATTAATCATTTTATTATCTACTTCTGATATTAATTTGGGGATTGCTTTTAACATTTCATTTTGAGCTTCTAGGTTGATCTCTGCATTATTATTGAGGAGGGTTTCATAAAATTGCACTAATGTTGTTGAAATTTGTTCTGGGTCTTCGATGAGGAGACCTTCATTGTTTTTAATTTTTGAAATTCTATTGACACTTCTTTTAAAGTTAGTTGAGTTATGAAAAAACTTTGTGTTGGAGTCTCCCTCCTTTAACCAAGTTTCTCTTGATTTTTGTTTCTAGAAGATTTCTTCCTTAAGAAGAATCGCATTATATTTGGCCATAAGTTCTTTTTCCATCAAATAACTACATTCATTCATTCCTTTATCTATTACTTCATTATTTAGATCTTCTAATTCTTGTTTGATGTTGGTCTTTTCAATAAAAATATTATTGAAGTTATTCTTATTCCACTCCAGTGCTTTATTTTTAATAATTTTTAATTTAGCCACTAGACTATACAATTTAGATCCTTTAATCGAGATTTGGTTCCACCATTGTTCCAAGAGATTAATGAATTCTGGGTTTTGAAACCACATAAACTCAAATTTGAAGGGGTTTCTGTGAGGTTTACAACTTTCTGTAATTGTGAGTCTGACTGGGAAGTGATCCGAGCCAGCCTCAGGGAGAATTTCCGCATTAACTAGTTGGTTCATGGGATCGGAATTACCACTGATCAAGAATTTGTCCAGCTTTTCTGCTATGTGGCTGAAGCCCGATCTTCTATTATTCTAGGTGCAAATTCCATTAATAGTGTTAATACTAATTAAATGGTTATCTGTCACCCAAAGGTTGAAGTCTTTTTGAGATTGTGAGATAAAATGGGAACCTCCAAATTTTTCTTTTGTGTCTAAGATAGCGTTAAAATCACCACCTAGTATATGAGTAACTATTTTGTTTGATTGGAGAAAAGTTTGAATGTCTTTCCAGACCTTCCTTTTTTCCTCATTCAGAATAGGACCATAAATATTAGTCAGCATAAATTTTAGTTTAGATTTAAGGCTACTAACTTCTACCGCCATCCAATTGTTGTGTTTATGTAAAATAGTGACTAGGACTTTCCTAGGATCCCATAGGATAGCTAGGCCACCAAAGGTACCCTTGGGAAACTCAAACTCGGACCTCCAAATTCCTAGTTTGTTGCTAAGCTTAATACTCTCTTCCTTACTTAACTTAGTTTCCTGAAGCATTATAATTTCTGATTCAAAATTCTTTAGGTATCTTTTGACTAATATTTGTTTGTTAGGGGTGTTCACACCCCTAACATTCCAAGTAGTAACTTTCATTGGTCCTGGGGAAGGCACTTCCCCTTCCCAATGTGCAGAATGTCAACAATTTTTTGCTGATTGCTGGCTTTTCCAGCAAGGTTTCTTAATTCAAATGAGGACTTCCTTCCTCTCTTCTTTTTTATTTTATTAATATTGGGGGTGCTTAAACCACCCCTATTGATAGCAATTCCAAGCTGCCTATCCTCGTTGGTTATCTTGAATAAACCAACAATATCCTCTTTGCTGGCTTCAGGGATATCCATGAGAATATCCTAGTTAATATCCATTGCCTCTTGATCTAAGTCTTTCTGAACTTCCTCTAAAAGATCAGGACAGTCTTCTTGGTCTATAATATCCTCTCTAAACATCTCTATTATATCCTTTGTTTCTTTTGGAAGTTCCTTATTAAGGATTTCCATTTCCAAAGGAATAGATAATGATGTATTATCTTTTTGAATCTGATGTTTTATTGGAGTTTCTTCAGGAGTTTCCTCCTTTTGGAGCTCAATAATCTTTTCTATCAGTAGTTTTTTTTGTAATAGCAATTCATCTTTATCACAAATTTTGTCAATGAAAAGGTTAATTGATTCATCAGTCACTGAGTCAGCTAAGTACTTAGTGATTATGTTAACTTCTTGTTCACAAGTAAGTGGTTCTGATATTAGTTCTTTTAGTGGCTAATTCTCTGTTATGCAGCTGATATCCCTCTGGGGGGATTTTTTAGTGCTGTTAGGTGACAGAAGGGAGGTAGGATAACTTCCATTTGCTGTTTTGACATGAGGTTCATTTTCAAAAAATCCTGTTATGCTATGAGTATCAGGATTATCATTATTGGCCTCCATCATTTTAGTTTCAATGGTCATGAGAGGAGAAGTGTCTTCCTCTTCTTTTTGGGAATGAGTGATTGTTGTACTTTTCAGACATGCAGTAGTATTCATAGGCAAGGGTGATGGAGAGGGCCTGTCTAGTTCTTCGTCCCTTATGGGAGTTATTGAGAAGCCTCCTCTATCATTACAAAAATGAATCTCCAAATCCCTCTTAAGTTGATTTAGCAGATTTGTGTTTTTCTGTGTTTTAGGAGGATCTGTGTTCTTTTCAATAAAATTTTCTAAGATTATTGGATTAACTATGACAGAATTATAATTGAAACATAATTGAATAGGAGAAATGTGTTTCTGATGAAAATTCATTTCAACAATGATTGTTTTATCAACCTGTTTAAGTGTTGATTCAACAATCCTAATGAATCTACCAATTTTATTGCCTATATTACAGATAACCTCCTTCCTAGTTAATTCCAAAGGCAAATTTTTAAGCAAAATAGCTTTTTCAACTTTGAAACCCTTTAAATGCATTGGATTAAACAAAGGTACCCAGTTAAACAAAGAGAAAGCACTATTCCTATATTTAATATCATTCTTTTCCATAATGCTATTTTTTAGATCCTTCTTATTGCATTCTATATAAATGAAATTTTCCATGAGAAGCAATATAATTACCTCCTTAGGAAGTTGATCTGTTAGACCTTCTATTAAATCATTGACAAAGACACCCGTACCATTCCATAAGCATATCAAACCTGTTTCTATAAGGTGTTTCTGGTACTGCAGAATATCATCATTATCTACAATGATTGTATCATAGTACAAACCAAAATTTATCTTACCTAGCTTCTGATGACTATACCGCCTATGCGGAGGTGTGTATGCTGCTTTCTTATAATCATTATGATTTTTGTCAGCGTTAAAAACATGATTATTCAGATTATTATTAACTTTGAGTGATGAGTGGCTTTCCAAACTTTTGCAGTGAGGAGGGTAGGGTTTTTTGGCTGTAGGATGGGAGACATCCTTATTGTGATGTCAAGCCCTATAGCCCTTATCCACCAAATCCCCAACCCTTTTGTGTAGGGGTGTGTATGACTCATTGCATTTATCAGCCTCCCTAAGCAAATCAAAGGAATTTTGCATATAAATGCTATGATAACTGGGAGATGGAGAGTGTCTCCTTACCTTTTTCTTACTTTTTACCATTTGCCATGCAGAGATGTGTTTCAATATGGTCATGGGAGGTTCTTGATCAGATGAAATCCTACCTTCCCCCATAGCAGATTGGGGTTCATCGGGTCTGTATAATGGATTATACCTAGGTTTATCTGCTTTAGCGGTCCTGTAGCTTAGATCCTTTCTTGCATACTTGGTCTTAGCATAGAAGCTCAATTGTCTATCCAAAGATTGGATTGAGAAGATAATAGGCCTTGATTCCTTGCTCAATGATGGGATTCCATTGTTAACCATGGATTCTACAATAGGTTTTGAAACCCTAGATTTATCATTTTGCATAGATTCCTGTAGGCTCCTCTCTTTTTGTTTAGAAATGAAATCTTTCAAATGATCGTAGGTTGGATGCTATTGCTCCTCTGACTTTTTGCATTTTGCCTTTTTGTGGCCGTATAGCCAATAGTTAAAACAATAACTGGTAAAGACTTTATCAGTGCAATTGCTCGGTGGTGAGGCTTTAGATGAATCAGCATTTGCATATGTTTTGCACAGAGCAGAACCAAAGCTCAATGGTTTAGCCAATGGGCGGCTATGGTGAATAAGCCCTAGGTTGATTTGTCAGTTATGCAAAGCTATCCTTCGTTGAATGTGTGCCTTTCTCATTTTTGCATGATTGATTTTTTAACGATCCAATTCTTCTCTGGCTCTGGATGAATTTAAGTAATATATTGTCTATCAAGATAAAATTCATCTTCTATTTCTTTGGCTATGGTGGTAGTGAGAGCGTGATTGTGATTGTGATGCACTGAGAGCATCAGATCTAGACCTTGAATTCTGGAAATTGTTGGCCCTAGACAAATTCGAATCTCCTCTTAATTCAAAAATCACTGCCTTCAATCTGATTTTCGGATGCCCTAGATCTGAGCATTGTTGGCCTCCAAATCAAAAATTGTGGCCTCCAAATTCAAAAATTCTAAGTGTTCTATGTCTCACAAATCTGAACCTTCTTGCCAAATCTGAACTTTATGCTTGAAGATTCGAAGCTTCTTGCCTTAAAATCTCTGAAAAAATCAGAGCCTCTCTATGCTTGAAAATTCTGGAAATGGGTGTTTGATATCCAAGATTTCTGAGAATAGATGGTTGAAAAATAAAAAATTCTGAATATTGATGCTCCCAAAATCTGAATATTGCTTCCTATTTTTCAAAATTCTAAGCCTATCTTAGATCAAAATCGAAGCCTCCTCCTTTATTTTCAGATCTGCTGCTCCTAAATCTATATTTGTTGATGCCCTAGATGCCTGAAGAAAAATGCTGCTATGACCTGGGGTTTTTGCTGCCTATACTTAGGAAATCACTGCTAAGAAGCAGAGCTAATCGCACAAAAATGCGTTGACTCGATGCCTATTCTGCTGGGCAATCTTAATTCATAATTTACAGACTGCTATTTCTTTTTTATTTTAGTTGATCCATATTCTGCTGGGCAATCGTCTTTACACAACGGGCTACAAATCTTGTTTTGTTTTTTACAATCTACGATTTCCTTCTTTTCAGTGGGTAAAGACTTCAATCTCCTGTTGACCTGATGCCTCTTCAGCACTTTGCTGGACAACTGGGCGATCTCTAGCCTCTATCAGCTCCTTCCTCAAGCTAACGGCAATACAACTAAAATTTTTGAAAACCCTAGTAATCTTTATTTTACTGGTTATTATGATTGCGATCTTGTTTTCTGACCAATGATTCTACAACGATCTCTTTGACCAGTTATTGTGTCACCTTAACATAGGTATGTTATTAACATATTTAATATTTCTAATTATTATTGCAAGATATTTTAAAGAAAAAAATGAATTTTAAAAATCAAAATAAAATATTTTAAAATTAATAAATTATAAATAAATAAATATAATTTAAAAATATTTTATTTCTTTTATTAATATAATATAAAAAATAAATATATAATATAATTCAAGAAGCTTTATTTTATGTTATCTCTAAGTTCTCATCTAGCATTTGATCCACTATGTGAATCTATAGACCACAATTTTTTTTATCAAACTTGTATTAGGTAAAACTTGTTCACCTAGATTTTGGTATCTAAATTCACATATAGACAAGTTGTGTTTATTGGTAGGGAGAATTTCTTATTTGGACAATAAGCCAAAGTTGATAGTAACTAATGCACCAAAATTTTGAATTTTGTAAAATGTAACAAACCAAAAGTTTGAATTTTGTAACATTTAATGGTGAAATAGATGGACATGTAGTTTATCAACTCTCCACTTCTATAACTAAATAAAATTGTAAAAAAAGGATTTAGAAAATAGAAGAATTTTTAAGGATAAATGATTTTAAGATTTGGGAGAAAATGTAATTTTTTATGTTATAAAATTATTTTATTAATTTGAAATTAAAATGATCATTATCATACAATTTTTTATATTTATTTATTATTTTTTATTAAGGTAAAGGTAGGTTTTGAATGGGCCCCGAAACCATATACAATTAGTTTTTGTTGGGAACTATAACCCTAAGCGTAAAAACAAGAAGAATTAGCTCAAACCAAAGTGAAACAGTTAGGGGAAAAGATAAACCTTACATCACCCCCCAGCACACAATGCCAGTAGAAAAACCAGTAAAACAAACCCAGTAAAACAATAGCAGCCAAAAGAAAGATACTTAGAAAGGCTCAAGCTATTGAGACCTATAGTGTAAAGTAAACACCTTACAACATCACTAAATATCTAGGGTTTTCAGGCTCCCTAAATGGGACATAAGGGTTTTGATGGCTCCCATAACCAAACTTAATGAAGTAGCAGCTTAAGTAATTGTGGAAATAGAGCTTCAACTGCACCAAACCATTAGGGTTTTGAAAGGCTCCCCCAACCTTAAGCAAGGAATTGGGTATGAGGTTAACTCCCCAAACCACCAAATCACAACCAAATAAAAAACAACAGCTTAAATATATGAGCATGTTAAACTTCAGCTGCACCAAACCATTAGGGTTTTGAAAGGCTCCGCCAATCTTAAACAAAGAAATGGGAAAGAGGCTAGCTCCCCAAACCACCAAATCACAACCAAATAGAAAATAATAGCTTAAATATTTGAGCATGTTAAGCTTCAGCTGCACCATTACATTAGGGTTTTGAAAGGCTCCCCCAACCTTAAATAGAGACAAGGGAATGAGAAAGATCCCCCAAACCCCCAAATCACTTCTAGCCAGAAAAAAGATATGGCCATTAATGCTCTCTGGCAAAATCTGAATCCTCTAGCAGCGGTCAAGCTCACCGATAGTACTCCAACCCACCTCTTCCATCCAGCACCAAGCCCCCTCATTAGGCTAAGCCTCCACCTCAAAAGGAACTTCCACCTCAATACGAAGCGGGAAAGAGGTCATAAGAGGAGAATAAATCTTAACCTCAAAATGAACTTCCAGCTTTGAAGGAAACTGGGAAGTGGAGTAAAGATAGGGAGCATCCATCCGCTACCAAGGAGCTCTAGTGAGGAACCCCACCTCAATAGGGATCCTGATCAAGGCTGAAAATAGACTAGAAAGGGGGAAAACAAACTCAGCCGAACAAAAGTCTAGCCTTTTAGCAACAACATCCTCAGCCCCCCAACAAAGCCTTTCATAGTTTGAAGACTAGACAAGCTCTCCCTCATGAAAGCTACTCCTTCTTCCATAAAATAGGTAAAGAAAACAAAATAAATCTTGTTTCCCCACCTCCATAAGCTCTAGAGGAGATAGGAAGCACACAAGAGACAAGCCACCAAAGATGTTGTAAAATATATCAATAGAAACATACAGAGACCCACCACAAGGTGTTTCTCCAACTTCAAAAAAATTGGGGGCTCCCTTGGAAATGACCTCCTCTTCCTCTCTCTCAAAGGAAAAATCCAAAATACCCTAGCTACAAATTATGAGGAAACACAACTAGCACTTATGAAGTGAGCCTCTCGAACACCCCTACCACAAACACAAAAGCACCCAAAAGGAAGCCAACACAAGAGGGTCCTAGGAAAAATTGAGAAGCACCTAGTAGAGGCCCCAATGCAACCACCCACCATCTCTAGCCTCTGGGAAAAACAAAGGCCTTCTCCACTCCAAAGAGAAGGGGGAGAGATCCCCCCTCAGGCCCTTACTAATGCAAAAAACCCAAAACCAAATCTCAAAAGGCTCGGGAGAAGGGGGGTGAGGGCACCCAACACAACCCCCCACGCAGAACTCCCACCTTCCCTTGCCATCTTCATCATCTTCTGAGGCAATCTCTTGCTCTTTCAAGCCAGAGACCTTCAAAACCTTGCGCTCACCCATTCCATTCCTTCTTCCTGCTTCGGCTTCCCGCTCTGCTCCCGCTTCCCATTTCAAAAACCCCTATATTTATTTATTGTTTTATAATTATTAATTTTAAATTATTTCATTTTAATTATAATTTTTTTTAATTAAAAATGACAAGAGCCACTAAAATATTTATTTTGATTTTAAAATTAATTTTCCTCTTAATTTTTTTTCTAATAATAGCTATAAATCCGAATAAAGTTAAATATAACTATGTTATATTATTATCAATTGCTGATACTTTACCTGAGAGGAAGCTGATTACATGCACAATTGGAGATAGTCAAATGCAATATTTAGGGAACCAAATTATATAAGAAATAACTACTAAAATTATTTTTGACATTGCCGAGGAGGAAGGCGTAGGTGCTAGTGAACAATTGCCTGATAAGAGGCTCGATGAGCTGATCACATAATTCCAATTCTGGCAAAATCAAGTTTCATAGGAGCAGAATGTCTTTGATAAGGGTCAGCTGGTACAAGAAAGTTGTAATATACCATTATTGCCTCCTATTCAGCAAGATGACAAACCTATTTCATCTAGAGGGTTTGACATTCATTCATGCCCGACTATTTTAAGTGAGAATGTTTGTGCTGAAGACTATTTGGGCATGGAAAATTGCATATACCAAGAAGTCCAAATGATGACAAAGGATTTGGGGGATCTCTAGTTTGAGTATTTAGTCAGTAAGCCAGTGGATGAACCAGACTCTTTGGCAATAGAAGATTTATATGATCATCAAAAGATACTATTAATTGACCAATTGCCTTCTCAATGCCCGATTTCTTCCAAGACTCCTAAGTCTAGAGGTCGACCATGAGGCTCTAAGACTAGGCTAGAAATTTTTGCAGGCATTCAAACTACTTTGGATGATAAATTTGTGGTGTCAAAAAGAGTGACGAGGAGAACAAAAGGTTCTCCTTGTCAACAATGAGGATTACATCTTGGAATGTTAGACGCATTAATGCCTCTAACAAGAGAAGAAGGATCAAATAGAGTATTGATTCTATGAAGGCTGACATTGTTATGATGCAAGAAACTAAGCTCTCACAAGATTCATTTCAAAACATAGTGGCAAAATGGTCTAACTGGGCCTCAGTACAGTCTCCTGGGATTGGTGCTTCAGGTGGTTTAGCTATTCTTTGGAACCCAAAAATAATTAGGGGTCAACTCATTCAAGCGCATCCTAATTGGCAGATGTTGAGTATGTCAGAATTTGACATTCCTTTCATTTTAATCAATGTTTATGGTCCTAATAAAACCTCTGAGAAGCTTAAACTTTGGGATACTCTTACTCACACGATTCAATCTCAAGAATCACAAAATATTATTTTAGGAGGTGATTTTAATGTGATTCTTGATCACAAGGAAAAAATAGGGGGCATCTGCCCTCCTATCAAAACAATGCAAGATTTTTCAAATTTTGTAGAAAATAATAACCTCTTTGATGCACGTTCAAATTCAGGTTCATTTACATGGACTAACAAAAGATCTAGGTTTGCACAAATAACTGTCAAATTGGATAGATTTCTAATTTCACATGAATGGAGAATTTAGAATTTCCATGTTCAATCAGAGATTCTTTCCTTACCAGGATCTACTCATTTTCCAGTATCTATTACCATGTCTCAGGAAATTAAAAGTGATATTCTTCAGATCAAGTCTTCCTTTAAGTTTAAAAGTATGTGGCTTTGTCACCCTTATTTTCTTTAGCGTATCAACCAATGGTGGACCAATGCACCTTTTGTAAAAGGCTCCAAGATGCATCAATTTGCTATGAAATTGAAACATGTAAAAGACCTTATTAAAAAATGGAATCAACAGGTCTTCAAGAATGTTTTCAAACAAAAAGAGGTTGTTTCAAAGTAACTGGAAGAGGTTCACAACATGATTATTCAACATTGTATGGATAATGATACTTATGTTAAGTAGAAAGCCCTTCAAAAAGAATGGGAGGAGTTGTGTAGCAGAGAAGAGGAATATTGGAGACAAAAATCTAGAGAATTATGGTTAAGAGAAGGGGATAAGAATACAAATTACTTTCATGCATCTGCAAAACAAAAATGGGCAGCAAAAACAATATTTGAGATAAAAGATGTAGATTTAGGCCTAACCATTACTTTAGCACATCAAATTCATGAGGAAGGGGTTAAGTTCTTCAAGAAACTCCTTGCTCCTGCAGTTTATCCTTCTCCATCGGATTCCCAAATGTATGAGATTTTAGATGCAATCCCCACATTGGTGTCCCCCAAAGACAATGACTTACTTATGGCTCCATTCACTTTTCAAGAAATTAGAAAGTTTTCTTCTCATTTCCTCCAGATAAAGCACCAAGGCCGGATGGTTTTACTACTCTCTTCTATCAAAGTTGTTGGGATACCATTGGTTGGGATCTTTTAGCAGCAATTAAGGAGTCTAGAAAGAGTCGATATATGTTTAAATATTTCAACACTACCAATATAGCAATAATACCAAAGAGCAAGGATCCAAAAACATTTGCAGATTTCTGGCCAATTTCATTATGCAATCTATCCTACAAGATTGTTACAAAAGCCATTTATTTGAGGCTGCAACATTTCATTCCAAACCTTATTTCCTCAGAAAGGGTGGCTTTGTTCCAGGTAGAGAAACCATGGAGGGAGCTTTGGTTGCACATGAAGTCCTCCATTCCATAAATACAAACCAATCATCTAATTTTGTGATAAAGTTGGATATGATGAAGGCATATGATAGAGTATGCTGGTCTTTTCTTTTCCAAGTTCTGAAGAAAATGGGTTTCTCAAAATGCTGGTGTAAATGGATCAAAGCTTGCATCTCAAGAGCTTGGTTTTTGGTTATTTTTAATGGTCAATCCTTGGGCTTTTTTCAATCTACACAAGGGGTGAGACAAGGAGATCCTTTATCTCCTATTCTATTCATTATCATGGATGAAGCATTCAGTAGATCTATTAAGTCCCAAAATATTCTGGGAAAGTGGCAAGGTGCAAAAGTCATTGGTACTTTCTTTTCCATCACACACTCTTTATTTGAAGATGACACACTTCTATTTGGTATGTCACAAGTGAAAGAGGCTAGAAACATTAAGCATACCTTGCAGCTTTACTCGGATGTCTCAGGGTAGAAAATCAATTCACAAAAATTGAAAATCTATCTATTCAACACAAACAAGGTTATATCAGATAGAATAGTGCAGATTCTGGGCTTTTCTGTGGACTTCCTACCTTCTTTATACCTTGGGATACCATTTTTTATGGGATCTAACAAAACAAGCTACTAGGACTCAGTTATTGAAAGAATTAAGGGCAAATTTGTGGCATGGAAAGCTAGATGGCTTTCTTTGTTAGGGAGAATTCTTCTAATTAAAAAAGTACTCTCAGCAATCCCAAACTATTTCCTAGCTGTTCTCAAAGCACCTCCTTCTATCCTTTCACAAATTCATAAGATAGTTAAAGGTTTTCTTTGGGCAGAAAATATGAATGGTGAGAAGAAAATTCCTCTCATTTCACTTCAAGATATGGCTCATGTTCCAGCTATAGGGGGAGTGGGTGTTCATGATTTAGAAAAGAGGAATGAAGCTTTTGGGGGCAAGTTAGTTTGGCAAATGTATAGCAAACCCCATAGCACATGGTGTCAAATTATGTAGCAAAAGTACCTTGATAATAATGAGCCCTCACGTATTCTCTCAATTTTGTACCTCCCTAAAGGTTCAATGATATGGGACTTTATGATAGCATCAAGAAACATTGTCTTCAAGTACATCACATGGGAAGTTAATAATGGCAATAAAATTCAGTTTTGGAGAGATTCCTGGAATGGCCAGCCTCCTTTAATATCTTTACCAAATACAAAGGATGTTATATCAGTGTCAAAATTTTTTTGGGAAGCACACTTATGCCACTTCATTTTAGCAGTCTCTCTTCATTCAGGGAAAATTATATGGAAGGATTTGGATCAACTCCCGTTGGCCCAACAGGATAGGGATATCCTTCATGAAATATTCAGAAATAATCTTGTTTACTTTTCAAATAGTGATGATAGGCTTATCTGGGCTCTAGCAAAGGATGGAAATTATTCAATTAAAGAAGGCTACAAGATTCTCCAATGTATATATAGGATTAGATAAACTACCATCCCGGGCATTTTCTTTCTGCTAGAATCATTTTGTGCAGCCAAAAGCAAGCTGTTTTGTATGGCTTGCAATCAAGCACATGATTTTGACTAGTGATAGATTGGAGAGGCTTCATATTGATCTTGCATTTAAATGTGTGTTATGTGATGATTTAAATGAAATGGTTGATCATTTATTTATTAACTGCCAGTTCGCACAACAATGTTGGTTATTTGTTCTCAAAAAACTAAATTATAGCACTCCCCTTCAGAACAAGATTTGGGACATCTTTCAAGCATGGCCCACTCCTTTCCCAAAATCCCTATTCTCTAGTCTATGGAAATGTACGCTAGCATTAGTGATTTGGGCCATTTGGTGGGAAAGAAATAAATGCATTTTCAGAAAAGAGTTTCTTCCTATTGATAGGGTTCTAGAAGGTATTGAAAGGTTAATATCAAAAGTGACCAATGCTAGTATAAATAGATGTAGAATTAATCTGGTCATCACCTCATGGGATAGTAGGATGTTTTGAGAATGGAAATCTCTAGTCATACCCACTGGTTGGGGTTTACAAAACAAAGCTCTGACCAAAATTGACTGATCCACAATTCACTAGATGCCGCCTATAGAAGGTTACTTCAAGCTTAATTTTGATGGTGCTTCCAGAGGGAATCTAGGCAATTCAGGGCTGGGTGCTTGCATTAGAGATTGTAATGGAAAGGTTTTAGCCATTACCACTGATTTACTTCTTGATGGAACAAACAACATGGCAGAGGCTCGTGCATTATTTGTAGGGTTAATTTTGGCTAAAAATGGTGGTTTTGATCATTTTCACGTTGAAGGTGACTCCCACGTAATTATTAATGCATACATTCATAGGTAGATAGCATCGTGGAGACTCAATTATATTTTCCTTCAGATCTGGAAATTATTAGATGGTTTCAAAGAGGTATGTTTTTCACATACACTATGAGAGGGTAACCAAGTGACATATTTCCTTTCTAATCTCAGGTGTGAAGGTACAGTGATCTCGATACTTCATCCGGATGAATTCATAGCAAATTATGAAGATCTGCACAATTTTATTATAGGTGACATGGAGCCTAACTGTTAAAGATTTAAGAGTATGCTGAAGATTCCACATGTGTGAGGTCATCATCAAGCTTACAAATTGCTTTCAGTGTATGGTAAACATTGTTTATTTATAGCCATCATTCCATGTATCCAATGTGAGTTCACATTAAACTGAGGCTATTGGTGGGATGCGTGGCTATGGCCGTAGGACTAGGCATCGTTGTTGCATCAATCGAAGTAAATATTCACATGGCTTTGTATGTGTAAAATTTCCCTCTCTTTATTACGCATATGTGTGCATTATACTCTCTCGCAATAGAATATCTATAGCAATCTAAAGGTACAGAACACTTCTTTAAATATGCTACGCAATACAAATGAGCTATGTGGTGTGTTGATATGTCAACCCATATGGATGTGTACGCTAAGTGCGAGTCCTACAACAAGTTTCAATGGCCAATTATGCTGAAGAACTATAGGATATGGATTCATCCCCAGCTAGAGGAAGATGTATTGCCATTGACTGTTAACGATGTTGTTCTTGAAATGATCATAGTTAATTCACCTTTAGTTCAGCATGCAATTAGGCATGTCATCGGCAATGAGATTGTTTCCCCAAATGCTAGGCATTTTTTATATCTCTCGAATTTGGTCTCTATCTTCTTGTCAAAATTTGATGGATCTTCTGCAGTCCATTTGTCATCTGGAAGCACTTGTTGTGAAGGTTGTCAAACAACAATTTTGGAATGGCAGTAAATTAAAGATGGCTATGTAGCATTATGAATTTTGGGTAGGGAATGCATTGGTTGGAGGACTTTTTACACAGACACAGCTTCTTAGGAAGCATGAATTCATGGTCCTATTTGAAGCACTGCAAATGTCTTTCGAGAAACAAAGCTCACATGATATTAAAGCCGCCCTTCAAGTATCATCTCGTACCCTCAGTTACCAGCTTGAGGAAAAAGTTCAGAGAATAGACCATGCCCTGTTAGATCTTATGTCTTTGTCAAATAATCAGCACCCAACATCACCCCTAGAGTGCTCTTCGAATAGACAAGTTTTAGTTCTGATTGATAATGTGCTGGCTTTGCAAGTGCAAGGGTTGCAGGAAGCACAATTTCCATCCCACAATACAAATGCTTCTCTCATGGGAGTTTCTTCCTCTCGGCATGATAGTATATGGAGCTTGCATGCTTCGGGTGTCACAATGAATTGATATTCGGGTTGCATGTTGAACCAACTGGATCCTGGATTCGGAAGCTGTGATGACTCTGGGTCAAAGTGTGGGCAAGGTTGCACTGGTGAGCCTAAATTTGCAGAGATGGAGGAAGGTTGAAGAATGGTTTCGGTTGATACAATTTTTTCTTATGATGTATAGTTTTTGATATATGTCTCTATGACCGTATATTCCATATTTTTGTATCCTCTATAAGGTTAATTTTTGAAAATATTGACAAACACGTCTATTGTACAGAGTGATGATTTTGGGTTTTCTTGCTATTTCTTTCTCGGTTGAGATTTTTTTGAATCATGCTTTTTTAAAAATAAATATATATACAGTGGCTAGTCCGCTTTTGTGTAAAAAAACAAAATAATGTATAAAGTTATTTTGCTAGATTTTAGAATATATTGATAAAAAGTAGTGTAAAATCAATTGACTTAATCTTATCTCACATACTACCTACCTAGTATCTTAAAATTTTCTTCAACATATATCTATTTTTTTACTTATCTAAAATAAATTACTATATATAAAATTGAAAATTTACAACAATGTAAACATAATAATAAAAATATATCTAAAATGCTTTTTACTTTATCATACGAAAAAATTAAAATTTATCACAATATAAACATAATAATAAGTTATAATAGACATTATAAACATAACACACATAATTTTGATCTAAAAAAATTTACAATACATCCATAACTGATAACTATGATAGGTGATATGACTGTGAGAGGTGACATGAAAGGCATACCATGTGAATATTGGCAGTGTGTGTAAGAGAAGGTGGGGCATGGTATAAGATGAGACATGAGGTCATAGCACTCTTCTAGTACAAATATGTTGCATCATAGCTGGTGCCTTGAAATTGAAGGGTTTTCACTTTAAAAGAGAGAAAAAGTCAAATCTAGAACCATTTTCCCTAAACTACTATTTGACCCTAGAAATCTCTTTCCTTCACCTCCATATTGATATTCAAGATCTCTTCATTAATCCATTTGTAAGTATGTTAGTTCCACCTCAAGACATGTTTGTTAGTCCGCTTAATGTAATATAAATATAATTCGTTGTTGTAGCAACTTTTGAAAGCCTCGCTATAATGAAAGTACTTTTTAATTTTTAAATACCAATTTTGCAGGGACTTGTTTCAAACCATATTTTCCCTCTTCCATTTGTAAGTATGTTAGTTGCACCTCAAAACATGTTTGTTAGTCCGCTTAATGTAATATAAATATAATTTGTTGTTGTAGCAACTTTTGAAAGCCTAGATATAATGAAAGTACTTTTTAATTTTTAAATACCAATTTTGTGGGGACTTGTTCCATACCATATTTTCCCTCTTCTAATTGACACTCTATAGGTTATTCAGAGGTTGTGTCACATATAGCTCTTTTGTCACTCTGCATTCTATGAATACACCTTTGAGATACATTTGGTGGATTTTCAAATTATTTTGAGAAGCAAATGTTGACATTTACAATAGTGATCTTTTTAAAGAGTGATTTTAATCTCAGTCTAATATAAATTGTTGAAATTAAAGATTTTTGAATAAGATTTATTCTTACATCTAATATTCAATTACATAAAATATATGGCTTTTACATCATAGCTATGTCTTTATGATAAGAAGAGAGATTTGAGAAATGTGATGGATTTATGTTTGTAGCGCAGTCAAAAGAATATAGCTTACGCTATTCAACCTATGGATAGAGATGAAAATGAAATCTAGAAGTATGAACTTTGAATTGAATTTCATTTATAGTATTCAATATATTTTTCTTTGCTAAGTTCTGGGGGCCCAAAAATCTGTCCTAGGTAGTCGTGGTCTGCCTTTATTCAAGTGAATGCTCAGATTTTCACTAATAAGAGAAATAGAACACTGTGATTGATAAGCCCTTCCAAGACTTTAAGGCCAATTATTGTGCAAGGAAACCATGATTTTAAAGGCTAATAACATGCTTAATTTATGGTCAACCTAGTTAGGGAGAGACTTGTATGAATTACTTAATGAAATCAACAAGAATCTAAATGACCAAAAAGTTACTATATTGCAAGATGTTTGTGGTGTTTTGAGAAAATCTAAATGTCGTAAGTGATGATGTAGATAAATTCAATGAGAAATCTATAGAATTTTTAGCATAGATCTAGCTACGAAGAAGAAGGAAAAAATTCTTGTAAAAATAGAACAAATCAACAATGAAATTTAATCTATTATTCCATGATGATTACAATATGCATAATAATGCATAATTTATACAATGCTAAAAACCATGATTTGAAAGAAAAATTACAGTGAATAACATGCATCTAATACTAATAAAAGTAAAATGCATGAATTACTACCAATCCTTATGCAAATACATGTAGATGAGATAACTCAAATCAAGAAAAGAGATCATTGTAATCAACAAGATGAAGATTAATACATGCAGTTCTGTAAATCACAGTCAAACTAAAGTCCAATAGTGGTTGGAATTAATATACACATGACAGGATGAAGGGGTCATCCCACAAAAGTGTGTCCCAGTTTTAGGCACAAATAAAAATCAGGTGTTGGAAAATTTTTAATCTTAGAGCCCTACGCACAAATTGGGGTCTTTGTGCAAAGTGGTAAAAACACCTCGCACGAAGACCCTTACATAAGGATCTTTGTGCAAAAACCACCATTCACATGAAGACCCTTATGTAGGGGTCTTCACACGAAGGCCCTTTTTATTGGATTTTAAATAAATTCTAACATATAGTTGTGATTTTCATCCTTATTATTTACATTTTATTGGGGCCTAGGTGTTGAAGAAAACACTCTGACGAATAGAGGCTGACATCAGCATTCTTTCAACATTTTTTACCACCATCTGACTATTGTTCATACCAAGTGCACACTTCTAATCCTTTTTTTTGTTCAATTATGATTGCAAATTATGTGTTTTTCAATTATTTTAGTTAGTTTTATGTTTTATGTAATTTTTAATTTTTGAAAAATATAACTTTATTAGAAAATTTTAGAAGATCTAAGAAAATGTTAGAAAAATAGTTTAGAAAACATTGAAAAAAATTAATTGTTTATTTTTAAAAATATTTTTAATTAGTTATATCATTATTTTTCATTTTCAATAATTTTTAATTATTTTTATTAGAAAATTACTAGAAAAAATTAGAAAATGAGAAGAAAAATTTAGGAAATCTTAAACTTAAACTTAAGAAAAACTTTAACTCTCAGATACACACACACAAGCTCTCTCTCTCTCTCTCTCTCTCTCTCTCTCTCTCTCTCTCTCTCTCTCTCTCTCTCTCTCTCTCTCTCTCTCTCTCTCTCTCTCTCTCTCTCTCTCTCTCTCTCTCTCACACACACACACACACACACACACACACACACACACATTTATGATGATATATGTTGGAAATATACATGGAGTAACTGAGAGGGGGTGTGAATCAGTTAACCACAAAAATATTACCACAGATCCCTTAGATGTCTTATTAATTCATTTACTACTGTCACTCGGTAAACATACAGAGAAATGTTGAAAAATCACTTATTGCAGTGAATATTAATTATAACTGCTCTTAAGTATTCATCAGTGATTAACATGCATGCATAAAGAAAATAACATGAACACAAGAGACACCAGATTTAACATGGAAACCCAATATGGGAAAAACCACCAATGTAACTAGTTACTATTTTTCACTCTTCTGAAGTGAGCCCTGTTAGGAGCCTGTTAGGCTAATTTTCTGTCATTGCAAAATCTTGTGAGATTGGCCTGCCCTGCAATGTGTTTTTCAAGTGTCTTGCCTTGTGCTCTTTATTGTTGTCACCTTGCTTTGGTCCAAACTACATCTCCAAATTCACAAGATCCAAAAAATTATTCAAATTCTAAAGCCTGCTGGAAATATTGTCAAATTTTGCCACAGTGTTGAAAACCCAAAGTGTTTTCAAAAGTCCATGATGTTTTTGGTCTGTGTGTTTTCGACCTTCATTGTTTTCGACCCTGTGCTTCCTGCTTTTGTGCACTTATCCTTTGGCGTCGAAAACTTTGTGTGTTTTCGATCCTCTTTCACTGAAAACATTGTGTGTTTTCGACCTCGCACTAGTTCCCTGTTTGCTAGCATTCCCTTAAGTGCACAAGTGCGATGATAGGTGGACCTGGGCCTTCAAATTCTCTTCCTGATTGGCTGTCACATGGCTGCATGTCAGACCTTTCTGACATGCGACCGCCTGCCACCTGTCCACGTGGTCCTAGCTTCTCATTATGTTCGGCTATCTGGCGGTTAAGTCTTCTTCTGGTGACCTGGTGACTGTGTAGTCACGTGATCTCTTCTCTTCTGGTGGTTAGTGGCTAGCATCTCACAACTTGGCGAGTGGTTTGTCGCGTAGTCACTGAATTCTTGGCAGTTAGTGGGTTCATTTATTCACGTGGTAGAGGAGGGAGATCGACGGTCAGCGTGTGATCGTGAGGAATATTCTTTCCCCTTGTGATCATGCACCTGTTGTTGATTCTGTTTGCAGAGCACGGTGGTCCCAGTGTCAGAGGGGGGACAGATGGCATGTTCTTATAGGCTGTCACATGGCCACATGTCAGACTTTTCTGACATGTGATCATGCGACCGCTTGCCATCTATCCGTGTGGGTCTTGTCTCTTCATAGGTGGTGAGGAGAGGCATCTTCTGAATGTGGTGGCAGTTTTCTATTGGCCGGTGGGTGGTGATGTTATGGTCTTATGGCCTTATCGCATGATCACATGGGCCATCTCCATGGCTTGCAATCATGCAACCGGGTGCCACGTGGTGTTGGGGCCCGATGGGAGATGGTGATGTGCTGGGTTCCAGTTGGTTTCCAGTGTGACATGTGGTGTATGGCAGGCCCAGGTCTATGGCATGGTGACAGGTGGCGTCATGCATCCTGGTTGTGGATTTAGTGGTGGGGTCTAAGGTTTGGCAGAGTGGATAAAGGTGGCGGTGCCGATAAGATGTAGTCTTGTTGCTGGTTCATGAGATGATTTGGCAGTTCCCCAATTCATTTGGCGACTTGGTGAGCAGCGGTCATGGGATCACTAGATTCTTTAATGGAGGCAGGAAGTATTCCATGAATTGGCAAAGGTTCCTTTGTCGCCAGTTCGCCAGATGATTTAGGTGGGCTATTTTAACACGTGCAGTCATGTGGTTGCTGAGTATAACTGGAGTTAAGATTTTCATTCCGTGACTGGGATATTGCCTTGTCACCAGTTCATGGAATGAAACCTAAGGTGTTTGATGGGTTAGGATCTGAAGCCTGGGAAGATGAAATCTACGGTCGGGACTTATTGTTGATCTCTGATCAAATCAGGACCACCGATGTGCTACTGGTGCCAAGAGGTAGCTGTTGGAGTTTGAATTTGAAACTTAGAGACATTTCCAGCGACCAGTAAGGACTAAAATTGATGACAGAGGGGGCCAGAATTGGTGAATTTGAACTTCTTCACCACTCTAGTGTGGTCCAGGGTGCCTTGAGGGTTTGCAGGGATTTGTGCCGTGTGGTTTTGAGCTTGAGGAATTGTTTGTAGGTAGTGATTAGATTGATTTTAATGGCATTCTTAGTTTACTATGCTGAGCTCGTAGATTTTCATGATTGTTGATCTGCTAGAGATTTGTTTTCTCCAGGCTGCTTATGCTTCTTGCCCCTGTAGTAAATTTTGTGACTATTTGAATTGGTTGGGTGGTTGAGACCCTAGCCCTAGTTGTCCATAGCTTGTTTCATTCTCTCTAAAAATTCCAAGGCAGCTAGTGGTATAAATTGCAGGTTGTTTGATTTTGTAAGGGGTCTGAATTTTGTCAGTTCTAGTGAAGGGTTCTATTCTGTAGATTTCTCCTTATCTCTGCATATAGAGTGTTCCTCTTTCTCCTGTTGGCTCAGAGAATAAAATGCATATTGTAATAGATTTGTCTTATGTGTGAGGATTTAATATATTTTTACTGTTACCAAGCTATCTCCATTTGAATTCTGAGTCCATTAATCATACATCAAGGGTGTTTGATTTGTTTGTTTGCATTGCCTAAGTGTTTGCAAGTGGAGTTGTCTTTGCAAAGATAATTGGTTTAGGGTTAGTATTCTTGTATGTATGAGCTGAAATATCAAAGATAGGTCATGCTTGTCTTCCAGTGGATGCTGGTTAATGTATTGTCCTTTCATAGGTCTCTTCTAAGGGGAGGGTTAAAATCCTTTGATGGATAATAGCATGCTTGAATGCATAGGTGGGTGTTAAGTTGAGGTTTGGTCATGGTGTGTGATTGATGTCAAGCATCAACACATTGAGCATATTGTGTTCTTGTTTCATAATTGTCTCTTGCAGTAGGGTATTTGACTCTGTGGCCCATTGGACAAGGCATTGGTCTATCAGAGACTTAGGGTATCTCAGGGGTCCCTTCAAACCCATCTTTAAAATCATTTCCTTCCAGTTCCACCCTTTCCCTTTCATGTTGTTAGGATAGGTTTCTAGCTTTCAGTCTCATTCCGTGCAAGTAGGGCTATTACATGAGACTTTCTATCATTGGGGTATAGGATACCTATAGGAGATTGATTTTTATTCCACATTAATCTGTCTGTAGGCCTTTGGTTTGTCATGAGCTATCTTGAATGTGTAGATAAGGCAATACCCACCTAAGTGAATGTGGAGCTCAAAGAAGAAGGAGGATTTCTCTCTGTCCTCATCAATTAGTTTGTTTTTCTTGTCAAGCTTGAGTGCCTAACCTATGAGTCTAAGCCCAACTATTTGATTCAAGCTTGGTCCTGCAAGGAAAAGAGCCAATAGAGCCAACCCGATTAAAGGTTACAAAACACACTGCTAGGTGTGACCTTGTTAGAAGATTTAATCACCCTGTTAGGAGTGGCCTTGTAAGAGGTCTTTGAAACAATTCAATAAAACTGTCACCTTGTTAGAGGATTTACAAAATGGCTGTTAAACCAACTCTTTTAAGAGATTTTGAAATCACTGCTACAATGGTGAGAAAGTAACAATGAAATGACCTGAATAATGATGCAACTGATTTGTTGATTACAGATCTCTATTCTGCTTCACTAGATCCTTCCTGATCAAATATATCTTTGCTGCTTCTTAAGGATATCTAACCATCCTTCAAAATTTGCTCACACTTTCCTTCTTTTTCACTTGCACACTTTTAATTCACAACTTGACCTTCTATATATACCTTTCAGATTGTCCATTTAGATTGTCAAGTCAGCACTAATAATCATTACAAACATTACTAAACATTACCACAGTCGGCTAATTAAACAAACAAAATTCTTTACTAGGCTGACCTGCTCGGTAAACACTAATCTTGAAATGATTTCCTTTGGTGACCGAGTGAACTTGGTTACCACTGCAAATTCTGTAACATCCTTTGAAGACCGAGAGATCTCAGTAAACACAAAAAACTACCTCGCTGACCAAATGAGCTTGGTAAACACTGAGAATCACTTAGCTAACTGACTAAGCTCGGTAATCACTGGGAACTGCTTTGCAGACCAACTGAGCATGATAATTGATATGAAATTTGTGTGACATCAAAGACAACACATAATTAATTCAACAATCTCCTTCAGACAATTGTATCCAACAATCTCCCTCTTTGGCATTGATGGAAACACAACATGTCATAGCACAATGAAATTTCATAGAAAACATAGAGTAAGGAACATATCCTTAGCTTGATTTTGATTCTCATCTATGAGAACTCCCTCTATCAGAGAACTTCTCTTTCTGACTCAAAAACTCTCCTTCTTAACTTCTCAAACTCTCCAAGAAAACTCTCCCTCTTAGAAATCTTTAAGAAATTTCTTGAAATATGACAGAAAACTCTCCCTCTTTGACAACACATGCCAAAGATAGCACATACTAGGTGAATAACAATGTACCTTAAGTATTGATTCATATGCAATGATTCCTTGACTAAGTTGCATCAACTAACTGATCTTCAATATGCTCTAGTTGATGCATCACTAAAACTTTATTTAGTGAGCCTTGGATAGGGAAATGACCCCTAACTTACCTCTTAGATACAAGAATGCATCCTTAGGTAGTGGCTTGGTGAATATATCTACAATCTATTCTTTTGTATGAATATATTCCAATCCGATTTCCTTGTGCTACACCAATTCTTTGACAAAGTGATATTTTATAGTGATGTGCTTGGCTTTGGAATGCATTACTGGATTCTTTGAAATATTTATTGTACTTGTATTATCACAAAATATAACAACTGGTTCTTTGATCTCAACCTTCATGCCTTCCAATAACTATTTAAACCAAACAATATTAGAGCAGTTTATTGCTACAAGAACATATTATGCTTCTGCTATGGATTGGGATGTGTAATTTTTCTTTTTACTGGTCCAAGATACCAACCTCTTGCTAAGAAAGAATGCTCCACCACTTGTACTCTTTCTGTCATCAATGTTTCCTGCCCAATCAGCATCAATAAACACTTTTAAGTCTAGATTGCTTCCAAATTTATACCACAAGCCATAATCTTCAATTCCTTTCAAGTATCTCAAGATTCTTTTGATTGCCATCATATGATTTTCTCTGGGTTTTGCTGAGAATCTTGCTACTATACCAACTGCTAAGGCAATATTAGGCCTTGTATGAACTAAATACTGTAATTTTCCAATCATTGATTTGTATAAGGTTTGATCTACTTCTTTTGAATCATCGTCTTTGGTAAGCTTCAATCTAGTACACATGGGGGTACCAACTGGTTTTGCATCTTCCATACCAAACTTCTTAAGTATTTCCTTGATGTATTTAGACTGAGTAATGTAGATACCATTCTTGCTTTGCTGAATTTGAAGACCAACAAAGAACTTTATTTGACCAAACATAGACATTTCAAATTCTTTGTCCATTTGTTCTGAAAATTCTTTACATTGATCACCATTACCTGTAAACAAAGTATCATCCAAAAATATTTCTACCAGAACAATTTTGTTATCTGGTCCTTCCTTGATGTACAAACTACTATTATCATTAGCTCTTTTGAAACCAATCTGAATAAGATAGTTGTGTAATCTTTCATACCATGCTCTAGGGGCTTGTTTCAGACCATACAATGCTTTGTGTAACTTGCAGACCATATTCCTTTTGTCTGGATCAATAAAACCTTTAGGTTGCTCAATGTAGACTTCTTCATCAAGAATACCATTGAGAAATGTAGATTTTACATCCATCTGATATACCTTAAATCTTTTATGTGTTGCATATGTAAGTAGAGTTCTTACACCTTCTAATCTTGCAATAGGAGAAAAAGTCTCACCATAATCTATGCCCTCTTCTTGAGAATATCCTTTACACACCAATCTAGCTTTGTTTCTTGATACTTGACCATCTTCATTCAACTTATTCTTGAATACCCATTTTGTTCCAATTACATTTTTATCTTTAGGCCTAGGTACAAGAGTCCATGTTTTGTTCTTCTCTATTTGTTTTATTTCTTCATTCATAGCCTCAATCCAACTTTCATTTTCCAATGCATCTTTGACATTTCTAGGTTCAAAATCAGTGACATGTACCTTTTAGTTTACTTCTTGTCATAGTACCATCTGATTTGTTTCCAATAATCTGATCTAGTGTATGATGCCTCCTGACATACTTGGCCAATATAGGTTCCTTGCCTCTTGAATGAGTTACATTGTCATCTTCTTGAATTTCATCTTCAGGTTCTAGTTGCTTAGGCTCGGTAGATATTGGTTCGGTAGCTTCAGACTGAGACTCAGGTCCTTGTGACTCGGTTTGAACTTCTTCTTGTGACTTGGCTATTGTACTGGGCTCAGTAGATGCAGTCTCCTTATTGACAGATGTGTCTGGTAATGTATCAAGTTAAATGTAAACAAATCTCTTGTAATCCTCATGTTCCTTTTTGCTTTCTTCTTCAGTATTTTATGCAAACTCATCAACTTTCACATGTGCACTTTCTATGATTTTGTGAGTAGACAAATTCAAATATCTATATGCCTTACTCTTGCAAGAATATCCCAAGAATATTCCTTCATCACTTTTCACATCAAATTTTCCTTTTCTAGATTCTTTTAAGATGTAACACTTACTACCAAATACTTTCAGGTAACTTACATTGGGTTTATAGCCATACCATAACTCATAAGGAGTTTTGAATGTGTCTTTCTTCAATTGTACTCAGTTTAAGGTATGAACTGCAATGCTGATAGCTTCCTTCCAGTATTTCATAGTAATGTTCTTTTCAATCATTATAGTCCTTGCACAATCCATGATAGATTTGTTCCTCCTTTCAGCTATTCCATTCTGCTCAGGAGTTCATGGGGCTGATACCTATCTTTTGATTCCTCTTTCAATGCAAAAATTATTGAATTCATGGGAGATGAATTCACCACCTCTGTTTGATCTCAAGCACTTCATTCTTTTCCCTGTTTCCTTTTCTACTCTTGCCAAATACCATTTGAATTTCTCAAATGCTTCTGACTTTTCTCTTAGATACATAACAGTCATTATTCTAGAGTAGTCATAAAAAAAGAGAATAAAGAATTTTTCTCTAGTATAGCTCTCAATTCCAATAGGTCCACATACATCAGTATGCAAAATTTCCAAAATATCTTCAGACTAATAGTTTTTACTTTTAAAGCTAGTCTTTCCCATTTTACCAATCTGACAATTCTTGCATAGACCAACATCAGGTTTCTTCAAAGTAGGAATGCCTCTTACTTTCTTGAATTTGTTTATTTTCACCATGTTATCAAAATTTACATGACATAACCTTTTGTGCCATAACCAACTTTCTTCAATTTGAGCCATAAAACATGAGCATTCACCAAGATCAAGATAAAACAAGTTACCTTTGGTTTGTTTGCCTAATCCAATTAGTTTTCCCTTGTCATCCAGCAGTCTTGCTTTGCCATGCATGAATTCAACCTTGAATCCAATGTTGATTAGCTATGCTACACTTAGAAGATTATGCTTTAGTCCTTCAACCCAATATGCATTATCACATATAATTTTTTTGGTTAATGAGATTTGTCCTCTTCCTTTTATGCAACAAGGCTCATTGTTTCCAAACCTTACATTACCACCATCATAGTCTTCAAGGTTTTCAAACTTTGTTCTATCACCAGTCATATGATGTGAACATCCACTGTCTATGATCCATGTATCATTTTTGCTTACATGAGAGATAAGTGCCATCTTATCTTCATCATCATCAGATTCATCTTTTACAGCAATGTAGACAATTTCATCTTCACTGTTATCAGAATCCTTAGCCATAAAACATGTTTTCTTGCCTTTATCCTTGAATGATTTGTAATTCTTCCTACCATTGTACTTGTGACCTTTCTTCTCATCCTTGCTTTGCTTGTTTGGGCACCTAGCTGCAATATGACCAATTTCTTCACATGAAAAATAGATTAAGGGAGTTTTACCTTTGTATTTACCTCTGCCTCTAGTATATTTCTTTGCAAGTAATGCTTCAATAACTTCAAGATCACTATCAGAACTTTCCTTTGATTCTTCTTCGCTCTCTGACTAGATGTCCTTTATTTTATTTCCCTTCTTAAGTGAAATTTTGGCCTCAAATGTTGATTCAACATTTTTGGAAGTTGGAACATAGTTGTCATAGTTATCCAACTCAAAGGCTATCAATCTTCCCACTAAAGCATCCAAAGTTATATTGTGATTTTCTTCACATCTTCTTTCTTGAATAGCAGATACTCTTATTGCATAGATAGGGAGTAATGTTTTGAGAACCTTACTTATAACAGTTTCATCATCAATTTTTCCTCCAGAAGCTCTGATTGCACTAACACTTGCCTTGATCCTTTCAACATATTTTGCAATGTTTTCATCTTCTCTCATTTTCATCTAATCAAACTGTCCTCTTAGGCTTTCTGCTTTGGCTCTCTTCACATTGTCATCACTACCATAAATTTTCTTTAGCTTGTTCCACATTGCATAAGTAGTTGTGCAATCTTTGATCTCATCAAATTCTTCATAGCTGAGAGCTGATGCAATGTCTATCATCATGGTGTTATGGTTCTTTTTCTCTGCAATGTCTTCAATAGTTAATGTGCTAGTAGGAGCTGTATATTCTTCATCAATATATTTACATCCTAAATCACCAATGGGAGCCAGATGAAGTCTCATGAGTCCTTTCCATGCTAAAAATTTATCTCTATTAAGCCTTGGAATTTCTCTCTTGTAAGACATCCTGATCTTTAGCTTAGGTCCTTGAAACCCTTCCTGCAAGCACCAAATTCTCTGATACCAATTGTTGGAAATATAGATGGAGTAACTGAGAGGGGGGGTGAATTAGTTAACCACAAAAATATTACCATAGATCCCTTAGATGTCTTATTAATTCATTTACTGCTATCACTCGATAAACATATAGAGAAATGTTGAAAACTCACTTATTGCAGTGAATATTAATTATAACTGTTCTTAAGTATTCATCAGTGATTAACATGCATGCATAAAGAAAATAACATGAACACAAGAGACACCAGATTTAACGTGGAAACCCAATATGGGAAAAACCACCAATGTAACTAGTTACTATTTTTCACTCCTTTGAAGTGAGCTCTGTTAGGAGCCAACCCGGTTAAAGGTTACAAAACACACTGTTAGGTGTGACCTTGTTAGAGGATTTAATCACCCTGTTAGGAGTGGCCTTGTAAGAGGTCTTTGAAATAAATCAATAGAACTGTCACCTTGTTAGAGGATTTACAAAATGGATGTTAAACCAACTCTGTTAAGAGATTTTGAAATCACTGCTACAATGGTGAGAAAGTAACAATGAAATGACCTGAATAATGATGCAACTGATTTTCTGATTATAGATCTCTATTCTGCTTCACTAGATCCTTCCTGATCAAATATATCTCTACTACTCCTCAAGGATATCTAACCATCCTTCAAAATTCGCTCACACTTTCCTTCTTTTTCACTTGCAAACTTTTAATTCACAACTTGACCTTCTATATATACTATTCGAATTGTCCATTCAGATTGTCAAGTCGGCACTAATAATCATTACAAACATTACTAAACATTACCACAGTCAGCTGAATAAACAAACAAAATTCTTTACTGGGCCGACCTGCTTAGTAAAAACTAATCTTGAAATGATTTCCTTCGGTGACTGAGTGAACTCGGTTACCACTGCAAATTCTACAACATCCTTTGAAGACCGAGAGATCTCGGTAAACATAGAAAACTACCTCGCTAACTAACTGAGCTTAGTAAACACTAAGAATCACTTAGTTGACCGACTGAGCTTGGTAATCACTGGGAACTACTTTGCTGACTAACTGAACATGATAATTGATATGACATTTGTGTGACATCAAAGACAACACATAATTAATCTAACAATCTCTTTTAGATAATTGTATCCAATAGATATATACATAGTGCACAAAATGGTTTGGATTAATTGAATTGTGTCACACATCCATTTGACCAAACATAATGTTCATCAATTTTTATACCCATTTATTTCAAATTTTCAAAAGTCCTCTTGGAGTGTTCTACATAATGAATATCATGTTCTTTATCATCACTTATATAAAAGTGATATTCTTTCTTGATGACCCATGCTTGAAATGTGCTATGAACACCATAAAAATCTAACTATGCATGTCAATAACACACACCTGTACCATAATAGTAATCTTCTCTAAAAAATAGTATTCTTATTGAATGGCCTTTTGATGAACAAAGGAATAGTTTTCTGCAAAATCAACAACTGATAGAATAGTTTCAAGTGGGAAATTTTCTCTCAGTGTCTGAAATTATCATTCTTACCATTTTACAAAATAAAAAAAATTGTGATGAATGTAGGGTTGAATCAATTTTTTAAATTTCTCCATAAATGCTCCAATAGAACTATCACATCTTCAACATATTCTAATCTTTTGGATTCTTTCCCAAATTTTTTTTTATTCCTTACATATTTGTAACTCTTGCAATTAACTATCTTTGTTTCACATATTCCTTTTATGAAATTTATTTGACTAGCTACATCGTCTCTTTTGTCACATAAAATGGATGAGAAGTACTCACTTCGTCTAATAGGATGAGTATTTTGAAAACCATAACTGTCTTATAAAAACTTTTGGAAAACCTGATAGTGGAGATCAAATATAATATGATAGTGGAAGCAACAAGTTTCAAATACTTTATTTTTCCACACATAATATGGCTTCAATCTTTCAAATATTGTTTTCCCAATCTTTATATTAAGATTTGAACTACAAAATGACACATACATTTCATGGTGTGTTGTGTCCAACCAATGTTTTTTATGATGTTCATATTCATTAGCTCTAATTTCGTGTCTTATAATATCTCTACTATTTGATGAAGGATGGGTATTATCATTCCAAAATGATGTGATCAAATTCCTGATTCCCTCCTCAATCCTATCAGAATGAGGAGTCTATATAAACATAATTTCCCAATTTCCTTCTAAGGTGATATTATCCAAAAGCATTCTCTTCTTGACATATCTTGATATTATTTTCCTACTAAAACCAATCTTAGATGAAATTGAAGATATTTGTCTATTTTGAGACATAGTGTTTCCTACAATGGATGTAAACGTCACTCTTCTTGTAATGACCTTATCTTTAGATTGATATTTCTTCCCTAAAAAGCTCAAACCTTTCCTAACATTTTCAATAATATAACTTTGCATGTTATAATTTTTTCTCTTTTTTGATATTGTGTCTACACCCAATAATTTAATGACTCTTGCAAATTTTTTTTTAACAAGTATAATTGAAAGTAATTGTTCTTGTTCACGTGTTTGAAGATTATCAAATTTATCCATTCTTTCTCTTTCTATCTTATTGATTGACCTCTTCTTAGATAGACTTAAGGGTTGAACATCAGCAAGTGATCTCAATTTTTCCACATCCATTGTAAGTGAATGATCTAGGTTTCTATAATTAATTATTTTCTTTACAGTTTGAGTAGTATTTATAATTTCATCTATACTAGTAGGAGAAAGTGATCCTGACCCTTCTCCAATATCTATTGCTTGAGGTTTTATAGCGAGTGATCTTGACCATTCTCCAACTTCCATTTCTTGAGGTTATGTAGGGAGTAATCTTGACCCTTCCCCAATATCCATTTCTTAAACCTAGGTTGACCCCCTTTCCTAAGCTTCTCCTTCATCTTGTACTTGTTGATTGTGAGCTACATGCACAAAAATGAATCAAATTAGAACAAATTAGAGAAAACTAAAAATAAAGACATATAAAACTCAGGAATGTTAAACTAGAAATGCATACCTTCTTTAATTTTATAATAATATGTCAATGAAGCTTTATGATTCTTTTTTTCTCTATCAAGTGACCTTTTTCTTGTAGATTTACTTTGCCTTCCCTTGTTTCCCATCTCCATTGTTCAAAAAAATGTCTTCAAAGAAATCACTAGAGGTAAAGAACTTGCATATATTAACTTGCTGATATTTCTATTATAAAACATTGAATTAAATGGATTTATATTTTTTTTAAAGGAAAAAAAACCACCTTTATTTATACCCAAATGAAAAGTCACGACAAAAAAAATAAACCCTGTCGACCTAATTTAGGGGAATGTGATTGGAAAAAAAATATGGCGGTGTCTTTTCCATCATACTTTTGCAAGGGGATTTTTGCATGAAGACCCCTTCGCATGAAGGCCCTTTACCCCATTCATGCGAAGGGGCTAAAAATAGATTTTTTTGCTAAGGATAATAAAATTCTTCCCTTTCAAGGTCTCAATCAAGGGCCAAATAAGAAAATATTCTTAAACAAAAAATACCAGATTATGCTACTCTAAAATATTTTTACAATGACTATAATTTAAATTTATATTGATTTCATTGTGACTTTCTATTTTTAGTTTAATTAAAAATAGGTTGTCTGGCCATTTAGAAACCTCTCTCTTCGACACTTCAGGAAAAATAGTAAATTATGAAAAATATGTAGGAAATAGGTATATATGTTACCTTTCAATCAAAAAAATAAAAAAATAATTTTGATATATACAGATCGAGTTAGAGCGATCCAAAAGAACCTATGTCAAGATTATGGTTAATGCCACTTCATAACATAATTTAAACTATAAAATTTTCAACCAAATTGAATGTAACCAATTGGATCCTCTAGGTATTTTGTGTTACAACCCTAACATCAGAAGAATTACATCATTATCATTTTTGAAAAAAAAATTATGCCAATCTGAGTGATGTCACTCTTTAAAAATGTTAATTTTTCATACAAACCACTTTCCAAAGGAGAAGGAAAAAATGATACAAATCAATTCTAATTTTTTTAAAAAATATATATTTAGAAACTAGAAATAGAATGCTAAAAGTCACTACTTTACATCTTTAAATTCTTAGTGGTTTTGTATCAATATGTGTCTGAAAGTGAAGTTGTTTTTTAGAATGTTCATTTCAGCATCAAAGTTGGCCAAAATGTGGGACATAGTATTATGGGAGCACATGTAGATATACACTAACATCCCTCCTTAATTCCAACTAAGGAGAAAAAAAAATAATGTAAAGAAAGAGGAAAGAGGGAAAACCTAGTGGACACAAAACCCCCCCTCATAATTAACAAGAGATGTAATATAAAATATTTTGTGAAAAGAAAATTGTGGACATCTATCGAATAATAACTGCTGCAGTGATAAACAAAGAAAATCCTTTGAAACCAAAATGAAGATTAGGATCAATCTTCATGAGTTCCCCCAATGAAACTACTCGAGCAATGAGCAATTGGAAACCAAAGTTAAAACATTTATCAATCGAAGATACATAAGACAATAATTTGCATAAGCCCCATCAAACAATGAATAGATGGAAAACATGAGGTAAAAATCTATTAGTCAAGGATGCAGATGACACATGAATATGTATGAGTGACCCAAATGACAATACTTAATTGGATGTTAATATGATTTAGAAAAATAGAGAGGGGGGGTGAATCAGTTGTTCTCAGGTCCTGATGTATAAAACAATCTCATAAACTTATCCTTAAATCAGATCCAAAACCAAAACAAACTCGGTCATCACTGATTCAATAATAGAAACATCTAACAATGCAGTCCACTACCTAGTTGTAACTTAACTTGTAAAACATAGTACTGTTCAGATCTAAACATTCACACAAGTATAAACACCAGGATTTATAGTGGAAACCCAATTTGGGAAAAACCACTTTGTAACATGCTACTATTATTTTCACTCTTCTGAAGTGAGCTCGGTAAAAAGACAACCCTATCAAAGGTTACAATACACACTGTCAAATGTGACCCGGTTAAAGGATTTCAATCACCCTATTAAAAGTGAGCCTAGTCATAGGACTTACATACACTCCATTAGAGTGCAACCTTGTTCAAAGGATTTAACATATGATTGTTAGGTCAACCTGTGTTAAAAAAAATTTGACTATTACAATGGTTAGAAAGTAGCAATAGTATTATCTAAAAAATATACAACTCACTTTGCAAATATCAGATCTGATTCCATACACTAATGCTGGTTTAATGACTTTGAAACTTTTCCATTTCCATCTATGATTTGCTTGGAACTTTTCTTCAAGCAATCACCACCATTCTTCTTCAGCCTTTTCTGCTTATTCAGTCAATAAAACTTTTCTCTTCCAACATTCTCTGTTCACCATGTGCATACATATCACAATGTTGAGGTTCCCTTATATTTTCCTCAATTAGGTTAACTCATCTTTTGCCACTCAATCTCATTGGTAGATCTTAGGGCTAGGTCAGATTCATTGAATCTACCCGCTTTATGTTCTTTGGCTCCTTTTCTAGAATCATCTCAAATCTCATAAAGATTTACAATAAAACATTTTACAATGCATTTAATGCTTCCAAACAATCAATAAATAAAGTCAACACGTTTTACATAAAACAAGAATTCAACAATGTCGGCTCCAAAATTAAATTCTCTTCAAATATAAAATTGCTGATGCTCAGTCAATACTGTGATTGTTCACTCGGTCTTCATGTAGAACGCTCGGTCAATACTAAAACTATCTCCTCAGCTTGCACTATCTTCCTCAGCAATTTACTGATGCTTGGTCGACACTATAATTTTTCTCAGCATATACTAACTCGGTCGACACTAACATCACCCGGCTTAAACATGATTTTTCCATTCTTTACTCGATTAAGCCTACCAGTTTAGTCTTTGGCCTTACTAAGATAAACAATACATTAGCTCATCATAGTGCAACATAGTGAAGTACACTTTGTAGTATCAAGATAACTCAACCTTTCCCTAGGTGCTATTGTTACCAACCTTGCTTAGCCCCTTAGCAACACTCAAATAGATATAGTACTTTCCTAAGTAGCAACAGTCTTACCAATTAAGGTTTGACATCAATGACAATACAACAATTATTTCAATTTAGTTTCCAACACTGGATGCAAGAACAAAATTGTAGTTGATAATATAGGTGCCAATTGCCTATAAAATTGATCAACTATTGAACCATAGAAGCATCAACACAAACAATAGAAAACCCCCATAATTTTGAAGAGAGAGGCATGATAGGTCCACTAACATAGTGTCACTAAAGAGGAAATGAAGGCAAGGCCCATATAGTAAGAGCATGACCTTGGCTTGTCTTTGATGGAGAAGTCTTAGGGGCTGAAATTTGATTTTGTTGCATAGCCTTCTCCAAGGCCTCTAGTGTCATCTAACATTTGTTGACTACATGTCCCACATTACCATAAAAATTACAAGGCTCACCTAGATTCTTATTTGTCTTGAACTATTGATTGGATTGAAATTTTCTTCTCACTTGGATGCACAATAAGAGCATGAGATTTGGAACTTTTTAAAGTACACATCTTTATGAGCTTATCCTACTCATGTCTAAGAGACTTGATGAAAGCATCAAGAATAGGCATCTTCCAACTTTCTTGTGCCATAAGCCTGATTGTGTGAAAAGAAGAGACAAACACAACATATTGTAGACCCAATTTTGATAAAATAGAAAGGATTAATCTACTTTTATATGTGGATTTGTCAATTCCACATTATTTTAGCTAAAGTTATAAAGCCTTTACACTTTTAAAGAAGTCCTAAATATTCTAAAACTACTTGGATCTAATGAGTTGAGCTCATTTTCAAGGATCTGACCTCGCATCTCATCTGCTTCCCAAAAAGAGCCTCCAACTAGTCCAAACTAAGTTTGGAGTTGTGCATGCTTCAACATGAAAAAATAATTTTGGAGACATGGATAAGTATAAAATACCAAAAGCATCATCTATGTGATTGAATTATTTAGACTTTTCAACTTCTAAATTAAGTTGAACCTCTGTCACCATGACTATTTGATACAAGCCTTTACTTCTAAGCTGAAGAAGAATCTTTTTTTTTCATTCAAAATAGTTGTATGGAGTAGGAAGAGAAGAGGCTAGAAATCCCATTCTTTCAAATAACTCTTGTCTTCAATACATGCAAAAAAAAAATCTCCATCCTAGATCCTAAGATTTTTTATTGTATCATCTTAAAATGGAAGCACTTCCATGATAAGAGCATTTATCACTTCGAGTAAGTGGTTTGGGGTCATGTTAAGTGCCTTGATTGGGTCTTTGCATGTATTTGGCTTTCCCCCCACTTTCCACTTCTTCTCTACACTTGATTTCTTCATTCTAGGTGAAATTAGGGTTAAGGTCTTAAGGACTTTCCTAATTTTCCATCTTCCATGGCTCTATTTTCTAGGTAGGGTTTAGAAATGAGACCTCCTAGTCCTTCATCACATCATTCCAATGATTTTATATCTGTTCCCTACACTGGGTCCTATTCTAATATCAAATCCTGCATCTCAGGCATCTCTTGGAACCTCTGCTGCAAATCCTGACAAAGGTAGGGTTTGAGGTCAAAGTCAACCTCGACCTTGACTAGGTCAGGGTTGACCTTGACCCTGACTAGGTTAGGGTCAACCTCAACCTTGACCTCTTCCCACTAGGATTTCAAAATCTCATTTGCTGGTAATTTATCTTTTGGGAAAGTTATTTCACGCCTCCGGGTTGGCTGTTTTGGGTTAAAAAATGGTAAATCCTTTAATGGTATTTAATCAAGGTATATTTTCTAAAGGTGAGGACCTAATTGGAATGGAATTCTTCAAGGTGGCCCATCTAGAGGAGTGTGCCCTAGATCACTATAAAAGGAGGCCTTCCTCTCTCATTTTCACATCAAGTTTACATCACATCTCAAGCAATCAAGCTCTAAAGTTCTCAAGTGCAAGCAAGTCTTCAAGCATTCAAGTGTTCAAGTATTCATCCATCAAGGAGTTCCATTGTTAGCTATTGAAGGATTCAATCTCTTTGGAGCCCCCTTGAAGATCCGCCCTTCTCCATCCATTCAAGCCTTCTCATATGCAAAGATCAAATCAAGATTGGTGTTGGAGATCAAAATACCATTGATTAGAGACATCTTGCCATCCATTGAAAAATTCTTACTTGTGGATTTGAGGATTTGAATCCTCTGCAAGGACTTCAACATAAGTGAGGTGATTTGTTTCAATTACTTTGTTTATGCACAATGTATTTCAATTCAATTTCAAGGTTAATTCCTAAATTGGGGTTTGACCAAGGAAAACCCCCCATACAACCAAAAACCCCCATTTTCTTGCAGGTACAGTTGTGAAATTTTGGATTTGAGAGAGAATTCAGATACCCTTTTCGACAATCTTTCAAGATCTATGAATGGAATCAGAATCGGACTTCAAATAAATAATGTGGTCTTTGACCTTTTAAAAGGTCAAAGTTGACTTGTGTGAATTTGGAGAAAAGATTTCTAGGTTTTGTTCGCCTCGACATTTCCATTCCAGAACAAGTGACAAAATCTTTAAAAAGTTCATACAGAAGCCAGAATTCATCATTTTCTAGATCTTCCCTAATTTAATGTTAGTATTTGCACTTTAATTATTTCAAATTTCAAGCTTGATCCAACTATAGGGAAGTAAAGGATTTATTCTTTCTTTCATATTCTTCATAGATTGATTCGATTGTGTA
Organism: Chamaecyparis obtusa; assembly: GCA_027943335.1. Lineage (NCBI taxonomy): Eukaryota > Viridiplantae > Streptophyta > Pinopsida > Cupressales > Cupressaceae > Chamaecyparis > Chamaecyparis obtusa. The sequence goes on from BSBK01000783.1 coordinate 338,439, forward strand.
TTAACCTCTTGGTTGATCAAATTGGATCTCTCCTTTGGGAATTTGGATTTAGGAGTGAATCTTACATTTTCTCCACACACATACACAAATAGAAGTGATTCCAAATCACAACTATTCATTTTGGTGAACCCGACTAGCTTACTCTCTTGAACTTTTTGGTGTTAGATTTTCTTTTATCTTGTTAGTATTAGATTTGTCCTTTGTGATTGATCTTGTATGCTTATTAGATTTCATATTCATGCATTATGTGATGTTAGTTTAGTTCATTTTCATTATATTGGTTTATGAGCTTTACTACCACTAGTCCTACTTGTAACATTTCGGTTAGAAGAAGTCGTAGACTCATGGGTGCCTTTGAGCCTGAATCTTCTCCTTTCCTTAGGATCCCCAATGATAACTTGATTCTTCATGATTCTAATCCTACTATGGAGTAGCACTCTTCTCACTCATCTCCTAATGAGGATGATGCTTTAAGGGTTCCTCCTGAACAAGTCCAAAAACTTTCCACTGAACTTGATAAAATGGGTAATTGGCTTCTTCAAGAAAACCATGGTCAAGATTCTATTCAAGCTATAGAGGCTCTTAAGAAAGTTCTCCATGATAGTTATCAAGGTGTTAACCTCTTGCATGGTATTACTCATCTTGTGCATTCCAATGTTAAACATTTAACTCAAGAGGCTCAAGATTTAGGTTTCATTGCTCCTATCACTAGTGTTGAACCTCCTTCTAATCCTTTACCTAGTATTCCTATCTATACTCCTCCTTTGGTGACTGTGATGGTTCCCTCTATTCCTATGAGTGTTCCTCTCATGTGCCTTCCTACATCACAACCTTCATATCATAGTGTTCCTTTCACTTATTCCATTTCGCTTCCAACTATAGTTCCTAGTGTTCCTCCAGTTGTGTCTTCTATTCTTGCAACCTCTTATACTTTACCTAGTGTGTCTAATGTTGTTACTCCTCTTATTTCCTCTAATGATTCCACCATCATCAATTTGGCTCAACCTGTATCATCCTTACAAAAACAACTTTCTTTCTTAACTCAAAACAAGTTTAGTATTCCTACATGTGACATGGGAAGTCCTTTGTCTAGGGATATTATCCGAACTCCTATTCCTCAGCAAGTCGATATGCCTCATCTTGAGAATTATAATGGAAAGGGAGATAATGTTCATCATCTTAAAACATTCCAAATCCTTTGTAGTGATTATGCTCATGACCATAGGATTTTAGCCAAACTTTTTACTCAAACCTTTTATGACAAGGCCTTACAATGGTATTATTCCTTGCCTCCTTATTCAATTGATTCCTTTCCACAACTTGCTAATGCCTTTATTCAACAATTTCAAAACAATATTGGCCTGCAAATGTCTTTGACTAATTTAATGTATTGTAAAAAAAGTGCTAAAGAAAAGTTAACTGAATTTATTGGTAGATTTAAGCATTTGCATGCTCAGATTTCTTATCCTGTTCCTAATATTGATATTCAACGTATGTTTATTTCAAATTTGCAAAAGGATATTAGAGATAATATTTTGCTTACTGAATTTACCTCTTTTCAACAACTTTTTGCAGCACTTCATCATTATCAATTACAAGTGAGTCAATTTGAGAGCAACACTCCAATGGCTCTTGTTCCCGTTGATAAGAGTGATGTTGCTCCTAATCCAAATAAGTTTCAAAAATTCAACAATTATGTCAAGATAAACAAACAAGCGAATGCAATTGCTGATCAGGTTCCTATTGCATCTCATAATGCCACTTCTGCATCCATTTCTTTTCTATTAAATCATATGTTTACTCCTCTTTCTGAAACTTTACATGCTATTATGAATAGATTGTTAGCTGCTAATATGATTACTTTACCTCCTATTCGACCTCTTTTACCTACTACAATTGCATCTAAATATTTTGATCAAAATGCTTTTTGGCAATATCATCATCAGACTGGTCATGATATTGAGAGATGTTATTCTTTAAAACATAAGGTCCAAGATCTCATTGATGCTAAAGCTTTATCTGTTGATAATCTAGATAGTAGTGGGAATCAATCTATCTCTCCTCCTAATCAAAACCTTCAAATCTATACGAATCCTTTACCTACGCATGATACTAATACTATTGCTCAACCATCTGCTATGGAAATTGTATATGATTCAAAGATGGATGATCTTAATCATGTTGTTAATCAAGTGGAGCATGTTGCTAAGCCTATATCTCCACCTCAACCTTCACTTCAAGTTCTATCTCAACCTCAAGATAAACCCAAACTTAAAGTAAAACCTCAAACTAAACTGTGACAACAACTTAAGGATAAATGACCTCAGGAACTTTTGATTACCTTTGATGAATTTGAGATTGTTAAGGCTCTTGATGGTCCCCTTTACATTGCTGCTAGGGTTGCTCAGATACCTACTCATGGTTGTCTTGTTGATCCTATCTCCTTAGTCAATGTTATCACTGAAGAAAATGTTTTTATGAAAAGCTTACAACATGACTTCTATGATACATCGAATGTGTGGATTCAAACTTGTAATGGTTTTCTTTATCCCTCATTTGGTTCTATTACTTTACCGATTGAACTTTTTGGAAAATTTGTGAACACTACCTTTGTTGTGGTTCCTACTTCTAATCAATTTCAAGTTAAGCTAGGTTTGCCTTGGTTAACTGCCATGCATGTTTTTGCTTCACCTATACATAAGTTTCTTAAGTTCATTCATGATGGTGAAGAGAAGATGATCAATCATAGTCTATATCAACCTTCTAGGCCTAGAGATTGTGCTGCTCTGGATTTCTTTTGGCCTTCCTTACCTCATTCATGTCCTCCTCGCTCTGATAATCTTTTTCAATTGTATCAAGCTTATAAGCATTGTAAGATTCTTCAATTAAGCATACCTCCTATGGATCTTAATCATGGTCTTTTACCTACACCTTCGATACCTCCTTCAACTATGGCTTCTTGTTCTATTAATCAAGTTCCTCCTACTAAATCTATCAAAGATCCTGTGATTGCTCCTCCTATGGTTGATAATCCTATTGATATTCCTACAGAACCTATGAAGGATCTTGCGATTTTTCCTCCTAGTTCTCAACCTATTTCAAATAAATCAAAACATAACTGATCTACTAATGCATGTCATAAAAAGCGTCGTGCTCATGCTAAAGCTAAAAGATCTCTACTTTCTGCGAATACACTTGTGCATAATATTGTTACTAATAATGATGTTCACATGCATGATTATGATGATTCTATCATATCTTAGATCCTATTTTGATTAATTTGGATGAAGAAGATACTCTTGATGATACTGATAATGTTACTGATGAATATGAGACTATTGACATTGACATTGATTTTCCAAATATGCTTTCATCTCAATTAACTCTTACACCTAGTATCGAACATAGTGATTCTCAAGAGGATCCTTGTCTAGAACTAGCTATCATTCCTACTGTGTTGGATATAGTCCCTCTTGTGAGTTACCCACCTACCCTAAATGATATACAATGAGATGGGGAAAGTAGATGGCACGCTTGAGCAGCTTGTCCTTTGTGGTAGCTTTGTTGTGTGTTTGCCTGCTGTAATGTGCTTCTCCTGTAATGTGATTGCTAAATGTTGTTAGATTCTTTTATATGATCCTTGTTACTTAGTTGGTACAAGGTGATGAAGGAATCAAAACTGTTGTTCAAATTCCTCTATATGTATCTCTACTCTTCTATGCATTGTTCAATGTTATGTTGTAATTGTGTTGTTGTTCGTAAATGTTTCCTTGTGTAATCTGCTTGGATTTGAGATATGGTAGCACTAAATTTTTTGGTCTCCGTGTCATGGTCTGAAAAGATTCTCCTTCATATATCTTATGTGATCTTTCCTCCTTTGTGATTGTAATTCTACTTCCTTTGGGGAATCATGTCAATTCATTTGCAATAATATCATATATATATATATATATATATATATATATATATATATATATATATATATATATATATATATATATATATATATATATATATATATATATATATATATATATATATATATATATATATATATATATATATATATATATATATATATATATATATATATATATATTATCTTATGATCATACTGACCCCATGATAGGTAGATCCCTTCCGTGTCCTCTGTATGTTTCTGTGATATTTCCCTTGATTTGTCTTCATCTAGGGGCATCTCGACATGGAAACGTAATCAATGGAGTTGTTTATGTTTCTGTTAAAGCCATTGCTCCTGTTAAAGTGTCAGCAATGACTTTAACGTGGGGGCATATTCTCTACTCACTTATTACACACACGCACTTATGAAATTTTTTTTCAAAACATGCTAAATCTTCTAAAGGTAATGCACATAAGTTGCTAAATTCTGAGGAAGACACGCACTTTAAATTCACTTTTCAATCTTTCTTTTTGGATTAAGAACAAATCCTTAAAGTATGGATTTATATTAGGATCTCTTGATCCCTCCAATTTCAAATACACATATATTGTGATCCCTTAAGGTTGGAAGTGTCCTTAAGACTGGATCTCTTTTGTTTTTTATTTTTATTCTTATGGAATAGAATATTCCTAAGGATAAATCCTTGATGGGTTGACTAGTGAGTAGCCACATTCACTAGGTGGTTCAATTCCATCTTTCCAGTTGCACCTTTTTCCTGTGTGGTTCACAATGGGACATAAGTTCTCATTGGGTGAGGTAATCACACTTTTTCTTTTTCTCTTTAGAGATGTCTCTCTTATCTATGATCTAAGAGTCGATGAAGACTTGAGTCCCTAGGGGCTTTGGATTTCTCTTTGTCCCTTAGATTATGATAAGATTATCTTGTTATTTTTATCTCCTTTACCAAGAGTTTACATTGAGTCCATACTCTTGCTAAAGTGGGGGCTTAATGTATCATCTTAAAATGGAAGCACTTCCATGATAAGAGCATTTAGCCCTCTGAGTAAGTGGTTTGGGGTCATGTTAAGCACCTTAATTGGGTCTTTGCATGTATTTGGCTTTCTCCCCACTTTCCACTACTTCTCTGCACTTGATTTCTTCATTCTAGGTGAAATTAGGGTTAAGGTCTTAAGGACTTTCCTAATTTTCCCTCTTCCATGGCTCTATTTTCTAGGTAGGGTTCAGAAATGAGACCTCCTAGTCCTTCATCACATCATTCCAAGCATTTTCTATCTGTTCCCTACACTAGGTCATGTTCTAATATAAAATCCTGCATCTCTGCCATCTTTTGGAACCTCTACTACAAATCCTGACAAAGTTAGGGTTTGAGGTCAAAGTTGACCTTGACCAGGTTAGGTTCAACCTTGACCTTGATCTCTTCCCACTAGGATTTCAAAATCTCATTTGCCAGTAATTTAGCTTTCAGGAAAGTTATTTCCCACCTCTAGGTTAGCTATTCTAGGTTCTAAAATGGTAAATCATTTAATGGTATTTAATCAAGGTATATTTTCTAAAGGTGAGGACCTAATTGGAATTGAATTCTTCAAGGTGGCCCATCTAGAGGAGTGTGCCCTAGATCACTATAAAAGGAGGCCTTCCTCTCTCATTTTCACATCAAGTTTACATCACATCTCAAGCAATCAAGCTCTCAAGTTCTCAAGTGCAAGCAAGTCTTCAAGCATTCAAGTGTTCAAGTATTCATCCATCAAGGAGTTCCATTGTTAACTATTGAAGGATTCAATCTCTTTGGAGCCCCCTTGAAGATCCACCCTTCTCCATCCATTCAAGCCTTCTCATATGCAAAGATCAAATCAAGATTGGTGTTGAAGATCAAAATACCATTTATTAGAGACATCTTGCCATCCATTGAAGCATTCTTACTTGTGGATTTGAGGATTTGAATCCTCTACAAGGACTTCAACATAAGCAAGGTGATTTGTTTCAATTACTTTGTTTATGCACAATATATTTCAATTCAATTTCAAGTTTAATTCCTAAATTAGGGTTTGACCAAGGCAAACCCCCCATACAACCAAAAACCCCCATTTTCTTGCAAGTACAAGTGCAAAATTTTAGATTTGAGAGAGAATTCAGATACCCTTTTCGGTAATCTTTCAGGATATGTGAACAGAATTGGAATCAGACTTCAAATAAATAATGTGGTCTTTGACCTTTTAAAAGATCAAAGTTGACCTGTGTGAATTTGGAGAAAAGATTTTTGGGTTTTGTCCACCTCGACATTTCCAGTCCAAAACAAGTGACAGAATCTTCAAAAAGTTCATACAGAAGCCATAATTCAGCATTTTCCAGATCTTCCCTAATCCAAGGTTATCATTTGCACTTCAATTATTTCAGATTTCAAGCTTGATCCAACTATAGGGAAGTATAGGATTTATTCTTTCTTTCATATTCTTCATAGATTGATTCGATTGTGTATTAACCTCTTGGTTGATCAAATTGGATCTCTCCTTTGGTAATTTGGATTTAGGAGTGAATCTTACATTTTCCCCACACACATACACAAATAGAGGTAAATCACAACTATTCAGTTACCATGTATAATTTTCAGCATAGAGATCTAGTTGTGAAGAAGAAAAAAGGATGCAAAAATATAGAGAAAAACAACAATGAAATTCAATATATTATTCCATGATGATTATAGTATGCATAATTTAATGCATGATATAAAAACCACCATTTGAAAGACAAATTATGGTGAATAACATGCAACTAACACTAATAAGGGTAAAATGCATGAATTACCACCAATTCTTATGCAAATACTTGCAGATGAAATAACTCAAATCAAGAAATAAGATCATCAAAATTAACAAGATGAAGACTAATACATGTAATTCTTTAAATCACAATCAAACTAAAGTCCAAAAGTGGTTGGAATTAATATACAGATGACAAGATGAAGATATATGCTAACAAAATCAACATCAAATGCTACTATCTTAATTTTAAGTGACACAAGATTTTAACGAATGCAAGGCTCTCGTAGCTACTAAATTTGACAATAATAATGTTGAGATTGAAGAAAAAAAGAGAAAGAAAATATACAAAAATAAATTGGCAACATAAAAGAATGATACTTTCATGGAAGAGCCCATGTTAGCATTTCAAAACTATCCATAAAGACCCATCACCTAGTTCACATCTATGTCAAGGAATCTTGTCCAATAAAGTGTTTTGATTTGCACATTGGAGATTCAAACCATCAATTAAATCTCTACCAAGAAGCTTTAGGCTTACTCTTTAATGGATGAAAGCTAAAAAGTGGCAAGCTCAAAAATTCATCGGTCCTAACATCTTTACAAAAGTATAGTGTTGATGTATAAAATTATTAGAAATAAACTTCACAACTCTAATTTAATGATGCATTAATAAAAAGAGGGTCTATAGCTTAGTGAGTAGAGGACTCTAATAGTAAATAGAATGTTTGAGTTTCACATCCTTTCTTTTTTATATAAGCTATACCCTAACATATGGTATAAAATCTAGACTAGAAGCCCTAAACTCCTATAGTGGCTTCAGGAGTGTGTTATAAATAATCCAATTCCAAACTAATAATTGGTTATTTCTACAAAGGGATGAATAGTTTAATTGGTGGAGAACTCTACTAGCAAATAAAAGGTCATAGATTCAAGTCCTAGCTAGACAAATTTATGAGGCAATAGTTTAGTTGCTACAACAGTCTAGTGTAAAATGGTACATCTTAGGTAAACTAAGTTTCTAATCTAGAACCTTCCATTTATTGCTTAAGCACTCTAGCCAATTGAGCTAGTAATCCCTTTGTGGCTAGTATATTATTAATCTAGGTGAATCTTATTTCCAAAACTCCCCTTAAGCCACACTATTGGTGATTAAGATTCCTAGCCCGAGTCTAATACCATACATCAAGCTATGGCTCATATAAATAAGCTAAGAAATGAGTAAAGGACTTTTCAATTTCTACTAAAGTGTTCTAGAAATTAACCTAATGACCAATTTATCATTAGTTTAAAAGTTTTATTTTTATTCAACACCTGACTTAAGAAATACTATAGATACTTGGGGTTCCTAATGTACTTTTGATATCACATGTTGAGATACAACTCATACAGACAAACTAGGACTCAGACCTAGGAATTTTATTTGCTAATAAAGCTAGCCCATCATCAATCAAGACATGACTTTTTTTTGAGAAAATGAAAGACTGATGTATCTAATTATTTCCTTAGAGTATAAGGCTATGTTAGGTAGTTATTTTGTTCCAACTTTACTCTACTGATCACACACTATTTTTGTTGTATAAGAACCCATAAAATCATTTTTTTAATCTTCAAGCATGTTCGAAAGGTCATAACTTTTTTGTTGGACCCACAATTTTTGTTTTTCAAATTTTTATTATATGAACTTATATTGTCCAAAGATCTTCTCTGACTATTAATGCATACAAGATTTAGAAGAGCATAAAATTCTCATTCACTTAAAACTATTGAGGAAGGATGCCTCAAACTTACTAGTCAAATCCCTAACAAATTTAGTTTTGATGGGACCCTCTTAATGTTCAGTCAATAAGTAGATTCAAGCCATGGACATGTTTCAAGGTAGCATTTGGTGGTTTTGTTGATGAACTATTGTAGGAGTAGCAGTGATTTCAATGTGACATGTGAAAGTTATGCCAAAATGGTTACCTACACAAATAAATCTCAAATCGATGTAACAACTATTTGGTCGTATCGATGAGAGGTTGTTGATATAACTTTGGACATTGGTGAAGAGACTTAATAGTATTATTAAAGTTCCTATCTTTTTCAATAAGTGGCATTGATGAGACATCGATCATTTCTTGGCTATAATATTTTTTCAATGTAACATATAGTTTGTCTTGGCAATGCATGGCTGTTGATGTACCATGGGTGATCGGTGAATACCTTACATGTCTTATTAATGTGTCTAATTTATTTGATAAGCGATGTCGATCAGACTTGTGTCTTGTTTTGGTGATAAGATATCTCGATGAAACTTTAGTTTTCATCAAATTTTTTGAGGGATTTATTGAATTCCTTACTTTATTTGATGAAAATAATATTGAGGAGACATGATGAATTCTTGGTAACAATGTTATCATTGTAATATTTGTGTTCAAAGTGGTCATAAAAAGTCTTGGAAAAATTGAGACCTTCATCAATAAGATGTTAAGATGAATGTGGAGACCATGGAGAATACTTAGTTTGACTTTTCCTATTGTGTATCCATCATTAGCGAACCATGTTGATCTAGAGGATTCTACGGGAATTTTAAGTGAGTTCTTAGTGAATCTTTGAATGAACTCGTAAGACAGACCGTTGGGATGATGGAGAAATTGAATTAAATAGTTCTTGAGAAAGAACATAAAATTTTAAAGAATTCATTGTGGTAGATACCAGAAGAGAAGAATTTATAGTCGATGGTGTGAGGATCGATTGGTGAATCAATTGACATGCTCAAGAATAGTTGGGTATGTGCAGGATCATGGTATGCCAAAAAGTGGCAATGTGAAAAGAAGTCTTGATTGATAGACTCTTTGAAAAACAACTATAACTTTCAAACAATATAACATTTTTGAAATCTAAAATATACATCACATTCTATGCTTCACCTAATACAATAATAATAAACAATTATTTCAATTTGATTAAGTTTAGACTAAGTTAAGGTGGTCAGACATGAGAGTTTTTACATTTAGGAAAATTTGTTGCAGAAAAATCATAATTAATTATTTTCTTGGAAAAAAATACTAAACAATATACATCACATCTGGACATGAGTCTACTTTTATCTAGAATCTTATAAAAAAACATTATCATTTGATTTTTTTTAATGTGGTCAAACATACACCTACTTGTTATCTTTCTAGTCTTGATTGATAGAATTATTGAAAAGTAGCTATAAATTTCAAACTGTATAACATTTTTTAAATGCAAAACATGTGTCACATTCTATGTTTTTCCTACTACAAGAAAAATTAAAAAAAAATTCAATTTGATAAAGTTTAGACTAAGTTCATGTGGTCAGACATGATAATTTTTGTATTCTGGAAAAGTTGTAGAATAAAAATCATAATTAATTATTTACTTGGAAAAAAATTGCAAAAAAATATGTGTCACATCTGAACATGAGTCTACTACTTATATATTCAATCTTATAAAAAAATTTATCATTTGATTGTGTTTAAGGTGGTCACACATACACCTACTTCTTCTTTTTTTCTGAAATTTTCATACTACTACATTGAAATTTGAAATTTTCAACATATAGAATAATTATTTTTTGAAAAAGGCCTAGTATATTAGAAAATAAATTCAATTTTCTACAGATTCTCTTCTTACATTATTTTTATATAATATTTATAAGTTGTTCAAATTTTTATGTCAACTTGCCTAAAGCTGATTTTCTGAATCTTCATTGCCACTTAAGGGCCTAGTTTGGCATACCATGATCCTACACATACCCAGTTGCATTTAGTTTTGGAATGTAAGTGGGAACTACTCAATTGAGTATCTGGTGTTCTTTGTGCATGTGGACAAGAATATTTTTGTAATGTTGAATTATATTGAAGTGCTCGATGAGTTGCAAAGAGTCATGGGACTGTTCTCTATGGTAGACTTGTTGATTGAGTACTATGTATGTTGTTAAGAATAGAGATTGAGAATGTACACCTAAAGAAGTATTAATATGTAACTTGTATGTAAACACATGTTTCTGTAGTACAAGTGATTACTACTTTGGTGTGTGGTTTTTTTACCTGTAAGGGTTTTCCCATGTAAATCTGTGTTTTTTCTATTTTGTGTTAATCTTTTGGTTTACTCTATTATTCATGATGGTGCATCTTAGAGGCTATAATTGAAATTCACCCCTTCTTTACCCTAATAATTTGACACTATGGAAGGTTTTTATGCACTCTAGTTTCCTAACAAGTGGTATTAGAAGTTGGCCTATTATTTTATCCTTGTGGGTACAATGGATTGTTTGTGTCATTTTTGCAGTGGGGGTTTTACAAAGGACTGGTAATCAAGATTGAAGATTGAGATCGAGAGAACATTAGGAAGAGTATACATTGTGAATTTTTATGGTAGCAATTATGAGTTTTGGAAACTCAAGATGGAAGATTTGTGGCGGATAGAGATCTCTAGTTTATAGTGGTTGGAACTAAACCTTTAGGCATGAAACAAGAGGACTGGGATGTTGTAGATAAAAAAACCAAAGGTTTGATTAGAATCTATTCTATTAAATGTTCATGAGGAGAAGACAACAACTTATCCATGGAAGAAACTTAGTGACATTTATTAGGGAAAGTATCTGGTTTAAATAAGTTTTTAATAAGGAATAAGTTTTTTTCCTTAAAGATGGATGAAGGTACAACTATTGTCAATCATCTGAGTGTTTTCAACATGATTATTGCACAATTAACTTTAGTAGGAGTAAAGACTAATGACAAGGATTGTTGTATGCTTTTGTTATGTTCCTTTCTTGACACATGGGATCATCTAGTGATGGTCATCAAGAGTACAACACCAACTTTCAAAATGGAAGATGTGGTTGCTTCTTTGCTATTAGAAGAGGCTTGAAGTAAATCCTCTGAATTGGTCAAGGAGGGAATCCTTGAAGTAAATACTTTTCTAGTACATGCTCAGATATCTGTTCTTCAATGTTTTTTCCACTCGGTGCATGATCATAATTCTCCTTGCTAAATGTTTTCTATTTCTCAGTCTATAAAGATTATTGCTTGGTAGCAGTATTTTGTTGCTTGGTGACACCAAGATCTTGCTCGGGTAGAGTTTCAAGGTAGATCACAACATTGCTTCAAAGGATCATACTCTTGTAGGAAAATTTGTGGGGTCTAGATCTAACATAGATATTGTGAGAATCTTCATGAAAAAGAAATGGGAGCTTAAAGGGAATGTCCTGGTCACGGCCATGGTGAAGGGCTTTCTCTCCTTTGAGTTTTCTTGCAAAGAAGACCTAGACAAAATCCTTTGTGTGGGCACCTAATCAATAGGCACGGCTACCCTTATGGTGCAAAAATGGACCCCAAAGCTAGACCTCAATGGTTCTTTCTTTGTCTAGGCCTTGGTGTGGGTTCGGCTCATAGAACTCCTTTTAGAATTTTGGGTTGAAGATGTCTTTGATAGCATTGCTAGATCCTTTGGGACTTTTCTCTTGATAGACCATGTGACTATGGCTAAAAGTTGGCTCACCTATGCAAGGATCTGTATTGGGGTGGAAGAGGGCCAAGATATGCCAAAAATCATTGTTCTCCAATCTAAACTAGGTAAACACCTACAAAAGTTGGATTATGAAAGTGTCCCTTTCATGTGCTTCCACTGTAAGAAAGTGGGACATAAAGCCAGAATGTGTCTAGTGCACATGAACTTGGAAAAAGAAAGCTCTGGCTATTAAAAAGATCAAGCCAGGTAATGACTTGGAATGCCTCCCAAGGAAGCTAGCCAATCCTCACTCTGACTTAGATGTCTTGAATCATAGAGTATGGAAAAAAAGGAGAAACCAGAGGAAAAGTAGGAGATTTTAGAATCACAAGAAGAGAAGGACATTCCTCAAGATGGGGAACTAAAGGAGAAAACCAAACCTAGTCATGAAAGTTTGGCTCTCTGAATGGGGTCTCCCAATCGGAAGGCATAGACTTGGAAGTCAACATTCTACATGACTCCATTGACAACAACTATGACATTGGTCAGGGGTAAGGGGGTGACTCATGCCCTAGTTCCACCTTTTCTTCCTTCATCTCAAATTCCTTCAAATCCCCTCTTGAAGAATACTATTCAAGTCTGACTAAGAGCAAACCGGGTGATCTCCCGAACTCTAGCATCTCCCCAAAGACACAGGACTCTAACAAAGTCCAACAGATGGATTTCCTTTTGGGTTCTATCTCTCCAAAACAAATCACTAAGATGGAGGATCTCTTTGCTAAATATAAAGAGGAAAAAGAGGGTTGGATAAAGGTTCAAAGCAAAAAGAGAACAAAAAGCAGAGATCCATCCCCGATTTCTCCAGTAGCTACAAGGAGCAAAAATAGAGCTGGCATTGGGGTAAAACTCAAATCCCCAAGCAGAAAGAGAGCAAGTCATATTAGGCTAGAGGAAGCTAGTAGAAATATTGTGGATGGAACCCAGAAAACCATCTAGGAGGCCTGCACTCCCAGCAAAAGATGTTAGACACTTCAAAGGTCCTCAGTGAGCTCTTTAGCTCACACAAGCTGACTGTCAAAAGTAGAAATTTATGTTCTGGAACTATAGATCATATTGTGACTGTCATGTATGATTCTCAATAGTGCAACATCTACTAGTTCTCCCTTGGCTAGGCTTTCACACGTGGCTTCGGTCTTGGACTATTCATCACTTTTTGTGCCACTAGGATCATTTTCTTGGAGGCTTACCTGATTATTCACGTGCTTATCTTTGATGTCATATGGTATGATGATTGGAATGCCCTTTAGGATGCCAACGAGGAAACTTATTATTTAAGGCATTATGATGAAACTTTCCATAAAGTTGAGCAGGATTCTTTGGATGGCAATGATCTTCAAAGTACTGCGGCTTTAACCAATAATAATAATTATTGCTTCAAGCTTTCTAGGAGAAGTTATTTAACTCATGGTGAGTTGCGGCAGTTCTGCATGAGTTTTAATAACATGTCATCTCCACACACTTTTAGGGCGCCCTTCCCCATATCTTGTATTTATTTAAAAAAATCTACTTTTAGTAAGAGTGTTGTCATAGTTAGAAAGAAGGCTAGCAGAATTCCTCGGTAGAACCAGTGGCTTACCAGAACTATCAAGATAGTAATGGCTGGGGAAAGGTTAAGAAGGGAGTTGGAAGGTGACAGTGAGAAATGGAAGAAGCGAACAAAAATCTAGAATGACGTACAGAAAGGGGAGGTAACCACTTTTATTGAATGACTCCATGGGTGTAGGAAGGATATCACCAATATCTTCGTCACAACCTAGCAAGATGGATTGGTGGAGATTGCGGACAAGATGTTCACAATTATGGAGGAATTCATTTCGATGGTCACAAGAATCCGTATTGCTGAGAGAAAATTCTACAAAGACCAAAAAATTTCTGACATTGCTATCAAAAAGTTCGTGAGGGATGACTTTGAGATGAAAGCCATTGTCAAAGCGGGCACCTACTACCTCCCCAAGAGTTTGAAGACACTCTAGCAATATGTTCTGAAGGCCCTCATCTACTACACAACCCTCGACACCAGGTTTGACAGAATCTGAACCTATCATTTCATCGTGGTTAACCATTTTAGGCATGATTTTAAGATTTCCATTCCGTATTATCTCTTCTCTTCTATGAACAAGAATATTACTAGTTATAGAGACAAGAAAATTTCAAATCCCGCCTTGCATGAAGGATTAATCCTTCTATTATATGAATTCATCAAAACCCAAATCTTGGGCAAAGAAATGGGGGAAAGCAAGGCTATAAGTGATAACTCTGGCTCATCTGTGGGCATCCCCTCAGATGATAGTGAGGAAGTTGAATTCAAGAAATAGAGCAAGGGCTCTCCTTCCAAGAAATGACCTCTGAAAGCTATCAAGAGTGAATTTCCCTCCAAAAAGAAGGACAGGAAGGAGGCTAACTCAGAGGAAGAGTTTAACAAAAAAGAGGAAGAAATGGTTTCGGAAGAAGAAGTAGGCAACCCTATTGAGGATCTAGTGAATTTGCAGGAACAGGACAAGGAGGACACCCCCAAACCTATGTAGGACCTCTCTGGCCACCTATCGGTTGATATCACTATCAGTGAGGAAAATTCCCCTCTTCCCCACTCTCCAGGTACTAAAAAAAAATCCAAGCCCTTGAGACTAAAGAGAAAGATGACTAAGGAACCAATCAATCACCCATAAGGATTGATAAGATTGAAGATACCTCAGGGGGGAGTATCATAGTCAGGATACTAGTAGGGGTAAAAAAGTCTGGAGAAATTTTAATATTAACACTGTGCATATGGGAAGTATTAGCGAAGCTGTCTTTCCTTAGATTTTGGAGGACAAAGAGGGAAAAGTCCATAAGGAAGAATTGATAGACCCAACTTTGGTTGTTCTTAGTGACAAAGCCAGGGAGTTGGATATGGACTTTCTCAACAACACCAAAAACATCATGCTAGACCAATTTTGGTCTTTTAAATGGCTATACCACGAGATCGAGGACATCAAGGTTAAAATTCTGGGCATGGGCAACAAGGAAAAGACCACAAAGAACATGTCAAGCTTGGAAACCAGGGTCATGAACATAGAATCCAAAATGATTAGTCTAGAAAATAACCTTAAGGGAGTGGCAGAGCAAAATTTTAACATCCTTAAAACATCCAATAAAAATTTGAATATGCTAATTAAAAAGATGGAAGAAAATGGACCCCAAGATAGAGCAGAGGACTAAGAAGGAAGACAAGGAGTAGACAGAAGGTCAAGGGAAAACAACTAGGACAAGAACCAGGAAGAACAGGGAGAAAACTAACACACAAGGCTCCCAAGTGTAGAACATTAAAGATACCATTCAACTGATAGAGGCCCTTGAAACCAACGCATCCGTCATGCTCAAGAGCATGGCATAACTAATTTTTTGGTGTTCTTCCTTTTGGCCAAGCCTAATTTTCTTTATTTATTTCATGTTCGGCCCAGTGGTGGCCTATCCTTTCTACTCTATTTTATTTTTCTTTTCTTGGCTTTTATGACTATCTCAAGACTTTAAATTTGTTGTGGGTTTTAGGATCCCTGTAAAACCTATTTTACTTAATAAAAAACCAAAATAATAATGATTAACTAATTGAATAAAATCAATTTTTAAAAATTTCCTCTTCAATCACAAATCTATAATTAGACCTTTTTCATGGCTAATTCAAACATGTCCACAAATATTTTTTTAGGAAATATTAAATCATCAATATCTAAATATACAATCAATAGTTAACCTTTCTTATTGATCTTCATATTTAATGTAAGTTGGTTGTTGCTCCTATTGAATTTATTACTAGTCTAGTATGAGTCAATTCAACTATTCCATGCTCCTAGTGTTTATTAATATTATAAAAGGATTTATTCAATCAACATACCTTGTCTTTTTGTCTACACACTTCATAACCCAATGTTTGTTTTGCATATACTTTTTCTTTTAGAAAATCATTCAAAAATACTGATTTGACATCCATTTGATAAAATTTCTAATTATTTTATGCCAATATGGCTAAATCATTCTAGCTACATCAAGCCTTGATATTAGTGTGTAAATATTCTATTATAATCAGCTTCATGCTATTGTGTATAAACATTTTTTACTAAACTTTCTATGTACTTCTAATGTTCACCTTCTACATTGGACTTGGTCTTATAAACCCATTTGATTTCTTTACAATTTTTAAACCTTCAAGTAGATCTATTAGTTCATATGTTTCACTTCTTTCAATAGATTCTATATAATCACCCATAGCCTTGACCAAATGTGCTTCTTTTATTGATCCATCAAAATATACACGATGGAGAGAGAATAAATTTAAATGTGTTCAAACAAATATTATTTTCTCCATGATCATTTTTTCCAAACTTCTTATTTTCTAGCCTCTATACCTTAATATTAATGAGGAAAATGTTGGATTTGATTTATCATTTACGTATGAGTTGGTAGTATATTGGCTTGATGGTTCACCTTGTACAAAATTACTTTCTATTCTCAACTCTCCTAAATTGTTCCCTTGAAGATTTCTTATTGAAGTACCTTATGGACTTAGGTGTACACTTCTTTTAATTTTTTATCAATAATACTGACACTTTGGGCCAAATCATTTATTGATATCATAAAAATTTACATCCTTCATGACCTAATATGACATCAAGACCACACTATGTATGTTATGCCTATCATAGTCTATGTTGGAGTCTTATAGAAAAAAATCTTGTTTAAAACATCCAATAAAAATTTGAATATGCTGATTAAAAAGATGGAAGAAAAAAATGGACCCCAAGACAAAGCAGAGGACTAAGAAGGAAGACAAGGAGTAGAAAGAAGGTCAAGGGAAAACAACCAGGACAAGAACCAGGAAGAACAGGGAGAAAACTAACACACAAGGCTCCCAAGTGTAGAACATTAAAGATACCGTTCAACTGATAGAGGCCCTTGAAACCAATGCGTCCGTCATGCTCAAGAGCATGGCATAACTAATTTTTTGGTGTTCTTCCTTTTGGCAAGGCCTAATTTTCTTTGTTTATTTCATGTTCGGCCCAATGGTGGCCTATCCTTTCTACTCTATTTTATTTTTCTTTTCTTGGCTTTTATGACTATCTCAAGACTTTAAATTTGTTGTGGGTTTTAGGATCCCTGTAAAACTTATTTTACTTAATAAAAAACAAAAATAATAATGATTAACTAATTGAATAAAATCAATTTTTAAAAATTTCCTCTTCAATCACAAATCTATAATTAGACCTTTTTCATGGCTAATTCGAACATGTCCACAAATATTTTTTTAGGAAATATTAAATCATCAATATCTAAACATACAATCAATAGTTAACCTTTCTTATTGATCTTCATATTTAATGTAAGTTGGTTGTTGCTCCTATTGAATTTATTACTAGTCTAGTATGAGTCAATTCAACTATTCCATGCTCCTAGTGTTTATTAATATTATAAAAGGATTTATATAATCAACATACCTTGTCTTTTTGTCTACACACTTCATAACCCAATGTTTGTTTTGCATATACTTTTTCTTTTAGAAAATCATTCAAAAATACTGATTTGACATCCATTTGATAAAATTTCTAATTATTTTATGCCAATATGGCTAAATCATTCTAGCTACATCAAGCCTTGATATTAGTGTGTAAATATTCTATTATAATCAGCTTCATGCTATTGTGTATAAACATTTTTTACTAAACTTTCTATGTACTTCTAATGTTCACCTTCTACATTGGACTTGGTCTTATAAACCCATTTGATTTCTTTACAATTTTTAAACCTTCAAGTAGATCTATTAGTTCATATGTTTCACTTCTTTCAATAGATTCTATATAATCACCCATAGCCTTGACCAAATGTGCTTCTTTTATTGATCCATCAAAATATACACGATGGAGAGAGAATAAATTTAAATGTGTTCAAACAAATATTATTTTCTCCATGATCATTTTTTCCAAACTTCTTATTTTCTAGCCTCTATACCTTAATATTAATGAGGAAAATGGTGGATTTGATTTATCATTTACGTATGAGTTGGCAGTATATTGGCTTGATGGTTCACCTTGTACAAAATTACTTTCTATTCTCAACTCTCCTAAATTGTTCCCTTGAAGATTTCTTATTGAAGTACCTTATGGACTTAGGTGTACACTTCTTTTAATTTTTTATCAATAATACTGACACTTTGGGCCAAATCATTTATTGATATCATAAAAATTTACATCCTTCATGACCTAATATGACATCAAGACCACACTATGTATGTTATGCCTATCATAGTCTATGTTGGAGTCTTATAGAAAAAAATCTTGTTTAAAATTTTCTAGTTAT
The DNA here is from genome assembly GCA_027943335.1 of Chamaecyparis obtusa. Taxonomy (NCBI): domain Eukaryota; kingdom Viridiplantae; phylum Streptophyta; class Pinopsida; order Cupressales; family Cupressaceae; genus Chamaecyparis; species Chamaecyparis obtusa. Next base: position 356,964 of record BSBK01000783.1, read on the forward strand.
ATATATATATATATATATATATATATATATATATATATATATATATATATATATATATATATATATATATATATATATATATATATATATATATATATATATATATATATATATATATATATATATATATATATATATATATATATATATATATATATATATATATATATATATATATATATAGTGCATAATTGTCAAACTAAGCTATTGCATCTAGGCCTATAAATTACAAATTTGGTCTACTAGCTACTAACAAAAATGTTTGGAAAACCAGAAACTAGACCTATTCTTGGCTGGCCACTTTTTTTTAATCCATCCATGTAAGTAGCACATAAAATATTCATCTTCTCCATGGTTTTTTTAATGTTAACCTTCCTCAGATGTATGCTATGTTGGAGGTTGATTTAGTAGGGTGAAGGACCATTTTATTTCTATGACCTTCTATTATTTAACAAAATTTTTATAGAAACCAATGCCACACTTATCTTGGTGGTGTCAAAGATCACTATTTAGTATGTTTTCCCATATCACATGTGGCATCTAGGGGCCATGAAGGGTATATTATCTATAGCCTTTATTTTCCTTGTGAATGAAAATTAATCCTCATCGCCACTCTTTTCAGGAAATCACTTGACTAATTCTCAAATCTATGGATTTCTTATCTAAATATAACTCTTTCTCATAAAGTGACTATCTATCTTCATTGTTCCTTTTCATCTTCTAAGAAATATTCGTTGCTTTACATTAGCTTTCTTGTTCTTTATCTTCATATTATTACATGTCTCATATTCCTCCAACATCCACAATAGCTCCTCTTTTACTCACATTCTAAGTTTTATGTCCCTTTATTTGTCTTATATTTTCTTCTCTCTATTTCTTCCTCATCATTTTTTCAAATTGATTATCTCTATGATTTTATCACATCATGATACCATTTTATATTTGCATGCACACCACAATACCATTCTATTTCGTACATGCCATTAGTCTTCCGCACTCTTATAAATAATATACTCTCTCCATAGGGTAGAATTTCATAAACTATTTCCACATGGTCATTCACTATTTGTCCAAATCTACATGTCAAAGAAAACTATGATATCCCCCCCTCTCTCAATTGCAAATAATTGTGTAGAGTCCCTACAGTGCCCACTTAATTCCCATTATAGAATCACTATTGTAACCCTAGGTTGCATCCAAGTTCTTTTTCTGTTATATCTCAACATGTAGAAACGCCCCACAAATACTAACACAAAACATAGATGCCTTTTGTCACTATTTGGGAATCATAGCTGAATGATATGGATGCATGTATTATTTGAATAATTATGCACTTAGTTCAATTTGGAATATGGACATTATTTGAATTGCAACAAATAAGTATCCTCCTTTATCAACATGATTCATGCCTTTCTTCAAGAGTTTTCTATATGGTAACATTTTATTATCTCATGAGACACTTTTATTGATATTCCAAAATAAAATTTGAATAGGAAACATCAACAATTACTAGCCTTCTCACTAGATTAAAATGAGTGGGTTTTTTTTTAAGGATGTCATTCTAGTTTATTTGTAGCATACAAATGGTGCTCCTCCTTTAAATTCATAAGCACAATATGTATGTTGTTTTGATACAAAACTAATTATCTTAACTCAGCATAAAAAATTTCAATAACCTTTAATTAATACAACATGTAAAAATAAAAAAATATCGAATTCACACACACAAATTAAATTTTAACTCCCTTCTATTTAAAACTAATTCCACAAATGTATCCTCTCTATCTTACTTTTTGTATCCTTTCTTTACTCAAAAGCACCATCTCCAAATTCTACCCTAATTCTTCTTTTTAAATATCTATCTATTCTACTTTTACTAGTGATTAGATATTGTTCACTTAATTTCCTTCCTTCAATCAAGGGCATTGTCCCCCAATTCAACCCTAACTCTTCTTTTTAAAGATGCATCTAACCACTGTTCATCAAAATGCTGAGTTGCTACAAGCAGCTTTTAAATTTAGCGAATCTAATTTTGAGGAATCAAAATATGTGGTAAGGCTTTGATAATTGCCTCATTTAATCTCATGATCTCTTTGCATTGATAACTATAGTGGATGGGCAAAGGAGAACATATACACATGAATTTTTCGACAGTCAAACTTATATTCAACTTGATTAAAAATGATTAATATATGCCTCAATTTAATAGATGTCTTCGATAGTAGAATATTTCGCATATCAACAATAAAAAGCTTACAAAGAAATATTTAAAAGTTTTCCCAAACGAAAAACTACTAAATAATTATTTGAAACCATACTCACAATTATTTAATGTTGGTGGGAGAAATTATAAGCGTTGAAATCATAAGCTGTATAAGAATCTGATGAACTACACGTCCTCCAAGCTGGTGAAATTGATAATGATAGAGTTAGATGTTGAAAAGAATAATGAGAAAAAATAAAAAGTAAATGAATTAACGCCAAGCAAATCGAAACGGAAGAGTGTAAGGAAAAGGGAATTTCATGGCAGCACGCAAGGTTTTATTTCGTTACCTTTGACACAGATCACTGGCCTAATTCTTAACAGATCTGCAGGTACGTCACGAAATCTCGTTATACAAAGTGGGCATTTGAGCAGCGACGATTCAAACCATCCATGACATTAATTGCATTAGACTCCCAATCTTTCGAAATCAGCATGTAAAATTTCTTTGTTCTTGCAATCCAAATTCTTTGCTCGCCTCTCTAAAAGCAGAACAATCGTCATAGCAAAATGAAGAGTTATTCTGTCAGAGTGAGTGAAGACAAAGTGAAGAAGTCTAACGTCAGAGAAGTATTTGTTGCTCTGATCTCAATTCTCCTTGTGTTTGTGGTGATCGAGGCTGCCGAGGTCTCAAACGGTAACGAAAACCATGCTTTTACAACGGTTTCGCTGGCGTGTAACAACACTCGCTATCCCAAGCGATGCGTCTCGTCCATGGCTTCCTCTCAGACGGCCAATCTTCACAATCTCACTAACGTCGCCTTGCATGTCAGCCTTCACGCGAAGTCTTCAAAAGAATTCCATGAATCAAAAAGAGCACGTGGCGTGGCGAGAATGCTTGCAGCTCTTCAAGGATACAATCCACCATCTCGGGGTCTGCTCGAGCAACGGTTCAATCAGTACAGACTGCCCCATTTGGCTGAGTGCTGCTCTCACAAACCAACAGACCTGCTTGAACGGATTTCGTGATCTCAATTTGAGTGCCACAAATCCCATCAGAGCTCTCATGTCGTCCAGAGCTGTGAATTTGTCAGAACTCGTCAGCAACTCGCTCTCCATGTACAAATTTTTCAACTTGCCTGCGAAGAGTATGAATAACCGGCGCCTGTTATCAGTAGATGATAATGAAGATGGAGATTTCAGTTCGCAGTATGGGCGTGTGAGTGAAGATGGATATCCGGAATGGGAGTTGGTGAGAGACCGTAAACTATTGCAGGCGTCTAGCCTGGCCAGGGAAGCCCACGCGGTGGTAGCCCAAGATGGTTCTGGTGATTACCGGAAAATTGCGCAGGCAATGAAGGCTGCTCCTCGGAACAGCAGAAATAGATACATCATCTACATTAAGGCGGGAACTTACAAGGAGAACATCGAGATATCTAAGAAGATGAGGAATTTGATGTTGGTGGGAGACGGGAAGCATAAGACTCTGGTGACGGGAAGCAAGAGCGTGCAAGACGGCATCACTACTTTCAGAACAGCAACTGTCGGTAAGTTTTCTAAACCACGGTACTGGTTAATGATAGCATATATATTCATTTGGAAAAGAAAAATGTCTTTGATATTTGATTGTGTATAAATGGTTTTTGAATATGATTGTGTATAAATTGTTAACTATTAATGTTTTAGATATTTTTTTAATTTATATTGAATTTTCTCATTCTATGATTTAAAATGATGATAAAAATCTATATACAGTTAAATTGAGAAACATTGAGCATCAGAATATAGATTCTGTTTTCAGGTGTAAGACTTTTGACCGGGACAAGGTTAAAAATAGAGATTTTTTTATTTTAAAAAATAATATTATATCTGGTAAGATGTGTCATATAATACTGTAATTAACATTATATCTGGTCCTTGTTAGTAAGATGTGTCACAAAGTTGTCATACATTAATTACAAAATCTTATTTTTTCCATTTCATCATTTCAATAAATTAAAATTATCTAAAAAATATTAAAAAATAGTATTTATTAGTATACAAATATTTAAATAAGAAACAGCATCATTATCAAATAGGACAATAATAGTGACATGAAAATAAGTTTAGGTCATTAAAACTTTTATACTCAAAATGAAATAGTTAAAAAGATTTTGTACTTAATCACATTAATAATACTATTCACAAGCATGATTGAATAGAATGGTACATAAAATTATTTTGATATTTAAAAAAAAAAACTGAAAAATAAATATTAGAAAAGTCTATCAAACTTCTATTTCTGAATGAAAATATTTTTTCATTCATAAAGTGCTTTATCTACCCAACACAAGACTAGGAGTCCTAGGTTGAAACTTAATCGGCTAAAAGTTAAAAATTGAAAAGTATTCATTCCATTAAGTTTGTTTAGACCTAACCACTTATGATGTTATAGCCTTGCACACAACAAGATGATCTCTAATAGACTTATTAAAAACTTTTTACTTTACCAATAGTTCAAATGCTCGTTGACAATCAAACTATTTTAATTCTAAACATCTTATCACGTCACTTCTAGACAAAAATCATATTAATACATTAGCACTACTCATCATAAACTAATAACAATTACATACACAAAACACTAGACCATAACATCTTAATAGAATTTGAATTTTAATAATGAGAACAAAACCACAACAATTAAAACATTGTACTATGTCAATACCTACGTAGTTATTCTTATGAAAGCTATATAAGGTAAACTCTTGTTTACAATCTGCCCAAATGAATTACGTGACTGATTTTGTAATTGTGTGTGCATGTACTTGCAGCTGTTTCAGGCAACGGATTCATCACTAGAGACATGACGTTCGAGAACACAGCAGGCCCAGAGAAGCACCAAGCAGTGGCACTTCGAATGGGTTTAGACCAGTCGGCGGTGTACAGGTGCGGCATCAAAGGCTACCAAGACACTTTGTATGTCTACTCCCTCCGCCAATTCTACCGCGGGGTCGACATCTACGGTACCGTCGATTTCATCTTCGGCAACGCCGCAGTCGTAATACAAAACAGCAATATGATCGCTCGACGCCCTATGAGGAACTAGAAGAGCACAATTACTGCCCAAGGAAGAACTGATCCAAACAAAAACACAGGAATATCCATCCACAATTGCACTGTTTCGGCATCTCGCGCCCTTCAACGTGTAAAACGCTCTGTCAAAACATACCTGGGGAGGCCGTGGAAGGAATACTCTCGCACTCTGTTTATACAATCCACTCTTGATGATCACATTGACCCAGCTGGTTGGTTGGGAACTGGCCCGGCTTTCATGTGATTACGAGAGCCAGAGAAGCTAACAAGTTCATGGTTGGTGAATTCATTCGTGGGAGTTCATGGATTCCGTCTACAGGTCTCGCCTTCATTGCAGGCTTGAACTGATCCCTAGGGTTTACTTTTTGTAGTATTATTATTATTGATATTCGAACTGTTTATTATTCAAGCTTATTCAAGCTCAAGTATGATATTCTTACGCCATCGGAGCCATCTATCAGTTCTTTTAGTGAATGGCGTAAAGCAACGATGTCTCCAATTGTTAGATACAATGTTGCTTTGGCTACTTTGTGGAAATTGTTGTTTACGAAGCCCCCACTTGTTGCGATTCGTTGGATTTAATATCATAGATTGTAGAAATCAAAGAACATTTGTACCAATCTTTACGGGAAACTACCAACGTCTACAAAGCTCCCATAATGCGCATTTGATAAATAATTAATTTAAGGTGAAACATTGAGAGTGGTGGATTGAATTTAAATAACAAATAAAGGTATTTATTTTAAATGGTTTGCCTGAGTATCTTATGTGTCCTACTAAATAATTGTTGATTTATGGTTGACGAGGCTTGCATGATTCGTATTTTACTGTTGTTTCTCGGATCAGGGTTCTTTCCTTATTTATTTAATTTGAAACAAATAAAGTAGATCTAATTTAAGATTAAAATATTTGATGAAATTAAATCAATATGAATTTACATATGTAAAATAGAATAGAAATATTATATTGAAGCAAATACAAGAGAAGATATTATGAAGTGGTTGATCAGAATCATTTCAAAACAAGGGACTGGATAGATAAAATTAATTTTGTAATATATTAGTACTATTTGATTAAAATATCTATATACATTACTAATAGACTGGTTACGCCATTTTTTTAATAATAGACTGGTTACACCACTTTTTTCGCCACTGAGCTTAAGGATGGACACTTATAGAGGAGGCATATGGACAATTTCCATCTTTTTGAGCAAACTATTAAGTAGCTGAATAAGGAAGTTAGGAGGACTAATAAAAACACCACTGACAACATGATCCGCTCGCTCAATCAAATTTAGAACCAAAAGAATACTGTCTGGATGGAGGGTAGCTTGGGATGGACATCGTGGGTTGATGCTCATGACGACCTGCTTCATTAGTACTTCTTTCCTATTTTCTAGTGTCTATGTTTTAATATTATGCTCTCTGATACTCTCGTGGTGAGGCTTCGCCTCTTGTTATTTTGTACTCCTCGGTGAACTATTGTATTTTGATCTCCTTATATATAATACAAAAAAAATATCTATATAATTGTATTTATATTGAATAGAAAATGAATTATATTATATTATATTATATAGTTTTATATTATTTTAAAAATGTTAATTATCTTTTTAATGAATTTTGTTTAAAAATTCTATTTTTTTAATTTTAAATTATAAATATAGTTTTTTTCAAATATTCTAAATCTATGATAAATATATTTAGATTAATATCTAATGATTAGAGTTAATATTAACAATATTTTTTTGAATTAACTATAAGAGTATCAAGAGAAAAAGATAACAACGACTAGTACCGAGAGAGGCCAAGCCTCAACCTGCAAGAGTTAGAGGAGCAAAAAGATTAATTACATATCATAGAAACTAGAAACAAGAGTCTAATTCAGAATATTATCTTGAACCTCAACCCAGGCAGTCCAACCCCCCAGGCCCTCCATCCAAACAATGTTCTTTTTCTCTTGTATTTGAGCGAGCATGCTAATTTGGTGATCAGTCGCATTTTTGTTCTTGTTAACTTTCTGGGTGAGCTTCTTCAGGGTGTCTTCAAAGTTGGAAAAGTTGTCAATATGGCTTCTCTAGTCATAACCATCATTCAACTCATAGATGAACATGGTGGAATGACTAGAGCTTGGAGGAATCTTCTAAGCTTTTTTCTGTCAATCGTCATGTTCATGTTCACCTATGAGGAGATTTTAAAATAAGTGATTTTTCTAAAAAAACTCAGTAAGGGACCTGGGAGAATCTTGATACCTTTCTTCATTTCTGCATATCTAAATCTACCAAAGAATGTTAGAAGATAACATGCTCCAGAAAACATTAGTATCCTTTTTTAAACCTTCTATATAGCTAGTAATAATTTTAAAAATATTCACAAAACTAGGATAAGTGATATCAAACATACACCAACTAATTTTGGTAAAAGAACAATCAAACAGAATATGTCTGCCGGTGTCAAGAAGACCACAAAATCTGCAAAGCTCATTATCAGCAAGATCTTTTCTCAAAGGGAGTCTATCAAGAAGCATAAGCCATTTGAAGCATTTTATCTTAGGATTAATAGGAGAATTCCAGATTCTGTCAAAGTGTTTCTTCCACAGATTAGCATCCATATTAGTGTACCAAAGTTTATTAAAATGACTAATGATGTCTATATTAGCATCAATGATTTTGTAAATATTTTTAGCTTTGATTTTTTCCACTGTAGTACCATCAGACCATTTGATTTTAAGAAATCTATGAGGATCAATGTGGCAGGCAGTGGGCATGTCCTTACAAGCTTTGGCAATCATGTTATAAGTCTTTTTTGGGAAAGGAGGAATATGGTATTTGGAACTGAGATCATCCCAGCTGATAAGCCTATCTTCTTCAAAGAGATAGATGTGTTGTGAAATGCTTAGATTATTCCAGTGCTTAGCAGAGCATCCTTGGGAGAGGGCAACGGGTTTTTCAGCAAGGTACATATTCCACCAAATGGATCTTTCCCCATATATAAGTTTATGATCAAAGAAGGTTCTATTAGCAATGCATTGTTTAACATACTCATAGGCTTTCCAGATAGTCTTAAAAACTATAGAACCTTGAATAATAATGGAAAAACTACCCTCGATGATATCACAGAAAGGGATGTTCTTCCAAGACTTAGCCTTTCGAGGAATTCCTTTTTCAATATTGCTTCTAAAAAGGACCTTCCAAGGTTCATCTCCTTCCAGAGAGTGGAGGATGCATTTGGCGGTAAGAGCAGTCCCTTGAGTCTTCAAATCTTTTAAGCCCATACTCCCAAGGAGCTTGTCACTGTGACACCAGTCCCATTTCACGGCATGAGACTTCTTTTTACCTTTACCATCATACCATAAGAAGTTCCTAATGGCTTTTTGAATTTCAAGAATTTGATAATTATTAAACATCCAAGCTAAGGAGTAGTAAACATTATAAGAGGAGAGAATTTTCTGGCAAACTTGCACTCTACCAGCTAAGGAGAGGGATCTGTTATGCCACTTATTAAGCTTATTAAAAATCTTATCTTTAATCCAAAGCCACATATCCTTGAGGGAGGGTTCTATGGAGAAGGCAATATTGAGGTAACGAACAATCTTCTGAGGGCTTCCCCATTGAAAGTTATATTTATCGATCCAATCAAGGGGTTGATTAGACCAACCAATGCAAATAGATTTAGCTTGGGAAATGCGGGAGCTAGAAATAGAACATAAAGCACAAATTTTGGAATGAAGAGCTTCAAAGTTGATTTCAATAGCTTCCAAGGATATCGAGGTATCATCAGCAAAATGGTAGTTAATAAGGTCAGATTCATTGGGAAGGGTAATGCCTTTAACAATAGGAGATATGGACTTATCTCTAAGAATGTAGTAGAGGGCATTATAGGCAATAAGAAAAAGGGCAGGGGCCAGGGGGTAGCCTTGCCTAATGGATCTACCTAGGGGGAAGGGGGCAGAGAGGGAATCGTTAACTTCCACCTGAGCAGAGACATCTTTTAAAAGAATTTTAACAAATGTGCAATAAGTACTATCAAAATGAAAAGCCTCTAACATCATAATGATAAAGTCCCATTCAATCCAGTCTTAGGCTTTCTCAAAGTCCATAAGTAACATAGCAGAGCTCTATGATATTAATAATATCGATTAGGGTTTACTAAATATTATAAAATAATATTATTGTATTATTTATTATAAATGTGAAATAATACTTATATTTATTAATATAAACAATAATATATATTATATAAGATTTTACAATTTTTGGTTAAAATATATAATATAATTTAGAGTGTATGCTTAATAGAACTATAAGAGATGATATTTTAAAACAATATACTATTTTTTAAATAGTAAAATAATAGTATGGTTATTTTTTATCTATTATATTTATATTATAAATTATTAAATATAATTATAGTATATAATATATAATATAGATTTTATATACTGCAAATTGGATTATGTATTTTAAAAATAATTAATGTTATTATGATAGTTACAAAAATATTATTTATGTTAATTTTAATACATTATTGTATAGGTAAAATATTATTTTATAACAAAAAATTAATATAAAAGAGCAAACAAAATATGAAAATAAATGCATATAATTATTTTTAATCAAATATATAGATATAGAAATATAGAAATCATATCACTGTCACCATATGTAGACCCAAAAACATATGGATGGTGTCATAGACTATAAAATAAAGTTGAAATTTTAAATTTTTTTTTTTTATCAAATTACCTAAAAATAAATTAAAAATGTGAAAGGAAATTATTAATATTTAATTTTAAATAGGTAAAAGAATAGTTACATTTAATTATTTTTTATCAAAAATAAAATTAATCACTATTTAATAAAAAAATTTAAGTATCTAAAATATTTTATGTGAAAGGTTGTTTATTTTCATAAATTTATAAATTTGTTAAAAAAATTATGCAAAACTTTCATATTTTCTTTATTCTCTTCCATTCAAAAATTTTCTATTCACAACAATCTCCTTTTAAATATTTTAACTTCATAAATGACATAAACCATCATTTATTAAATTATTAATTAAATATAAAAGGCTGGACACTTCATTAAGTGAGACAAAATTGCCAGCCACAATAAAAGCAAAGGTCATTAAATTCTTTTACCAAGGAAGCGATGAAGGAATGTCTGGGGAAAAATATCTGCATAATAAAAATGAGTGAAGAGTCAATATCGAGGTTTATGATGGTTCTAATCAATCACGTATCCATGGAATTTAAAAATGAGTGAAAATGATTCTGGAATATGAGATGGTTCTAGACATTTCAATCGTGTTGCATGCTTATAAGAAAGTGTCAACTGTCTCTTCTCTTTCATATATAAAACTCCTTCGGGATAAACATAACTAGCAAATGCACTTTGGTGTGCATTGGGTACACTAAAGAAATTTTGAAGAGGACATTAAAATAATAATATGTAGCATTATATAATTCAATTTATATTACATAAAATCTATGTGTTGCCAGAGTATTTGAACATCAATCAAATTGAACAAATCTTAGTAACTTCAAAGTGAAGGAAGCCCCTGACTAGACTAAATATGGATCTCCATTACATAAGAAGTCAAAATTTCTTTGAACATGTTTTGCTCAATAATTTTAAGGTGGCTTGCTTTCGAACCCTAAAAAGTGGGTGATTTTTCTTATTATCTTATTGTTCTTTGAGCAAATCATTTTGGAGGTAAAGTACTTAAATATGGAGTGTGCTCGCGGTAGTTGCATGATAAAATATAATTATTCTTTATTTTTCTTAATAAGAATTATTGTGATAGATCAATATAATGTTTTCTTTAAATAAAAAAATAAAAAAAATTGGAGTGATATTTGAAGACTGAATACTAATTTTGTATGAAAAAGTTTTTTAGGATGAATAATATTTTCTAATAATAATAAATAGTTATAATTACTACATAGATTTTTTGTCATCTAGTTCATAGGGGTTAGTCCTAAATTTATAAAGCTACTTTAATTTAAACTACTAAATGTTAGATAAAGATATCCACCGCGGAATATAATTTATTCATGTATTACCAATATAATGTATTCTAAAATCAATGCACAAACGTAATACAATCCTCATTACATAGATGAAACGTGTTGAATATTTTATTATATTAATATGTATTTTGTCAATAGAATTTTTTTATGAAATTAAATTTTTTTGGTTGTAGAATATATATTTAATTCTCTTACTTTGAATTGTTTAGTTATTCTTATCTACAAAAGTTCACATTATTAAAATAATAATAAATATAATATATTGATTCTTAATTATATATTTATTTTGGTAATAATCAATAAGATATTAGTATTTTGTATATTTATTTCCTGACATCATATTAGTTTACTAGATATTTATATAAAAATATATTTAGTTTTCAATTTCAATTAATTATTTTCCTGACTACTATTATAGTTAGGTTCATGGTTAGGGTTAATGGTTACAATTTCTACTTTAGGATAAATTTTATATTTCAATTGATTGGAATAGTTTTGTAAGGAGTAAGGTCTATGCTCATTTTCATTATTGTAAATAGTTCTTAATTTGAATAATAAAATGATGGTTTAATTTATTTTAATAGAATATTTGATATGGTAAGTATTTCAATACAATATGTGTGTAGGGAAGATGAATTACGTAAATAATTTAAGGGATTGATTATATTTTCTAAGAATTTAAAGAATATTTATATCAATGGTTACCAATTAACATACAACCTTAATACTATTAGCCAATTGTGTAGGAAAAGTTTTATTAGCAAGTTAGTTGAAAATTGATTGTCATTATAGGTAATTCTTTCTGACCACTATGTGAAATTATAATCCTCTTGAGATGATTAAGATTATTATTCATAAAAGCATTAAACTTTACTTTCTATTAGAATTGATAAAACCATAAAAATATGTAAATTAGCTAAATGAAAGGCCATAATAGGATTGAGATAACCATTTCTTCTCAAATAGAAATGATGGTTTTTACAATACTTTATCATGAACACAATTATCAAACCCTAATTGATGATAAAGATAATCACAAAGGAAGAGTATTAATAATGATTCTAGATTTAATAATATATTGCATTCGTATGTCGAAAGATGAAAGGACCTCCTTTATTTGTAGTTGTATATTTAATAATATTTATATGTATTATAGATTTATTTTTAGAATTAATTTAAATATTAACTTAAAATTAAAATTATAATAATATAATATATTTAAACAGATGTTATATATATATATATATATATATATATATATATATATATATATATATATATATATATATATATATATATATATATATATATATATATATATATATATATATATATATATATATATATATATATATATATATATATATATATATATATATATATATATATATACAAGTTTACAAGTTTACAAGTTTATGAGCTCCTTACGAGTAGCCACACTAGAAATAACAATTGGAAGATCAATAGTCACAACTTAGAATTCCACAAAGATGTCTCTCTTTTGACAATATGCAATTATATTAATATAAAGATACTTAATTTTAAAATAAGTTCATATATTTATATTTTATAATTATATATAACCTGCACTAGTTTTCCATAATTCATGGTTTATAATACATGATAATTTAAATCTAGAATTATACAATTAGTATATATAATTGCTAATACTTTAGTAATATGTTAAATATTTCTAATAAATTTGAAAAATTATATTTATCTTATTTACTTTTTTTACATTAGTAATATGCTAAATATTTCTTATAATTTTTAAAAATATCTTTATATATTATTTGTAACTGTATAGATTTTTTAGTTGATTTTTAAATAATAATTAAAAAATTATTGTAATAAATTTAATTTAAAATTACCTAGTGCACACCAAGGTGCAATTACTAGTAATTAGAAAAAGTGAAATAAAGAAAATAAATTTGTGGGATGAATTTTTAATAGAAAATTAATCTCACAAATGTATCCTCTATCTCACTTTTTCTAATTATTACACATCATTCTCTTTTTCTAATTATTACCCATCATTCACTTTTTCTATTTATTGCACATGATTCATTTTTTCTAATTATTCTAATTATTAGACATCATTCACTTAATATCCTTTCTTTACTCAAAAGGACAGTCTCCAAATTCTAGCCTAATTGTTCTTTTTAAGCATCCTTCCTATTCCATTTTTCTAATGATTACATATTGTTTACTTAATTTCCTTCCTTCAATCAAAGGCACTAACTCTTCTTTTTAAAGATGCCTGTAACAATCAAAGGCACTAACTCTTCTTTTTTAAAGATGCCTGTAACCACTGTTCATCAAAATGCTGAGTTGCCACAAGCTGCTTTTAAATTTAGCAATTCTAATTTTGAGGAATCAAAATATGTGGCAAGGCTTTGATAACAACCTTATTTGATCTCATGATCTCTTTGCATTGATAACTATGGTGGATGAGTAAAGGACAACATATACACATGTGAATTTTCCGGCAGTCAAACTTATATTCAACTTGATTAACAATGATTAATATATGCTTTAATTTAATAGATATTTTTGAGAGTAGAATATATGCCTTAATTTAATAGATATTTTTGAGAGTAGAATATTGAGTCCAGTCTTTCGAGATCAGCATGTAAAATCTCTTTCTTCTTGCAATCCAAATTCTAATTTGCTCGTCTCTGTAAAAGAAGAACAATCGTCATAGCAAAATGAAGAGCTATTCTGTCAGATTGAGTGAAGACAAACTGAAGATGTCTAACGTCAGAGAAGCATTTGTTGCTCTGATCTCAATTCTCCTTGTGTTTGTGGTCATGATCGAGGCTTTCGAGAGCTCAAACGGCAACGAAAACCGTGTTTTTACAACGCTTTCGTTGGCGTGTAACAAGACTCGATATCCCAAGCGATGCGTCACGTCCATGGCTTCCTCTCCGACGGCCAATCTTCACGATCTCACTAACCTCGCCTTGCAAGTCAGCCTGCAAACGGCGCGAAAGGCTCGCGACTTCACGCGAAGTCTTCAAAAGAATCTCATGAACGAAAGAGAGCGCGTGGCGTGGAAAGATTGTTTGGAGCTCTTCAAGGATACAATCCACCATTTCAGAGTCTGCTCGGGCAACGGTTCTCTCAGCAGAGACTGCCCCATTTGGCTCAGTGCTGCTCTCACAAACCAGGAAACCTGCTTGAACGGATTTCGTGATCTCAATTTGAGTGTCGAAAATCCCATCAGAGCTCTCATGTCGTCCAGAGCTGTGAATTTGTCAGAACTCGTCAGCATCTCGCTCTCCATGTACAAGCTTTTTAACTTGCCCGCCAAGAGTAGGAATAACCGGCGCCTGTTATCTGTAGATGCTAACGAAGATGGAGATTTCAGTTGGCAGTATGGGCGTGTGAGTGAGGACGGATTTCCGGAATGGGTGTCGGCGAGAGACCGGAAACTATTGCGGGCGTCTAGCCTGGCTAGCCAAGCCCACGCGGTGGTTGCCCAAGATGGTTCTGGTCATCACCGGAAAATTGCGCAGGCAATTAAGGCTGCTCCTCGGAACAGCAGAAATAGATACATCATCTACATTAAGGCGGGAACTTACAAGGAGAACATCGAGATATCTACGAAGATGAGGAATTTGATGTTGGTGGGAGACGGGAAGCATAAGACTGTGGTGACGGGAGACAAGAGCGTGCAAGATGGCATTACTACTTTCAGAACAGCAACTGTCGGTAAGTTTTCTAAATCGCGGTACTGGATAATGATAGCATATATACTAATTTTGGAAAAAAAAAATGTTTTCGATATTTGACTGTGTATAAATGGTATTTGAATTTGATTGTGTATAAATTGTTTATTATTAATGTTTTCGATCATATTTTATTATTTATATTAAATTTTCTCATTTCATGATTTAAAATGATGATAAAAATCTATACAGAGTTAAATCTGGAAACATAGAGCATCAGAATGTAGATTCTATTTTTAGGTGCAAAGACTTTTGATGGGACAAGGTTAAAAATAGATGATGATTTTTAAAAAAAATATAAATATTATATCAGATCTTTGTTAGTAAGATGTGTCATATAATATTTGATTTTAGACTATTGTCTATAATATAATTAATTTGTTAATATTATTAGCATAATGAAATTTGTCCAATTACATTGATTTTTTTTATTTTTTGTTTTGCTTAAAATGATGTTTAAAACTTATAATAAAAAATTCAATTCAACAAAAGTTATAACTAACAATTAGACATTAAAATTAAAGCTTCAAATATGATACAATTTAATAATTATATTTGAGTGTCAATGCATTTAATGTTAAATTGATCAAAGATGTTAGAATTCACATATGTAGTGTTTCTTGAGCAATTCATAAAATAAATGAATATGAAATAGATTAAAAATATAAATATTCATGATCTTTCATTAGTTGATTATTAATGTTATTTTTAAAAATATTCTAAACTAATAGATGAAAAATTTACTTACATTATTATTAATTATATTAATTACAATCTCTTATTTTCTCTATTTCATCATTTCAATAAATTAAATTTATCTAAAAATATTAAAAATAGTATTTATTAGTATACAAATATTTATATAAGAAACCGTCATTATCAAATAGGACAATAATAGTGACATGAAAATAAGTTTATGTCATTGAAATTTTTAGATTCAAAATGAAATAGTCAAAAAAAAATTGTGCTTAATCAGATTAATAATACTATTCACAACCATGATTCAATAGAATGGTACATAAAATAAATAATTTTGATATTTAAAAAATATAAACTGAAAAATAAACATTAGAAAAGTCTATCAAACTTTTTTTTCCCAATGGAGATTTATTTTCATTCATAAAGTACTTTATCTACCTAATATAAGACCACAAGTCCTAGGTTAAAATTTAATTGGCTAAAATTTAAAACTTGAAAGATATTCATTCAGTCAAATTGGTTTAAACCTCATCACTTATGATGTTAGAGTTTTGTACTCAACAAGACGATCTCTAATAGATTTATTAAAAACTTTTTACTTTACCAATAGTCCAAATACTCATTGACAATCAAACTTTCTCGAATAGACTTATTAAAAACTTTTTACATTACCAATAGTCCAAATACTCATTGACAATCAAATTATCTCTAATAGACTTATTAAAAACATTTTACTTTACCAATAGTCCAAATACTCATTGACAATCAAACTATCTCTGATAGACTTATTAAATTTTTTTTACTTTACCAATAATCCAA
Source organism: Chamaecyparis obtusa (assembly GCA_027943335.1). NCBI lineage: Eukaryota > Viridiplantae > Streptophyta > Pinopsida > Cupressales > Cupressaceae > Chamaecyparis > Chamaecyparis obtusa. The sequence goes on from BSBK01000783.1 coordinate 373,524, forward strand.
ATACTTATTGACAATCAAACTATCTTAAATTCTAAACATCTTAAATTTTAAACTGAATATCTTATCACGTAACTTTCAAACAACTAATATATCATATTAATACATTAGTACTCCTCATCATAAACTAATAACAATTACATACATAAACACCAGCCCATAACATCTTAATAATAGAATTCGAAATTTAATGATAAGAACCAAACTACAACATTGCAAACATCGTACTATGGCAATATCTACATAGTTATTCTTATATAACCTAACCTCTTGTTTAGAATCTGCCCAAATAGATTATGTGACTGATTTTGTAATTGTGTGTGCATGTACTTGCAGCTGTTTCCGGCGACGGATTCATCGCAAGAGGTATGACATTCGAGAACACAGCAGGCCCAGAGAAGCACCAGGCAGTGGCACTTCGAATGGGTTCAGAACAATCGGCGGTGTACAGGTGCGGCATCAAAGGCTACCAAGACACTCTGTATGTCTACTCCCTCCGCCAATTCTACCGCGAGGTCGACATCTACGGCACCGTCGATTTCATCTTCGGCAACGCCGCAGTCGTAATACAAAACAGCAATATCATCGCTGGGCGCCCCATGAAGAACCAGAAGAACACAATCACTGCCCAAGGAAGAATTGATCCCAACGAAAACACCGGAATATCTATCCACAATTGCAAAGTTTCGGCATCTCGCGCCCTTCAACGTGTAAAGGGATCCGTGAAGACGTACCTGGGGAGGCCGTGGAAGGAATACTCTCGCACTCTGTTTATGCAGTCCACTCTTGACGATCACATTGACCCCGCTGGTTGGTTGGAATGGAATGGTAGCTTTGCTCTGAGCACTTTATACTATGGCGAATACATGAACAGAGGAGGTGGTGCAGGAACGTCAAAACGTGTGAATTGGCCAGGCTTTCATGTGATTACGAGAGTCAGAGAAGCTAACAAGTTCACGGTTGGTGAATTCATTGGTGGGAGTTCATGGATTCCGTCTACAGGTCTCGCCTTTACGCCAGGCTTGAACTGATCGCTAGGGTTTACATTTTTTAGTATTATTATTATTATATTCAAATTAATATTATCAGATTTCCACACTCTATTTTAAATATATGTACGCTTTCTGGATTTGATTGTACTATGTGATTCATCATCACATGAATCACAAAAAGAGAGTGCAAGAATTGTCAGTTCAAATCTATCACTCGGTTTCAAATTGTTTATTATTCAAGCTTATTTAAGCTCAATATGATATTCTTACACCATTGGAAAAATCTAGCAGTTCCTTTTAGTGAATGGCATAAAGCAACGATGTCTCCAATTGTTAGATAAAATGTTGCTTTGGCTGCTTTGTGGAAATTGTTGTTTACGAAGCCCCGACTTGTTGGATTCATTGGATTTAATATCATAGATTGTAGAAATGAAAGAACATTTGTTATTTGTCCTACTAAATAATTGTTGATTTATCGTTGACGAGGCTTTCTTAATTCACATTTTCCTGTAATTTCTTGGGATCAAATCAATATAAATTTACTAGATGTAAAAGAGAATAGAAATATATACTAAAGCGAATACAATAGTAGAATTTATGGAGAGGTTAATTTGAACTATTTCAAAATAAGAAATCTTAATTAATTAAATAAAGTAGATCTCACTCAATTTAAGATTAAAATATATGATAAAATCAAATTAATATAAATTTACAGATTTGTAAAAGAGAATATAAATATATACTAAAGTGAATATAATAGATTTTATGGAGAGGTTGATTAGAATTATTTCAAACTAAGGAACTAAAATTAAGGTCAATGCTTCAAACTTTGAAGGTGTCTTAAATTCTTATATTTTTTTTTGATAGGTCACAAGAATTAGAGAAGTGTTAGACATAGGTAATATGTATATAAAATCTCAAGGAATGTTTACAGTTTGTAGTGGCAAGGATTAAGTTTCACATTACATTATGGTGGGATAAATTCTACAATAATCAAAGACATGTTGAAGGTAAGATTAGGTTTCTCAGGTCAAGATGTTGAAGAAACCGAGATCCAACTTCTTACAACACAATTTGTTCAATCAATTTTAAAACATAAAATAAGAGGAGTTTCTTGTATTGGAATACTCGAAACAATTTGAGGTTGCATAGCTAAGTAGGTTTGCTTGAGAAGATGGCAAACAAATTGATGTTTGATGCTAAATTGGTTGTAGTTCCCACCTTAGGATAAAATTTGGATTTCATCAAATAAAATACTATAGATAGATTGTGGTTTCAACATTAAGATAATTAGATTTTATCAAATTAAATACTATTTTGATTAAGCGTAAATTCAAGTAGGGTAAAGGTAAAATGTTAGTGGAAGAAAGGTGATAATAATTCCTTTAGAGAGACAAGAAGTTCTTCAAAATCTATCTAGATCAAAGATCTTAAGGAAGGTAATGGTTTGAAATCTAAAGTTACTCCAATCGAAATGGATACTTCAGAGGTAGAGGACCTAGAATGAGGTTTTGTTGGCTAAAAGTTATCTTTATAATGAATACTACAATGCAACGCTCGAGATTTGTGATAGATTTAGGTGGTCCAAATCCCCCAAATCAAATGATAGTCCAAGAAGAAGAACCTCCTACATACGTAGTTCAATAGAGAATAAGAGAACCTAAAATTGTAAATTATCTTAATTATGTTTTAAAAAGAGATTTCAAAAGATGAGAGAAAGATAAATAGTGTCTTCTAAATAAAATATAAATGGAAGGAAAGTGGATATTTTCCTATCATTTAACCTATCTACTTCACAATTTCAATTTCATTATAATAAAAAAAATTTAATCATAATATTCATCTCTCCTATTAGAATTCTAGTCATAATATTATATAATAGAAATTTGGAATTTTAATTTGTATCTTTAGACCTAAAATCTCATTTGAATTTAAATGATGGAGCCAAATCAACATCAAACGGGCTACGAAAATGGTTCCCTTCCCTTTCCTTTTCAATTCACCTAGGTTTGGTCAGGATAGGGGAAACAAATCAAAACAATCAGATTCGACGCACTCTTCCGTATACATACAACTTAGTACAGATGACTGATAAAAATACCTTTGATTCCAAACCCTCTAGAATGAACTCCAAGTTTAGTGGATTGAATCTGTACCAAATTAGAAAGTAAAGTACTTTGAAATAGATGTTTAAATAAATGGTAGCAACTCTTTTGTTTTATGATAACTATGATTGACTGGATTGATGGTGGGTGCATTGCATTTTTATGTATTTGATTACAATTGTATAAGACGTGATTACCACGATATCGGCTTCTTAACGCTATGTATGGAAGATCCAAGAATATGAAACTAATTATTAATGTTTGGTTGCTGGAATTAACCTGGAATAGGAAAATGGGAATTGGTGAATTGCCATAAGTTAATTCTCATTTTGGTCGAAAGTGAGCATTCATCGAATTCCAGGTTCTGAGAGGAATTAGATGAATTCTCATTTTGGACCAAAATGAGAATTAACTTATGTCAATTCACCAATTCTGATTTTCCTATTCCAGGTTAATTCCAACAACCAAACAATGCAGCCCCCGCATAGCAATCAAATGGCTCCATGACCCTCTAATAGAATCAGTGCTGGTGATCCGATTTGAAATCTGACCTACTCATCTATTCGTGCACCAACACTAATTCTATTAGAGGGGCATGGGGGAGCCTCTGCGAATAACACCTCCTCTATATAAGTCATTAGTTCGTGTCTTGCTCTTGAGTAGAAATTTGAGCTGAAGAAAATGGCTCCCAATAAATTCAAGTGAAACGATTGACAAAAGCTCACAAAAAAATCAAATCTTCCAAAAAATCAAGTGAAGTGAAAAGAATAGCTCACAAAAAATTCAAGTCTTTTGAAAAAATCAAGTGAAACGAAAAGAACAGCTAGCAAAAAATTCAAATCTTCCAAAGCTTCAAGTAAAACAAAGAACATAGCTCACCAAAATAATTCCTTTCTTCCAAAAATTCAAGTGAATCGGAAGAGAATAGCTCACAAAAAATTAAAATCTTCCAAAAAAATCAAAGGAAACAAAGAGAAGAGCTTGGAAAAAATTCAAATCTTCTAATGAAACAAAGAGAATAGCTCACAAAAAATTCAAATCTTCATGCAGCATGCGATAGAGAAAATCGCTTGTGCCAAGCGACCCGGGAGCTAGACAAGGGCTGACCCGAAGATCACCTTCGCTGTCAATGCGACGACACATTGGAATGACTACTGCTATCGAACCCTTTCCGACTTGCACCATCGACTGACCCAAAAGACGGGCATGTAAAAACCAAATCTATTGAGGAGATGCTATAAGCATACAAAACTAACATTCAATGTGCTAGTGTAAAAACACTTAAAAATCTGTTGAGTAGATTATATAATCATTATATGTAAGATTTATCTTCAATGTTGTTAGATTTATAAATATATTTTACACAGTCAAATTTTTGTTTTTATCTTTATAGTTTTAGTGACAAAGTATAATTATATAAGAATATTTTGGATATTAGCTTGTATATAATATAATAGGATTTAAGCAAAATGGGTTATGCATAATTAACTAAAGATTAAAATTAAAATTAAATATTTTTTGTAAAATGTGTGTATTTTGAATTTGATTTTGGTATAGTGGGAAATGTTTAATTGCTAGAGATCAATACTTTAGTTATTTTAGGTCCCAAATGCAAACTTCAAATTGAAAGATAAGTGCATGTATAAACATTGCACCTATTCGCATAACATGGCTTATAATTAGGCACTAGATGAAATAACATCATTAATAAAATTTGAATGGTATAAATTGTAGGCGCACAAACAAGATGAGACTAATCGTAAGTACTAAATCAAGATTTAGATGGAATAAATATTACACAATCACTAAAAATAAATTTGTAAGGATTCAACTAATAGACACGACCATTTGTCTAAAACAATAATTAGACACATCACTAAGTTTTTGCATCATCACAATGCCTTTGGGAAGTTGTTACAATTAGTTTTTGATTAAAGGAATCCTAGTTTTACAAGGACTTGAAACCCAAGTCTTTACAAACTAGAAACAAAAGTATATAAAAACATTAAACAATAGCTAAATAGATGCGATCTAATAGCAAAAAGACAACAAAGATAGTGGAGTAACACCCCAACACAGATTACATACTTGTTAAAATTAGTTAATTCGAACATTGAGCTTGCCATTTGTTTTTTATTAAGTAAAACAGGTTTTATAGGGTGCCTGAAACCCACGGGTCTAGAACAGAAGAAAGAAACAACAAAAAAACTAACAAGAAGCAGGCCACTAAAAGGCCAGGGCCAGAGTGCCACTTCAAGGTAGAGCAGACGACGCTAGAGACAGCTAGGGCCACGAACTGAGAAGGAAAAAGCAAGATCAAATAGCCCAGAAATGGAATAGAAGACAAGACAGATCCAAGAGTGGCAGAAGAGAAGTAGCAGCACCTGACCTCCAAGCGAAAAATTAAGGTTGTAAGATTTCACCCACTGTGCACTGCAGTCTTTCCTTTTCTAGGATACTCTTCACATCTATGGGAAAGTCATCTCTATTTTGACAAATTAGCTTGGCTCCCTTAGTGACGGCCAAGTTGGCAAACCAGTCAGCCACCCCATTGGCTTCCCTATACACATGGGAGATGAACACATTATCAAAGGAGTTAAGAATGGCCCGAGTTTCAGCTATAATGTTGGCTATAGCAATTATTTGTTTGAATTTCAAGACTACTACTAGTATCTTTGCAAATGTGTTCAGTAGATATGCTAATAGTCATTATCTTCACAAATGTGTTCAGGTAGATATGATAATAGTCGTTAAATTGACAAAATATTTTTTAATAGGCCCCACTTTTATAAGAGAAACAACAAGAACATTGTAAAGCACAATTTTTATGAATGACCATATGAATATTATATTTTACCATGTACATCTAATAGAAGATGATGGTGGATGATAAAACCACTTTCATTTTTTCCCTTCAAACTTCTTAGCCATCAATAGGGATTTGGTAATACCTTCAAATAAGTAGATGGCATATGCTTTAGGAAAGAGGATGACACTACTAAATATTTTATATACTAAATGATAAAATAATACATATATTTTATTCATCAATATTAACACATCATATTTCATATATTAGGTATCATTTCTATATATTTTTTATTATATTATTTTAACTTCATAAATTACATGATTGTGTGACATTATTGAAATGAAAAAAATTTAAAGATTTAATTAAAAATTTGAGTAAATTTATTATTATAATCTAAAATTATTTTTCTTTTTAGTAATTTGAGGTAACACATATGTAGAGGAATTATATAATCTAAGTATTTAAACTGATTTAGTTTCAAAATATTATGTATATTTATGATAAACACAAATCTTATCAAAACACAATCATAATTAAGTTAGTAGTAATAAGAAGATGTTCATTGTTTTTTCTTCAAAATAAAATATGAGCATTCATTGAATTCCAGGTTCCGAGAGGAATTAGATGAATTCTCATTTTGGACCAAAATGAGAATTATCTTATGCCAATTCACCAATTCCCATTTTCCTATTCCAGGTTAATTCTAGCAACCAAACGGTCAGCCTCCTAGTGTAAAAACCAAATCTATTGAGGAGATGCTATAAGCATACAAAACTAACATTCAATGTGCTAGTGTAAACACACTTAAAAAAATGTTGAGTAGATTATATAAGCATTATATGTAAGATTTATCTTCAATGTTGTTAGATTTATAAATATATTTTACACTGTCGAATTTTTATTTTTATCTTTATAGTTTTAGTGACAAAGCATAATTATATAAGAATATTTTGGATATTAGCTTGTATATAATATAATAGGATTTAAGGACAATGGGTTATGTATAATTAACTAAAGGTTAAAATTAAAATTAAATAATTTTTGTAAAATGAGTGTATTTTGAATTCAATTTTGGTATAGTGGGAAAAGTTTAATTGTTAGAGATCAATACTTCAGTTATTTTAGGTCCCAAATGCAAACTTCAAATTGAAAGATAAGCGCATGTATAAACATTGCACCTATTAGCATAATATGGCTTATAATTAGGCACTAGATGAAATAGCATCATTAATAAAATTTGAATGGTATAAATTGTAGACACACAAACAAGACGAGACTAATCGTAAGTACTAAATCAAGATTTAGATGGAATAAACATTACACAATCACTAAAAATAAATTTGTAAGGATTCAACTAATAGACACGATCATCTGTCTAAAACAATAATTAGACACATCACTAAGTTTTTGCATCATCAAAATGCCTTTGGGAAGTTGTTACAATTAGTTTTTGATTAAAGGAATCCTAGTTTTACAAGGACTTGAAACCCAAGTCTTGACAAACTAGAAACAAAAGTATCAAAACATTAAACAATAGCTAAACAAATGTGATGTAATAGTAAAAAGACCGCAAAGATAGGGGACTAACACCCCAACATAGATTACATACTTGTTACAATTAGTTAATTCGAACATTGAGCTTGTCATTTGTTTTTTATTAAGTAAAACAGGTTTTACAGGGTGCCTAAAACCCATAGGTCTAGAACAGAAGAAAGAAACAACAACAAAACTAACAAGAAGCGGGCCACTAAAAGGCTAGGGTTAGAGAGCCACTGCAAGGCAGAGAAAATGAAGCTAGAGACAGTCAGGACCATGAGCCAAGAAGGAAAAATCAAGATCAAATAGCCCAGAAGTTGAACAAAAGACAAGACAAATCCAAGAGTGGTAGAAGAGAAGCAGCAGCACCCGACCTCCAAGAGAAAAATTAAGGTTGTAAGATTTCACCCTCTGTGCACTGGAGTCTTTTATTTTCTAGGATACTCTTCACATCTATGGGAAAGTCATCTCCAATTTTCTAAATCAGCTTGGCTTCCTTAGTGATGGCCAAGTTGGCAAACCAGTCAGCCACCCCATTGGCTTCCCTATACACATGGGAGATGAACACCTTATCAAAGGAGTTAAGAATGGCCTGAGTTTCAACTATAATGTTGGCTATAGTCCAAGAGGGAGGGTGAGAGAGGTCAAGGCAATTGATGATGTTCATCGAGTCTCCTTCCAGCTAGAGCCACTTAACCCCCTGATCTTTTGCAAGTTTAGCAACTTGAAGAGTCTCATAGGCTTCAACATAGTGATTCATCTAAGCACCCAAGGGGAGACTAATAGCTGCTATGCCAATGCTGAAGCTATTCCTGATTATTCCTCCACTTCTAGCTTGACCAGGGTTCCCTTTAGCAGCACTGTCAAAGTTGGCTTTGGTCCAACTAGTCAGAGGACTAATCCACACACAGTTCTATCTTTTATCTTGAGAGTCAGCCTGAGCCTTTCCTACAAGAAGGTTAGATCTTCCACAGTAGAAAAATTTCTCCTTAACAACATGAATGATTTTTCAAAGATAATTTTAGAAGGAGAAGAACAATCATGAAAGATGTGATTATTACACTCCTTCCAGATCCCCCAACAAAAATGAGGAAGAATCCAGGTACAGAAAAGCCTGAAATCCTTATCAAACCTTTTGAAAACCCATTGGGAGAAGAGATCACTGAAAGACAGGGGAAAACACCAGGAAAGATTTAGGACTGAGAAGAGGAGTTGTCAGATTTGACTTATAAAGGAGTGATCTTGCCATTTGTTATCCATCATCCAAAAACAAATAAAAATCCTTCTGACTCATATCCAATTTTTTGAATAAGAAAAATCTTAAATTTTAGTGTTGATTTCACTTGTAGAACCCATTATTTTATGAAAATAAATTGAAGTTTTGTTCTACTTAAACTATTCCTAAGTCACCCACTATAACTAAATTTTGTCTCTACAACTGGATTTTTGGCAAAGGCAATTTTACTTTTACATTATTACAAGTGTGTCTTGTGTTTGATAATTTTAATTTTTTTTCCTTCTTCAAGTATTTTGTTTTTCTAAATAGTCTAGTTATATTTATTTGTTTATATGAAGTCTCCTATGTTTCATGCATTCCTAATCTTATTATGTTTTCTCATGCTCATCCCGAATTAGAGCTTATATATCAAAAGTAATTATTTGTTTGAATTTCAAGACTACTACTAGTATCTTTGCACATGTGTTCAGTAGATATGATAATAGTCATTATCTTCACAATGTATTCAGGTAGATATGATAATAGTCATTAAATTGACAAAATATTTTTTAATAGGCCCCACTTCTATCAGAGAAACAACAAGAACATTGTAAAGCACAATTTTTATGAATGACCATATAAATATTATATTTTACCATGTACATATAATAGAAGATGATGGTGGATGATAACACCACTTTCAATTTTTCCCTTCTTCAAACTTCTTAGCCATCAATAAGGATTTGGTAATACCTTCAAATAAGTAGATGGCATATGCTTTAGGAAAGAGGATGACACTACTAAATATTTTATTTACTAAATGATAAAATAATACATATATTTTATTCATCAATATTTTTTTTTTGAAAAAAGTGGATGAACCACTGTATATATTATTATATTTTTAAAGAAACTGATTCAAAAAAATCTCAACCGGGAAAGAATCAGTAAGAAAACCCGACATCATCGCTCATAAAAAGATCATCGATATTTACAACTATCTATATCGATGATAGATTGCTCAACCTTACAATTCGGGGATTATCCTTCCTTCCATATTTACAAAATTTTTACAAAATTTTGAACAATTTCAATACAAGGTTCATCAGGTTTTGACAATCTATAATCAAAATTAAAAAAATCTCAAAGCGTTTGCACGTCCAATGTTATTCCTCCATTTTTGCATATTCCTCCCCATGTGGAGCCATCAGATCTTCAGCCGTACAACCCCAACTAGTGGGTGGTTGAATGTGATGAAGTGCCACCCACCCTGACCTATTGTCTAGGCCCATTCCAGAAGAGGGCCGAGCGGAGACCTCTTGCACCCAACGATGAGTTTGCACACCCAAGTGGATCCCTCCTACAATAGTGACTGACATCCCTAGTACATCATCCACTTCGACATCGAGCACTCAAGCAACATCCTTGTTTGCATCTTGCGTGTCAAGCGCCAAGCCCTGGCTCGAAGATTGCCCCTATGGAGGAGCCCCTGAAGACAGCCCCTCAAAATTCATTAATGCATAGTCGACATTGGATAGGCTTAGCATATCTAATATAGCATAGCCAGTATGCTTAACTCTATCTTCAAGCTGAAACCCCAGAGCTCTAGGTGTGGTTTGAAGAGCTGATTTCATGATGCGAGGAATCTGTTTCTGAAAAGACTTTTGAAGAGCATCATACATTACCATAAATTCACGTCTCCATAGCAATTGAGATCTTTGAAATAGCCCCCCGACTAAAGCATGTCCAGCCCATAAATCATATTGCTGCATAGCCTTTCCTAGTTTATTTTGATTCCAAAACTGAGGGTGGACAACCTTTCTTGCCAAAATTTCTAGCAGAAATACCGACTGTAATAAATCCATGGCATTCGAAAGAAATATAGACACTACATTTGAAGGGAAAAGGAAATGTTGAGTTGAAGGAGATAAGACTTCATCCCCAATTAACTGTTGAATACTTCGGCGGATAGAAGGAGAATTAATAGTAAACATCACATCCATTACCACTTCATCAATTCGCAGAGGCAAAACAACTTCATTCACATTTGGAGTGATCCAAATTCAATAGTTTTTTGGTAGTAGGCTCCTATGAAATTGGTTGCAAGAGTCACACTTGACATAGACCTCCAAAGGCATTGACATTTTTGAAAAAGCCAAGCTCACCCCAGACGTTTGAGTGAATGAAAACATTAGCCTTTGTCGCCTTTTGTAATTGCATCTAAAAGAGGGCTTCATAATGTCACTACATGTATAATAATTATCCAATGCTTATAGATACGTGTGGAAACTTCAAAGGACTAAACTCCATGTGATAGATGAAGATATCTGATCTCCTTATTGATCTCACAATATGCAAGATACACCATGCGGCCAATCTAAGTATTTTCTGTATCTAGTTGACATCATATGTTTTAAAGCTTGGTGGCCGAGAATAAATTGTCATGAAATTCCTTCGCCTCATCCAATGTATTGGTAATGAATACGAATGGGAGTAATAATTTATGATTTACCCTGACAATCCACTAACTCATGTGTAATCAACATATGCAGATCTTTGTACTGCTCAATGATTAATGTTGGTTGCAATGAGAAAGTAGTTATTCCATCACAGCCTAGATTAGAAAGACAATCTGCAACTTTCTTCCCTTCTCTAAGTGTGTGTGATATAGTCACTTCAGGAAATTGGTCAATTAAAACCCAAATTTGTTGTAGAACATATTGAAGCCGCCATGAAGATGATTGTCTCTTGATACATGCATTTACTATTACTTCGGAATCACCTTCAATCTAGATCTGATGATATTCCCCTTTCTTTGCAAGAATTAATCCAGAAAGTAAAGCTTGAGCCTCTGTTGTGTTATTAGTTCCTGCTGGTAAAGGGGCCATTGTAATTGTGAGCACATTTCCTTTGCAATCTCTTAAACATGCACCTAAACCTGATTTACCTAGATTGCCTCTGGATGCCCCATCAAAATTGAGTTTCACAAACCCTCATTGTGGAGGCTGCCACTGCACAGTTGATCTATCTATTTTTGTTTGATTTCTCTTGATTCTAGTTCCTATTGGAATAACTAATGAATTCCATTCACGACTGATGCCTCTGTCCCATGAAGTGATAAGTGGATTGATTTTACATTTGTACTAATGCTTGCATTAGTAACTTCTGCTATCAATTTTTCAATGCCCTCAATCACCTGGTCTAGGGATGAGGACTCTTTTCTGAAGATCCTCTTATTTCTTTCCCACCAAATTGCCCAAAGTACTAATTTTGGAGTGCATTTCCAAATTCCCACAAAGAAAGCATCGGGAAAAAGGATTGGCCATGATTGAAAAATATCCCAAATGTTGTTTTGTAGTGGAGTGAGGTAATTTAATTTTTGGAGAACAAACATCCAGCACTGATATGCAAATTGACACCTTAGGAAGAGATGATCAACTGATTCATAGTCTTCATCACATAATACACACTTAAATTTGGGAGCAATATTTAACCTGTCTAACCGATCACTTGTTAGAATCCTATGCTTAATTTCTAACCACACAAAGAAACCTGCCTTTGGTAATACCACATTATTCTAGTAGAATATATAGGCTTGAGATGGACTTTTCTCTGATGCAGCTCTTTGTAAAAGTTTGTAGCCATCTTTGATTGAGTATTTGCCATTTTTGGCTGGTATCCACAATAATCGATCCTCCTGATTGGAGACAAATGCTTGTCTTTCTGAAAGTATAGTTTGGAAAAAATGTTTGTTTTGGTTATCTAAAGGGAGATTATCCAGATCCTTCCATAGAACTTTCCTTGAAAAAAAATAGACTGCATCTATAAAATGAATAACAAGATTTCCCCAACCAACTTCTGAAGCTTTCACTATTTTTTGAGTGTTTGGCAATGTGATTAGTGGGGGTTGACCATTCCAAGAGTCTCTCCAAAAATTAATTTTGTCCCCATAATTTAACTCCCAGGAGATATACTTGAGGACTATATCCCTGGCTAAAATCATAAAGTCCCAAATAACGGAGCCCTTAGGGGGATCTAATATGGAAAAAAATATGTGTGGGTCATTGTTGTCTAAGTATTTTTGCTACATTATTTGACACCATGTAGATTGTGATTTACTATACATTTGGCACACCAACTTACCACCAAAAGCTTTATTCCTCTTTGATAAATCATGCACTCCCGCAGCCCCTAATGCAGGAATATGGGCCATGTCTTGAAGTGAAATAAGTGGTATTTTCTTTTCTTTTGTCATATTTCCTTCCCAAATAAAGCCTCCAATTAGTTTCTAAATTTGTAATAAGACTGTCAGAGGGGCTTGCAGGACAACCAAGTAGTAGTTTGGGATTGCAGAGAGTACTGATTTAATGAGTAAGATTCTGCCTGATAAGGATAGCCATCTTACTTGCCAGGACACAACTTTACTCTTGATTCTTTGAAGGACCCCATTCCAGTAGCTTGTCTTATTAGATCGCATAAAAAAAGGAATACCAAGATAAGTGGAAGGTAAAAAATCCTCAGTAAAGCCTAGAGTTTGAACTATCTTGTCTGATATGACTCTATTAGTGTTGAATAAGAAGATCTTTGACTTTTGAGAATTTATTTTCTGACCTGAAACATCTGAATATAATTGTAGAATTTTCTTAGTCTGCTTAGTTTCTAAAACTTGCAACACACCAAAAAGCAACGTGTCATCTGCAAACAACAAATGCATAATGGATATTGAGGTGCCCTCAATTTTTACTCCTTTCCACTTGTTAATTGAATGCTAATGATTAATATTCCTACTGAATGCTTTAGCCATTATAATGAATAGAGCCAGAGAAAGTGGCTCTCCTTGCCTAACACCTTGAGTAGAGGAAAAGAAACCTATTGCTGATCCATTAATAATAACTGAAAACCAAGCCCCCGAAATGCATGCTTTGATCCATTTGCACCAATGATTGGAAAAACCCATTTTGTGAAAAACTTGGAAGAGAAAAGTCCAGCAAACTCTATCATAGGCCTTTTGCATATCTAACTTGATAACAAAGTTGGAAGACTGATTAGTGTTAATGGAATGGAGGACTTCATGGGCTACCATTTCTCCCTCCATTGTTTCTCTGCCTGGGACAAAGCCACCCTATTCGAGGGAAATTATGTGCGGGAGAAGATGTTGGAGATGTAAGTATATAGCTTTAGTGACAATATTATATGTTAGATTGCAAAGTGAGATAGGGCAGAAATCAGCAAAAGTTTTTGGCTCCTTAATTTTTGGAATGATTGCAATATTTGTAGTATTAAAGTACTTGAGCATAGAGCAATGTTTTCTAGACTCTTCAATAGCTACTAGTAAGCCCCAACCTATAAATTCCCAACAACTCTGAAAAAAGAGCATTGTAAAGCCATCAGGTCTAGGAGCTTTGTCTGGAGGAAATGAGAACACTACCTCTCTAACTTCTTGAAAGGTGAAAGGGGCCATCAATTTGACATTCTCATTGGAAGAAACCATTACTGGTACACTTTGGAGAAGTTCCTCCACTTGGGAAGGGAGGGGGGTGGGGTATTCTGCTGGAGCAAGGAGGTTTTTAAAAAACTTGACACCTTCCTCTCTTATCAGCTATGCATTATCTAAGATATTTCCCGATTCTAAATCTCTGATTTGAAAAATTGTTTTAGTTGCTCGCTTTTGTTGGGTTGTGGCATGCAAGTATTTTGTATTTTTATGTCCTTGTTGTAGCCATACTTCTCTATACTTTTGCCTCCAATACTCTTCCTCCCTACTACACAATTCCTCCCACTCCCGCTAAAGACATTTTTTATTAACATATGTATCATTGTTCATCCCATGTTGAATGATGTTATTATAGATTTCATCAATTGCAATTTGACCATCACTTTCTGTTGGAATACATTCTTAAAAATATGTTGATTCCACTCTTTAATCTAAAATTTAACATGTTTCAATTTCATGGCAAACTAATGCATCCTACAACCTGGGACATAGGGAGCACTAATCCACCATTTTTTTACTAGTGGAAGGAAGTGTGGATGTCACAGCCACATTCTTTCAAACTTAAAAGAAGACTTGTACTAATTCTACTCAATAGTTACCAGTTGGCTAATATTTAGGGTGATTAGAAAATGATCAGAGTTTGGATATGACAATATTTTCTGACTGAATGTGGAAGTTTCCTAATTTCCAATCATGAGAAAGTAAGAATCTATCCAACCAAACTGCAATTTGTGCAAAACCAGACCTCCTGTTTGTCCATGTGAATTTTCCATTAAGGAGTCTAATGTCCATGAGGTCATTATTTTCCACAAACTGGGAAAAATCCTGAATAGTTTTGGGAGGAGGGAAGATGCCTCCAACTTTCTCTTCATGATTTAGAATTGCATTAAAATCACCCCCCAAGATAATCTGATGAGAGCTTTGCATCTGAATTAACTGAGATATTTTGTCCCAGGTTTTAAGTTTGTCTTGAGTGGAAGTAGGACCATAAACATTAATCAAAATGAAAGAAACATCAAACTCTGACATCTTCAGAAGTTGCCAATTTGAGTGCTGGTGAATTATCTCTCCTTGAATTGTTAGTGGATTCCATAAGATAACAAGTCCCCTAAAAGCTCCAGTACTAGGAGAATGCGATGAAGCCCACTTTGGCTATGGTTTTTTCAAATGTATCTTGTGATAATTTTGTCTCCTATAACATAACAATAGCAGCCTTCATAGATTCAATTGATTGGTGAATCCATTTTCTTTTGTCAAAGGCATTAATGCCTCTGACATTCCATGAATTTATTTTCATTTCTGACAAGGACAACATTTTGTTCTCCTCATCACTCTTTTGGTAACTACAACCTTATCATCCAATGTTGTCTAAACCCCTGAAGCGATCTCATATCTAATCTTTGACCCTTTTGGTCGACCTCTCGATTTGGGTGTCTTGACAGTATATTGTCATTGAGAAGGAGACTAAACAATAGAAAAAGATTGATGAGGATCAAACAAATTCAAGGTGTTCTGAAGCTAAGATTTAGACTATTCCCTAATGACCTCAATCTCCCCCAGATTTGTGTCCTCGTAATGAGAAACCAAATTTTCTACGACTTGTTGATATATACTATCCTCAACTCCTATAGGATCATTAGTATTGAATGAATCCAATAAGAAAGCCATTTTATCAACTTGGTATGCATTTTCTTCAAGCTCTATAATCGTACAATTGGTAGCTTTCTTTGGGGCAACCTGACTATTCCAATACTAAAACTCTTTAAGCAATTCATCAAGATCATTGTTCAGTTGATTACCTAAATTGAATCCTTCTTCCTCTGCTATACCAAGAATTATATTGGAGGTAATCGTTGTGACAATCTGGTCTCCAATTTGATGTGTTTTCCAATTTGCATAATGAATCTGAGTAACCAAATACCTTATTTTAGTGCAATTTAATGAAGATTCTAACTTTGATGGTTTAATCTTCAATACACCTAAAACCATGTTGTACAGGGGAGATTTTATACACGGAGAGGGGTATAAATCCTTTGGCCCAGCTGAAAAGCATTGGATGAAGGACAAAATCGATTCGAAAGACTTAGGAAATTTAATATCTATGAAATTGTGAATGACCAAACTGTTATGCTCATGAAATGAATCCTTATAGGAACCTGTGGAGCTATATACGACCAAATGCTTATGGTCATTTGATGACTCCTTAGTGGCCATATCACATTCTAGTATAACTTTGTGTGCACATAAGTTGGGGTCTGTGCTATGATCTGAACAAACTTCCTATAAACCCTGAACTAAATGTTGACATTGGGTATTAAAGTGACCCAATTTTGATTGAAATATATGAACCATTTGCTTGTCTTGAATCTTAATGGACTGATCCCATAAACCCCATTGAGAATTGATCAAAATGTGAGATGGAAAAGACTTCTGCATGTCTAATAGAAAACAAGCTCTAACATCCAAATGTGGACGATCATAGGGGATAAGGTCATGCTTAAGGAAAATTCCCAATTTATTAGCAAGAATTTCAATAATTTGGGGATCCCGATATTCAAGAGGTAATAGTGGAAAAGAAATATAGTAAGGGTCAAAATGAATATCAATAGGCTGAGGTTTGAAATTAGGAATCCAAATCATAGTAAAAAGACCCAACCCACAATAGAACCAACTTTTTTGTTTATGAACCAAATCCCTAGATACATAAGAATCAAAGATAGCCACAAAGTATTGAGATTCCACATCAATATAAAAGATATCTTTAAGACCTAGCCAAGATGAAAAGGCCCATTTTTTCACATCAAAAAAGTACAATAAACCAGATGAAAACTTACCTATTAAGGCAGATTACCGAAGAAATCCAATCAAATTTTGCAGCAAATGACTTGGAAGTGTAATTGTCATCTGATCTGAGGAGTGTACATGAGGAGTGACTGCAGAATCTTGCTTCTTTTTCCACACCTGTTGAGGTTTTTTTGGATTGAAGGGAGCCCTAAATGGACCCTGAGTTGAATCTTTCAATATCATAATAGGAGGAACTGGTTGTGATTTTAATCCTTCTATTCCATGAGAAACAACTGGTAATGGAATGTCTTTATCCTGACTTGAACTCAGATCCTCAAATGTGGCCTTTAAATGAGAATATGTGATGTGAATTGGGGATCCAGGTGGGGTCCCCCTCATAGATATCAAACACAGGTTTTTTTTCAGGGTGACGACGCTTGTTATTCCTATGAAGTGCATTCTTCCATCTCTAATGTGAATGGGAAAAAACCCTGTTCTTCTGATCTATTACAAAATTCAAACCATTGGGAATTTTTGAAATTTTGACATCCCACCCAAATGACTTTTCAAATTGCAATTTTTGCAGGTTGTGTTTCGAAGCCTATTTTGATGACTCCCCATTCTCAACAATCGAGCATCCTTGCAAGGGTAACAATTTGGCTCCATATTCTAGTGGAGAAGTCAACTTTTAATGTCTTAAAGGTTTGTCTCTATATTTTCCTTTGTCCTGACGATCATGAAAGTGAGGATTAACAAAAAATGGTTTCCCAGGTTGAACTATTGCTTTCCCTTTGAAAATTGATTTCTCTCTAAAATGACACCTCTGAAATGTTAGATCTTAATGAACGTTCAAAGTCGGCTGAACTATGGGTGTTGAGGAGAAAATACTTGCAAAGGCACCATGAGGGAAGCCTTTGTCATTCAAAAAAACCCTTGAATGATTTGATCCCCATTGATCATGAGGCCGTGCATCCAACCCAGAACTTGATCTCACCCCTGCTTCTGCACCTAATCAAATTCTTGCTCGCATGCCTACACCTATGCCTTCCTGAGCTCCTCTCATCCTCTCTCTGATAGAAAATATTTTTAAAATAATAATTTCATATGCATTCATAATTTTAAATATATTTCTTAGATCTAAAAAGTAATAAATTATATAATGCTACATCATCGCACTAGTAAAGTATGACTTAGTGCACAAGTATTGGTTGAACTTTTTTAGACACCTTCACAAATAAAATATTGATATGGCATCATTTTTAATGATGTGACCTTGGGACCCTAGTAAAGGGGCTTGCCAAGTAAGTTGCTATAAAAAAATTGGGAGTGATTTCAAATTTTCACGTAGGATTTTGAAAAGTGCAAAGTTAAGGTGTTCAACTATGGAAATGTTTGTATAAGAATTATTTTGGTGTCTCATTGTTACCCAAATTTTCATATGCATTAAAATTTGGCTTAAAACCATACCTAGGTCTCTATCTTTACCATGTCTACCATCCCTAAAATTTTCATGAATTTATTCCATGTTCTCTGGTCTCTACAAATTATTTTACTCCCTGGTCTACAGTTGAAAGGTTTGAAAACTAGCCGTTGGTATTCAAAAAAAAAGAAAAAGAACCCTTTGGCCTTGTTATAATTTACAGTTACTTTTTCTGGTCACTTAAGTCATCCAATTTGCACGTGCCTTTATAAACCCTTTAGTCACCAAGTCTCTGATTCCTGGTGGTTAACTCCTAAACACTTAGCTATCCCACGAGTGGTTACCGTTTAAGTTGGCGGTCTTAGCTCAAGTGACCAAACAAGATTCTTGATCTAACGGTGGTCACATGATCTTGTAGCCCCCAGAAGATTCCTTGAGATCTTACGACAATCGTCAATTTCTTCTGCTTGTAGAGTTTAACGTGTCAATGAGACCGGTGCCACCTCATCCAATTTGGTAGATCCTGATTCATCGATGGTGTCCAATTTGGCAGGTTGTCAATGGGGCCATCTTCCTTGGCAGGTTACATTTTGATCAGATCATGTGGTCATCATTATATCGAGGGCTCAAGATGCACATGTTTTATCATGGCGGTATATAGCGACAGCCGTAGATCTTACTTTATCACTTGGCTTCTGTCAGTGGGTCCTATGTCAGAGACAAATGCTACATGGATCCATTTTGGTAGCTTGTGATTGGCTGAGGTCGAATACAGGTGGAAATGTGTCAGTGGGATCGGCCCCTTTCAGTGGTTAGGAGGCTCTGACATCTGCAGAGGATCGATGACCAACGTTTGTTCTCAAGGGTTTGTGTCAGGGCTCATGATCTTAGAGGAGCCACTGATCTTGGTTTGTGTCAGAGTTTCCTCCGGTGGGTTCTTATGTGCTGACATGCTCAAATTTGGTTGGTCCACGTGGTGGTGACTAGATTTTCTGTGGGTCCTTTTGTCAGAAGGGTCCCAATTTATAAGGATCTATGACTGGTGTAAAAGCGGAAAGAATATTCTGTAGCCATGAAATCTTCCACCATCCATTAGATCAGAATCTTGTTTGAGTGGGGTTCGTGTTAGAAGGATTTGCCGAGGTGTGTGCCTGCAAAGCGGCCAGAGTGAATGAAAGATTTCCAAGTGCAAGTTTGGGCCCATGTTTGATAGAGTATTTGGTGAGTCCCAATGAGTTTCACATGTTCGCTCATTCATGAATGATTTGGTAGTGCTCCAAACAACTTAGCGATTCAGCGAATGCTTTGTTCACTGAATCTCTAAATAAATTGGCGGAGGTGGAAAGGATTCTATGACTTAGAGGAAGTCTTCAGTCGTGGAGTCACTGAATGACTTAAAAAAGAAAGGCTCGAGGTGGGTCCAAAAATGTTGATAGGTCCGATATGCTCACTTCTCATTGGCCGCTGACTGTCGAGGTGGCATTTGACTTGATGGGGGCCATTTTAAGTAGTTTTATCAGTGCATCTGGGCTTTCCATCTACCGAAGAATGTTAGACATCGATGGCTACATTTTAAAATAACTGGGCTAGCCGTTGATATTCAAATTTAAATATTTCTCTGCGAAGCCTTTGCTAGGGTTTACATTTTGTGGCCATGCATGACAAATGGGTAGCTGGAATTGAATTCCCTTAGGACAGGGATGGTTGAGAAGATGATAAGTAGACAATTTGATCATCGACGCCATAGATTTCATAGGGTACCACATCTTGTTGAAGCTTTAATGAGCTTGGCGCACCTTTGGCAGGGTTAATCATTTTAACCCAGGTACCAGGATCGGATTTGAAGCCTTCATGGCTTAGTGGAGTTGCAGGTGGGTAGATGGATCAAGGGTGTTGTGTCTGCAAGAGGGCTTAGTACAAAATGGACATGCAAAGATGAATATATGATCGGTTGAGATATTTGTAGAGTTACATTGATGATCAGAAGGACACCTAGGGTTTGATATTTTATTGTAAAATCTTGTAACCCTAGTTAGGTTTTGACTCTTGCTTGCGTGCAAGAGTGTGTATCTATTGTTTTGGACCCTTTAGTGGGTCAGGAGTTGGACAATTTGTAGAAGAAAATTCACCTTTTCTTAAAGGCCATCTGTGGTATCATTCCTACCCTCTGGCCCATACAGTTGTATTTCTCCCATTGATGATTCAAATATTGCAGAGGTATTTTGTGACAATCCTTCATGTCCCTATGCTTCCTTGTTTGGATTATCTCTTATTGGATCAAAGTATATGCATGTTTTTCAGTGATTATTTTAGGGTTCATGATCCCTCTTGCTTTTCACAATTTTGTGTGTTACTGCATTTGATCTGATTTAGATGTTCTTGTGGGTATACCTCAGCCCCCTTAACAGTCTTGTCTCAATCCTACACCAAGTTGTAGAAGTGAATGTCTATTTATAGGTCATAAGTTGTGTCTTACTCTCAGGCCCTCTTATGAAATACTTATGCAAGCCTATTCAGTAAGTTGTGACCTACTAGACCTAAGCTTTTCATTGATTTCATTCCTACATACTAAGATCCAAACCCTAGTTTTGGTGCATCACCTAGTAGGTAGTTTGCTTTCAAGTCATTTCCCTTACAAGCATTCCTTCTATCCCTTTCCCTCCAAAAGTTTTACTTTCATGTCTAGAAGAAAATTAAGGTGATTATCCAAGAGGAACCGGCCTAGAACCTGGAGCTCTCATCTTAGTTAGCAAAGGTCCCACAACCTAGAGATGATTCCCATGTTATACCGAGTTATCAAGACCAAGAGAGCTTGAGACAAAGGTGCAAACTTAGTGTACAACACTCACAAGACTATATGTCGTTAATAATTAAATTAAAAATCAGTATGAAACTATATTTTAAATTTTAATTTGATCTTAACTGCAAAAACATATCTTATCGAGCACCAAAATAATGCCTATATAGATATTTTCCCTCAACCATTAGGTCCTCTCCCCTATGTGGAAAAATTAATTGTTATATTGTAATAGTTATTTGGATTAAATTGTGGTTTTTTTTGTTATAATGGATCTAAAATGTTAGTTGCAAAAATGCACAATGTTTAATCCAAAAAACTTATTACAATTAATCTAATTGTCACATGTTTGTGTCCTTCTCATTTATATTTTAGTTTTGGTGTATTGCTTTTAAATTTTATAGTAAAATATTTTCATTTAATAATGGAAAGTTAAAGGTTTCCCTATGGCTTGCATGAATTGTTTTAGGGATTTGATTATTTGTTGGAATGAGATGGGGAAAATAGTATAAGACATAGTTAAACAAAATTTTGTTCATTATTCCCTTCTCCTGTTATATTTTAAGTTTATAGTAAAGCATTTTTATTTAATACTACAAAGGCAAGAGTTTGTTGGTGGCTTCCATGAAATTATTTGAAAGATTTAGTTGTGCTTGCAAATGAGGTGTGAATAATGATATAAAACACAATCAAATGTTGTTGATATCCACTTTTTCCTTATAATGTTATGTTTTAAGTTTATGATGAAACTTTTTTACTACAAATGCAATGGTTATTTATGGCTTTCATGAAATTATTTTAGGGGATTTCTCCAATGGCTCTCCTAGGGCCCTCTAGGTCTTGGAAATATTTTTTTTCTAGATCTCCTCATAGGTAAAACCAATTGGTCTTTGTAATCTATCTAGTTATTAATTGGGTCTTTGTAATTGATTTAGTTATTCACTTGGTTGAAAATTTGTGGATTGTCTGAAAATCTCATTTTATTTTTGAATCAAAATAAAATGAAACCTCTGAACATTCTCCCCCTCTTCCATAGAACCTCCTAGATTGTTGTCCATTTTAACCATTTGAGTTATATTTTTAACTTATGATAAAGCATTTTTATTTATTATTACAAAGGTGAGATTTTACCTATGTCTTCCATAAAAAAAAAAATCATGCCTAGGAATGAGCTAGGAAGAATGATAGAGAACATTGTTAAATGCAATTGCCATCCACTTTTCCCTTTCCATGCTACATTTTTAAGTTTATAATATTTCAAAGGAAAGGATTTATCTGTTTCTTCCATGAAATCATTTAAGGAATTTGACATTTATAGTAAACTACAAGTTGAAATAGACAATGTGTTTCTTAGCTTATATTAGTTCACCAACATTTGAAGGACATGTTACAAGTAATGAATTAATAATCTACAAGTTTTTTTTTGTACTTCAACCTACACTTAGTTCATGTTTTGTAAGATGTCTTCTTTATTACCTTATATTGGATTTTTTTTTTCTTATAGGAAATGTGGGTCCATGGTTGTAGTTGGTGGTTCTTGTCATTACATGACATGTTTGTTAACATAGTAGCTCCACACAAAATAAAATAATATAAACGATGCAAATGACCATCCTTGTTATATCACGGTACAATATAATCATCATACAATTTTGATGGAGAATAACTGTTGCAATGATAATGGCTATCTGCTATACAAATTATGTTTCGAACATATCATTTCATGATTCTAACACATAAAAACAATACAAAAATAAACTATCATTTATATAACAATGGGACCCAAAATAGTTGTTAATTTTAATATTTCTTCATTGCCATTTTTTCCATGATTAACTACCAAATATATTTCATTTCTTGTCATTAGCAATATGCATTGTTATCGTT